>CALNVZ010003433.1:17281734-17296051 GCA_940671915.1 Paracentrotus lividus | reverse complement strand
AAGTGATCGGGTGGTCAATCTACACCTTGACAGCAAAGCCAGGAACAGGGCCAAGTTTATAGTGATAACAATATTTATGATGATTATAATCATCTTGGTTTAGCCCTTCTTTGCTACTTCGTATTTAAAAAGTGGTCATATAGGTATTAAATTTCATATTGATTAGTAATGCTTGCTTCAATATTTTTTAACTGACATAAAAACGTTTATATCTCTAGTTGTCCAACATCTGGACATCAAAGAGGATAATGTAAAAATCATTGGATGGTATTCTCGAAAGGTGACTAAAGTTAATAGGCCAACTAAATACATATTTAGTAGGCCTTTCTAATGTCTCGATCAATAGGGGAGCCTGGTCAGTTTGTCACGGACGGACATTTTGCGAATTTTCAAAGTTTGACAGCCCGTGAAAAGTTAATCATGAGAACTATTGAAATTTTCTGTGTTTGATAGTGAAGGGTACCACTGGATCTGCCAAATGATGGCAAAATTTTGTTGCCATGGATACATGCTAAGAATAGAATACTTTCAATGGTCATGTCACGGACGGACAGGATAAAATGGGTTTCCTGACTTCTTGTGACTCTTTGGTATTTCTATCTAAAGTAATTGCAATGTAACAAATAACATATCAACAATAGCCAAGTAATTTTTACTTCGCTGCCATGAAAAAATCCATTTGGATAAAGTCCAGTTTTTGATTGACCGGCTAAACATTTTGTCACGGACGGACATTTCAGTGTCACGGCGGACATTGTTGTCACGACGGACATCATAGGGAAACTGTTGCAGAAATCAACTTTTCGTCAAAGAATTTAAAATTCACGGTAATCATTCAACACCAATCAGAATGAAGGATTAAAGTCAAACACAGATCCAGGGGCCCCCCACGCCGACCCCCCCCTCACCAAAAAATAAAAATAAAAAAAACAATGAAGAAATGAAAAACCTCCGCTACCCAATGGCTGCTATTTAAATAAGGATGACACATTTGGCGGACGAAGGTATTTTATTTCACACCTATATGTACCCCGCCCGGAGTAATTTTACTGGGGTTACCTGAAATTGTTTATTGTATGTTTTGCTTGTCCTGTAAACCTGTAATACAATTTGATAAATAACAAGAATGAAAGTTTGCAAGTCAAACTCACCTCCCTCCCCCCAAAAAAAATGGAATAGCCTACCCAATAATTATTATTTTTTTAATAAAAGGATGACATATTAGACGGGCGAAGTTTTTTTTTTTTTTTATCTGCCACCAGCCACCACCCCTCCCAAAGTGATGTGAACATTTTTAGTGTACATTTTTTTTCTTGACTGGCGTATATGCAAACTTTGGGGTGTCCAAATCTAAGTATTTAAAAAGAATAGGGAAATCCTGGATTTGCGCCTGCATACATGTACATGTATTTGTGTGTTATTATAGGAGATTTGGTGTGCAAGTGGGGCGGGGGGGGGGGGGGGGTAATGTACATGATGTGAACTCATGCACCTAATTTGAATAAATAAGGTTTAATTCAAGATAATACCTGGAGTAATTGAAGATAATTAATTTCACCCATAACCAGTGCAGCATATTGCATTTAAAGTACTGATTTGTCCGCCGGACAAAAAAAATGTCACGGACGGACAATTTCAAATTCAATGAAATAAATGCATCACAATTGATAAAAGTATAATTGTCCGCCGAACGAGTTCGAGCAGGGACTATGAAACGGCTCCGTCGTGTGTAGTGTGTGTGTGTGTCCATCCGTCCGTCTCGTCCGCCGTGCGTCGTATGTGTCAAAATCTTCAATTTGCTACCCTTCGCCCATTTTCATCCGATTTCGATTCCGTTTGCTTTATATGAAGCACTAGCTGATGGCTACCAAACTTCTTCACAGAATTTTGACTTTGACTTTGCCTTGATTTGACTATATTGTTAATTGCTACAAAATGCTACTCCTTCCCATTTTTCATCCGATTTCGATTCTGTTTGCTTATTGATAGCACTAGGTGAGGGCTACAAAACTTCTTCACGGAATTTTGACTTTTGACCCCTTTGACCTTTGACCTTCATTTTTGACCTATATTGTTAATTGGCTAAAAATGCTACTCTTCGCCATTTTTCATCCGATTTCGAATCCGTTTGCTTTATATGATAGCACTAGGTGAGGGCTACAAACTTCTTCACGGAATTTGACTTTTGACCCCTTTGACCTTTGACCTTGATTTATACTTATATTGTAAATTGGCTACAAAATGCTACTCTTCACCATTTTCTTCCATTTCGATTCGTTTGCTTTATGTGATAGCACTAGGTGATGGCTACAAAATTTCTTCACCGAATTTAGACTTTGACCTTGACCTTTATTTTTACTATATTGTTAATTGGCTACAAATGCTACCCTTCGCCATTTTTCATCCATTTCGATTCCGTTTGCTTTATGTGATAGCACTAGGTGAGGACTACAAACTTCGTCACGGAATTTTGAATTTTGACCCTTTGACCTTTGACCTTATTTTACTTATATTGTACATTGCTACAAAATGCTACTCGTTCACACAATTTTCATCCGATTTCAATTTCCGCTTGCTTTATGTGATAGCACTAGGTAATAGCTAACAACTTCTTCACAGATTTTGACCTTTGACTTTGACCTATATTGTTAATTGCTACAAAATGCTACTCCTCGCCATTTTTCATCCGATTTCGATTCTGTTTTGCTTTATTGATAGCACTAGGTGAGGACTACAAAACTTCTTCACAGAATTTTGACTTTTGACCCCTTTGACCTTTGACCTTGATTTTTGACCTATATTGTTAATCGGACGGACATTTTTTGGTCAAAATGTTTAAATTTATCGCACAGTATTATTTTCCCAGTTCATAATTTCAATTGTTTTCTTGTTTTGTTAAGAAATACTTTCAACCTTTCTGTATCAGTAAAGAAAAAATTAAAAAGTTGTGTAGATTTTGAACTGACACTTATTTTACTTTTACTGAAAAATGTCCGTCCGTGACATTATTTTTAGGCACCCCCGTAGAAAAATAATAATTTCAAGGGCTTCTCATCATTGCTTGTCTTTGAAAATCATATTTTAACAACTTTAGATATTAGTCTAAATCCTGAAAATACATTCATCCCCGAAATCTTAATATGAAATTTTCACCCCAGTGCTCACTCTTAACTGACCAGGCTCAGGGTGATGTATTTAGTAGGCCAGCTAACTTTAGTCACCCTTCGAGAATACCCGCCATTATCTTACTTTTAGAGTTTGCCAAGACCAGATTTCCCGATATTCCTTCAAAATCTTCATGACTCAAAAAGTGTTTTTCCCTCTCTATACTACTTTCTTTGATGTAGAAGTTTCTGTCTATAACAAATTTCAATCTTCAGTTGATTTGTGCTAGTTGTCCAACCCTTGGTTTATTTACCACCTTACAGATGAGCATTTGTGAAATAACTCCAACGTTAACCTTCTCCTTTCCTTTTCCAGACTGGCCTCACCCCTCTGATGGAGGCAGCCTCTGGTGGCTATGCCGACGTGGGGAGGGTGCTCATCTCCAAGGGGGCTGATGTCAACGCCCCTCCCGTACCTTCCTCCAGGGACACTGCTCTGACCATTGCTGCGGACAAGGGCCACTACCGCTTTGTGGAGCTCCTGCTACAGCACAAGGCAGCAGTGGATGTCAAGAACAAGAAGGGGCAGTCGTCACTCTGGCTAGCATGTAATGGTGAGTAGAAGAAGGAGGAGATTTGTAGTAGTCGAAGAAGAAGTAGATGTTATTGTAGAAATTGTTTAGCACTGGGCTAATCAATATCTATTTGAAACCAGTGCCCTGTAATACAAAGAGTTACGATCTATTGCAAATCATTCATTGGTTTGTAGTGAGACTTATATGTAAGAAGTCTGTGCAACAAGGTCCTGATTCGTTGCCACCGATTTGCAACTGATCGTAACTCTTTGTGTTACAGAGCACAAGAGTTGGGATATACTGGGTTGACACCCTTCTCTTCTAAGAATTATTTTGGTTTTAACATTAACCCTAATCTGCCCGGGCTCTTTTTGAAAACGTATAGCCCAGGGGGGGGCTAATTTAGCCCCCCCCCTGAGATCTCAGTCGTTGACCGCGCGATCGCGACGAAAATTGGCACACACGTCCCCCGTCATGTAATGTCCGTAATTGCATAATTAATTTTTCCGAAAAATGTTTTGTTTTAATTATATATGCTAATTATGCTAATTTATGCATGAAATCATACTTTTTCCTCTAATTCACTAATATATCTCCTAGAATGCTAATTTTTGGGTGTGAATGTTCTTTATAGCATTCCTATCAATTGTACTTGAAAAAATTCCAGTATCCAAATTAATTTCTTATGTATTTTATTGTTTTTTGAATTTCTTATGTATTTCTTTTGTTTTTTCAACCTTTTATTTCTATTGTTTTTTCAACAAAATTGGTCCACGACATTATTTTGGTCATAAATAGCAGCTAATAAAATTATTATTATCAATAAAAGGAAAATTAATCACTCATTTATGAATTTAGCTGAAAACACAATTTTGTATTGACTTTGTACATGAAATCACGTTTTTGAGCAATTTTGGGTCTGACGCATGCGTAAAAATTATGCGTAACTCGCGAACCGGATACCGGGGGTCGCGATTTTGGTCTCAAAAGATGCGCAAGACTTCAAAGAAAAACTCATGAACGCTGCGGCTTTAGCTTCTCGCGTCAAAATTAATCGTGAAAAATGTCGAGGGGGGGGCTAATTAGCCCCCCCCCCCCCCCCCCCCCCCCCCCCCCCCCCCCCGGGCAGATTAGGGTTAATAGGGTATGACTTATATACATGGGATCTCTGTTAATTGTCCTTTTTGAGGGATGGAGCATTTTCCATCTGAATTCTCTTTTACTCTGATTGCGTTGGATTCACATCCAACCAAACTTTTTTTGGAGCAAAAACAATGATGTCTAATTTTCTACCCTCAATGCCTAGTATCATCATTAATTATTATACTGATTACACTATCCCTCTCCTTGTAGGTGGTCACTTTGATGTAGTGCAGCTGCTTGTCCATGCTGGTGCTGATATAGAAGTCAGACAACCGTAAGGTCTCCTGTTGATGGCAGCCTTTAGAAAGGTAAGCTAACGATATTGACTGTGAAGAGGGCTTTGTGATGCCTGAATCTGAAACCATTACAATAGGCAAATCTGACTGCTTTCAGAGAGGTAAACAAACACTATTGTGTTGATGTGAACAGGGCTTTGTGATTCCTGATTTAGGAGCTTGTTACAGTTATTGAATTGAATCTGAACGAACTCTTATGAGGAGTTCAGGAATTTGTAAGCATGCATTAAAATCCAGCAACAAACTAAAGTTCTTAGTAAGCAAGTTTACTTTAATTTTTTTTTTATGTGAAACTTCAAGACATTTTATCAGAAATAAGATTACTGACAACTAAGAGGATAACCAGTCATCAGAATCAGAGTTGTTTGCATATTCATAGCTGCCAACTGTTACGAAAATTCGTAATTATTACGAATTTTTACCCTTTATACGAAAATACGAATGTACCTTTAAAAATTACGAATATGAGCGCCATTATACATGTATTATATATGACCACTCACGCACGTGTTATATGCATGTTCATGTAGTTCTACTACGGCGCGCGCGTACGTACGTACGTGCACATGAAAGCAACACACGAAAACAGCGCATTCGTAGTGAAGGCGGAAGGCCATTCAAAGTACATGCACGTTGATCTTAGTGCATACCACACAGCGAAAGACGAAACAGCGCATTCGCGTGAACATGCATGTTGATGTTAGTGCACGTGTGTATTGTGTGTGATGCAGTTGTGATGTCGCTAGCGAACGTCGACCGTATTTTGTTCTCTCTTCTTCTCTAGTTTTGGACCATAAATGGTGGAAATGGAGCGTAAAAAGGGACAATGTTACAACAGCAAATATGGAAGCAGAGTTTGACTTCATCACAAAACGGGAAAAAAGCAAACAACATGCATTTTGTACGATATGTCGAAGGGATATCTCCATCGCTCATGGCGGCCGTAGTGACATTGTGTTGCATACCAAATCAAAACTTTACATCGGGAATTTTGAATCTTCATCTTCATCCACACCCAAGATAACTTCATGGATGTCAACTTCGCAGGATTTAAATAGCAAATAGGATAGGATAAAATAGGATTTTAAAAGCATCAGCTACATAGACCTCTTAACAACTGTGGTAAGGTTTTTTTTTTTCTTTTTTTTTTTCTTGAATAATAATAATCCAAATGTATTGATACTATGTAAGTGATATTGTGAATGCTCATATTTCATTGAGTTATTCATTCATCTTCAGATTCATGAAAAAATTTTGGCAATAATTTTCTCAAACCTAAGCTCCACCCTAAAAACAACAGAAAAAAAAGAAAGGTTTAAATGCTCCAAAATAGGGCTCAGATTGCACCAGAGAGCGTCTAGAACCCCAGAGCTGGACCCCGGCCGCAAGGGACTTCGCGCTTCGCGCTCGTGATGTGCGCTTCGCGCACATATTGATGTGCGCTGCGCGCACATTTCTGTGTTTTTTATCTGATCATTACTAATTTGAAATTTCAAATGTTGGCAGCTATGCATATTTTCTGTCATGAAGAGAATGACAATATGCTATTTGCATCACTACAAGGGTGTGAAAGTTCTGCTTTGTAGCTCATTTTCAGCTTTTTAGAGCTTTCCTCTCTATACAAAAATTTAGGAGCTCTTTTAATTTCAGCTTTTCAGTTCTTTTTATTTGTGGTCACTCACAACCCTGAGTATAAGTGAACGAAATTGTTACTCTGATGGATATTTTACAGACTTTTTATCTCGATCTGTTACAAAAGATATTGAAGCGTTGGTAGTCATTAAATATATACAATTGTAAAATCTGTTATGAACACAGATATTGAGATGATTATATATTCTCTCTCTCTCTTTCTCTCTCTCTTTCTAGGGTCATGTGAAAGTTGTACGATGGATGGTGAAACATGTCAACCAGTTTCCATCGGACACCGACTGCATGAGATACATTGCAACCATCTCGGATAGAGTAAGTGTTCCAACAATACCCGAGGGTGGTACTCTGAAAATAGTATCTTGTGATACTCTCTTTTGATTCTTTCTTCTATTTTTATAACAGGAATTTTGTATACGCAAATGGGGGCAGGTCCTTTGAAAGATCAGACATTACTTAGTTTTCAGCATGTTAGGTGCATTATTAGTGGTGTCATATACATATCATTTAGGAAAAGAAAAAAGGAAAGATTTTGATGCATTCAGAACACCACCTGTTAATACAAATAATTTTTAATGACCCTGAATATACTTTGTTACATGTTTTTGATTAGGTCTCAAAGTTTTGCTGTCCATATAGAGTCAAATAAACTTCAATGCTTTGCATGGTGGGAGGAGGGGTGGTTATCTAAAATGCTGTTGACGTTATGAGTTGTACCATAAAATCAAATCTGAAAAGTAAAATTATTCTCTGTATTTTTTTAGTTTGGCTTCCTTTTTCAATCATGAAGTAATTCTACTTCAATCATGAAGTAATTCTACTGAGTTCAAACAAAAGATCTTTAGTATGTCCTTGTAATAAGCTGTTCCTCAAATTTAAACTCGTAATTGTTTCATATGCAAATCTATGAATGTTTACCTACCCAAACAAGATAATGCATACTTGACTTGTTTTATTCCAGGAGGTTCTAAAGAAATGTCAGCAGTGCATGGAGATCATTGTGGTTGCTAAAGAACGTCAGGCAGCTGAGGCCAACAAACATGCTAATATCCTCCTAGAGCAGCTAGAATCAGAGAAGGTAAGAAGGAAGAGAGACAGTACTTCTAGAACTAATAATATTACCTGATAGTTATTGTTACAATATTAATGTAGTGATAATACAGATTTGTACATGGTTTGTTTCTGTTTTTCCAGTTAAATAAACACACAAATCCACATGTAAACATTGCAAGATTGAAATCGTTGTCTTGTACACAAGTTACATAGTTGATCATGAGATACACTGTCTTAATTCTGGCTACTACGCCATTGTTCTTTGGCAAGGCATGAACATGCATCCGCCACTCCTGGCTCAAGGGGGTGTTTCACCAAGTCGTTCAAAAAATCATGAATGACTTTACGAACGAACGGTGATCAGATCTTAGTATAGCACGTGAGAACATGTCCCAGTCATTTGTAACTTTAAGATCAACTTTGTGAAACAACCCCAGCTGCCCTGTAACAGAGGAGATACAATCAACCCTAACCCTAATCAGGCCGGGCTTTTTTGGCTCTCATATTGCCGGGGGGGGGTTGAATCACCCCCCCCCCCCAATCTCGCGAGCGCTGCGAAATTTTGCACAATGGTAGTGTGCCATGTTATCTACAAGTGAGTACAGTTAATTTTCCTGAAATAATGTGATTTTATTTTATTATATTAATTAATTATGCTAATTTATGCATAAATAAATTTTTTTTATGCCTCCGCCACCGAAGGTGGTGCCGGAGGCATTATGTTTTCGGGTTGTCCGTCCGTCCGTCCCGTTTTCGTTCTCGCGATAACTTAAGAACCGTTTGACGGATCACTTTCAAACTTGGATCATGTATGCATATGGTAGGGACAATGAACTGATTAGATTTTAGGGTCATGAGGTCAAAGGTCAAAGGTCACAGAGGTCATGGTATGCATGAAAATGGCTCGTTCTCGCCATAACTTAAAAACCGTTTGACGGGTCAACTTCAAACTTGGGTAATGTGTGCCTATGGGAGGGGCAATGAACTGATTAGATTTTAGGGTCATGAGGTCAAAGGTCAAAGGTCACAGATGTCATTGTATACATGAAAATGGATCGTTCTCGCAATAACTTAAGAACTGTGTGACGGGTCAACTTCAAACTTGAGTAATGTGTGCATATGGGAGGGGCAATGAACTGATTAGATTTTGGGGTCAAAGGTCAAAGGTCACAGAGGTCATTGTGTACATGCAAATGGCTCGTTCTCGTGATAACTTAAGAACCGTTTGAGGGATAAACTTGAAACTTGGGTTATATGTGCATATATGAGGGTCAATAAACTTATCAGATTTTGGGGTCATGAGGTCAAAGGTCACAGAGGTCATTGTGTACATGAAAATGGCTTGTTCTCGGAATAAACTTAAAAACGTTTGACGTCATATTTCAAACTTGGGTCATATGTGATATGGGACGGACAATAAACTGATTAGAATTTAGAGTCATGAGCAAAGTTCAAAGGCCAAGAGGACATTGTGTACGTGAAAATGGCTGTTTTGGCGATAACTTAAGAACAGTTGATGGATGAACATCAAACTTGGGTCATGTGTGCATATGGTAGGGACAATGAATTTATTATATTTGGGTCATGAGTCAAAGGTCAAGGGTCACAGACGTCATTGTATACATGAAAATGGCACGTTCTTGCTGTTAACTTATGAACCGTTTTATGGATCAACTCTAAACTTGGGTCATTGGGAGAAAGATGAACTGATTAGATTTTTGAGTCAGGACATCAAAGGTCACTGTTATTTATGTAAATGATTCGTTTGTGCAATTTCTGAAGACCTTTGACAGATCAACTTAAACATGTTTATCCATTTCATTACATCAGTAGCCATCCTTCCTGAGTTGGAAATAATTCTGATGATACAACTTTATAGATTTGGGTCATCTAAAAGATGTCATGGTATAAATGGATGTAAAATACTCACATGCGCATGCCTTTTTTTTTCCGATGTGGCAATACGGAGCATGCTTCCGACCGTGCGCGGTCGAGGATTCATCTAGTTGCTCTAATTTTCTAATAAAGCTCCTAGAGTGCTAAATTTTGGTCTAAATATTCTTTGTAGCATTCCTAACAATTGTACTCGAAAAAAATCTGGTAATAAATCATTTTCTTATGTATTTTGTTTTTCAAATTTCTTATGTATTTCTTTGTTTTTCGACCTTTTGTTTTCTTTATTTTTTGGTCAAAATTGATTGCAGAATCTTTTTGAAGACAATTATGCTAAAATAATAAATTTTAGCCAATGAAAGTGAAAATACCATATCTTTGTGAATTAGATGAGAAAACTCTATTTGCATTGACTTTGTACCCAAATCACATTTTTTAGCAATTTTCGTCAGCGGATGTTTTGAAAATCGTGCAGCGTCGTAACCGTATGACCAATTTTCGCGAAAATGGTTTCAAAAGATGTGCAAGACTTGAAAGTAAAAAGTCAGTGAGTGGCGCGTCAAAAAATTTCGCGCGGCGGCATGGTCGCGAAAAATGTCGAGGGGGAGTTGATTCAACCCCCCCCCCCCTCCGCTGATTAGGGTTAAGATCAATTGTAGCTCTTTAGTTCACAGTTTGTAATTGACTTACGATTGATATCAATCATAAGATTGATAATAGCTTTTATGTTATATGGCACAGATCAGGTAAATGGGTTCCGGTAAGGAAGAGAATTGTGTAACACTTGAAGAACCTTTGGAAATTTCAAATATTATCATTGCTCCATTGATTTCTTTCTCTGCCTTCCTCACCAGACGCGAGAGGAGAGTCGTAAGATGGCAGCCGCTAAACGGCGCGAGAAAAAGAAGAAGAAGCGTAAGGAGAAGCAGCAGAAAGGAGGACCGAACAACAGCTCGCCAGAACCTGAACAAGACGACGATGATGAAGAAGACAATAGCCTGGGAAGAGAAACTAGTGAGTCCTATGAAAGTATGTACATGCATGTTTCTATATGCATGTATATTTGTGACTATTACCCATATTTTATGGAGATTCAGAGCATTTGAAGTTAATAAGATGCATCGTGGCAAAGAGAAAAAGATTTCTGCACACAAATTCAAACCTGAATAGGAAGACCATTTCTATTTATTAAATAAAAAAGTGGTTTAAAACAATTCATTTCAAGTATATTACTAAAGTTGTTGTTCATATGCACCACCTATCCATAAGATTATATCTTATAACAATCTTATAACAATAGTGGTGCATGTCTGAGGGTGTCGATAATGTTACGTTCATTTTGCAGCTATTTTGCCGTTAGAAGCACAGTATTATTACTATATTTTGTGCAGATATAAACAAAGGTTACTGTTGTATATGCATGTGTGAATTACCTTAGTGTGATATTAGGGTGTGTACTAGTTGCTTGCTGGATGTGAAGTGAAGTTTAATGCATGCAATCCAATGTGGTGCAGTGATGCATTTAGGGTTCTATTGTTCCAATGCTGGTAATGACATCTTTACAAATCAGGCATGCCTTTCAGCTGGTAGTTATATATACAACAGTTACAAAAAAAGTGATTATTGTCTGTTGAACTAAGATTTTGGCCACCACAATGATGCTCGATTCAATAGTATTCTTTCAAAATAAAAAACATCAAAAACTTTGTAGAAACTCCCAACCTGCAGATAATTGTTATTTTGAGAATGTAGTGTTGAGAAAAAAAAAAATGCTAAAATTAAAACTTATACATAGCAAACTACCGAACATTGTGACACCTTGATGTAAGCAAGTTATTTTCCCTTTGCAGTTGAAGACCTTGTGCCACTGGACCCACCATCGGCCACCACCACGACCACCATTGGCAAGGTCCGCACTAAGGATACCACCACAACCACCATGGCTCGCAGCAACGGTCAGTCCAACTCTACCACCACAGCTACCACCACCACAACAACCACCACAGTCAACAAGAAGAACAAGAACAACCTGAGCAACATCATCACGGCAACAACATCAGGAGGAGGGGGAGGATCGGGCAGTGGCAGCAACTCGCTGGTCACAGCCACTACCACAGCCGCCACCACGCATACCACCACGGTTGCGACCTCCACCACATCCTCTCATAGATCCACTGCAGCATCATCAAATATGATAAACCAAGCCAACAACAAAGCAGCTCTACCATCAAATATCAAGGTGGGTTTTACAGAATTGATGGAAACTACTCTAAATTCAGAAATATTTGCAGTAGAATAATTTTCGCAGATTTCATGCAGAGATCGGCAGGCACGAATTAAAAAATGATATATAAGCATGCTTTCCTATGCATGTTTTAAATGGGTGACTTTATGGTAGTGGAGTGTGCAGTGTGAATTTAAGAACCCGCTGATACGTTTTAAGGCCACTCAGCATGAAAAATTTATCACATGAGCATAGCATTTACAGTACTTCCTAAAGCACGGGTCCAAAGAAAGTCATTCCATTGTCATGCCAAATAAGTGCTGGATTAAAAACCATGTGTGCCTTGTGCTGTGAAAATGGTTGTTCATCCAATATCGCTAAAAAAATAAAGGCCTTTCTTTCAGTTGATTGTTTTGTTTGTCAAAATATGCAGGATTATAACAAGTTTGTTTAGATAAATAAAATTTTTTCTCAAGTTTTTCTTTTTGTAATACAAGTCTCTCTTCAACGCATTCATTCTCCACTTTTTTTAAGCGTTCATTCTTCAAAATGTTCCATAATTCATCTAAAATTTCCTGACTTTCTCCTTCTAGACAAAGCCGGCAAGTGCGAAGGAACACGCCAACAACAAGGCAAACCAAAGCAGGAGCAACTCGGCCTCCAGTAAGGAGGAGAGACAGAACAACAAGAACCGGGTCAACATGAACGGAGATGCTAAAGATGGAGGGAAGGAAGGAGCCAAGGAAGGAGGAAGACACGATGAGAAGATAAGGGAGGAGAAGAAGAAAAAGCGCATGAACATGAAGGAGAAAGGGCAGAATCATACCATGTAAGTTTGATGCAAGATTGTCCAAGTTGGGTTTTGCTTCTTTAGTCTTGTCACTTTCTTTGCTGGATGATTTCTTATTGGGTTGCCTTTTATTGCTTTCCCAACAAATGGACAATTTAAATTAACAAGAAAATTTATGATATGGACCAGCTCTTATTGTCCTCTCTGGTTTTAGGACAACTACCCATTTGGACTACTGGCCTGTCAGAAAGTCTACCAACCGACTTGACACAAACACTTACCCTGTTTCTGGTGGTAGTTGTCTGGAAGATATTTGTTATGATTTGTCTCTGTGATGACTGGTGGTCAGAAAACAGTTTTCCATTGGCATTACAGAAACTATCTGGCCTGAAATTGTTGAAGAGTATTCATGGGCTCTGAGAAGGGTTTCAGTGAAAGGATATTTTTACACTGACGAACCAAGGAAACAAAATGTTACATTTAACTTGTACAAACAGCAAAGTTTGTAAACTAAAACTGTATCTTCTCCTCTCCTATCCAGCAAACACGATGACCAGAACTCATCCAACATAGACGGAGGGGGAGGGGGCAAGAAGTCTGTAGGGCCAGGAGGAGATTCAGGTAGTCCCAACATGAAGGGATCATCCATCACTGCAGCTAGCCCCAAGAGAGGACAGAAGAGAGAGGAGGGCTGGAAAGAAGTCGTCAGAAGGTAAGACTTGTTGAATTAAGGGTTTACAAACATGTAATCAATGAGATATAATTTCATACCTCTGGGGGCAACCTGTAATGTCATCTGAACACATGACTGGGTCTTGAACCTAAGTAAGATCAAAATTGATTTGTAGGCAAAGTGAAGATAGCTTAACGCTAGACCAACCAGCTGATATTTCAAGGAAAATAACATGATGAAAAATAGCTAAATGCCTGTTGATATAGTTAAAGTGAACTCTTCTCGATTTCAATTTTGCTCGGTCTTCTTTTTTCTGGGATATGAAAAGTAAATAAAATCGCTGAACCTTGCTTGGGTCTCTCCACGATCTCCTCACTCGTAATTCAGTTTGGCAGATCAAAATTGTTCATGCCGTTTTCCTAACTAGCCTCAACTCCTGTTGTAAGGTGTTCGATATGTTTCCTTGGTAAGACCAAGGACACTGCCATCCAACACCATCAATATAGGAATTGTATCCGAAAAACTTTATTCATCAAATTGCTAACCTTGAAGCCATATTTACTTTGAAAAATCACTGGTAAGACCAAAAAAGCCTCTGTGCCGTCCAACATCATTATTATATGAATGGGCAGAGTCAGCACTGTGCTTGTGGAAGGCTTTATTCATCAAATTGCTCACCCTGTGACCGTATTTACTTTGTACAATCCCTTGTAGGTCCAAGAAAGTCACAGTACCAGCCATTGCCATTATTATAGGAATGGGCGGAGTCAGAACTTTCTAACCGAAAGGCTTTATTCATCTAATTGCTAACCCTGAGACCATGTTTACTTTGAACAAATCCATTTTAGGTCCAAGAAAGTCACGGTACCAGCAAACGCTATCAGTAGACTAATAGGAAGAGGAGGATGTAACATCA
>CALNVZ010003433.1:17200462-17279218 GCA_940671915.1 Paracentrotus lividus | reverse complement strand
GCATCTCCGGGGACCTCGCCCAGGTCAGGTACCACCAGCCCCAGCACCTCTGCAGCTGCTCAGGATAGGAAGCTACCACGCCCTATTGGGACGGAGCGTAGAGGGCAGCAGACTCACAGACGTACGCCTGTTGGCTTTCCTGATAATCCTTTCACCTCAGCAGGAAGCATCTGGGCCCATCAAGGTAAAGATTACATCTTATCCAATTAATTTACACAAACCAGAATTGGCTTTCTCTATACCAAAATAATGTGGTGCAAAGTGTATGGCTTTTATGGACCTAATTTACTTCAAGGAATGGCTTTAAATGTGCCAATAGGAGGATTCTTATTATTTAGCTTCCCCAACTGAAATACATTTTTCTAGATAACATTAGAATAAATATCATTTTATAATTTCACTTAAAACACTTTAGACAAGTCCATTGATTTCCATTTAATGTCTGCTTTTATGATGATTCTTATTATTTAGCTGTTGACGTGAACTGGCCCAATGCATCAATGGATGACATGGTAGTGAACACTCCTGCTGCACCGATCCAAAGACCTATCAGCAGACCTGAGAGCTACCATGGGCCGACTATGGGTGTACCGGTGGTGAGTCTAGTCATTTATTATCTGTTATAACAAGGTAATTGGCTTTGTTTCTAGCACCTGGTTATAATGGGAGTGGACTGTATAAACATAAAGCAAAATTATCGCAACAAGGCGACAGTCTAAACAACAAAATAAAAAAAATAAAAAAAAAATGGGGGGGGGGATGAAAACCCACAATCTTCATGTTTGAAATTGAGACTGGGAGAAATGCCTCCTCATGATAACATCCTGTTGAATCTGTGCTTATTATAACAGGAGTGAACTGTATCTAGGATGTGATTAGTGATACAATGTTTGATCAGAAATAATAAATTTAAATGCCAAATTTAAAAAAAATACATTGTTGCAAGACAAAATGTTACAATAAATGAGAACGGTTTGAATGAACACAGTAACAATTCAAGAATCTAAATATGTAATGCAAAAAGGCGTTGCAAATCACCATTGTTGTAATATTCAAGAAAAAAATATAATTTGTTTAGACCATCGGAAAAAGTCTGACCCTCTGTTGGAAAAAAAGTGTTTGCCTACCCCATGTATCTGATGGAACCTCTACAATATTTCTTTAAAGGGATGTCTTACAACAGCCAAATTTGAGGAGGAAAATATAAATTGATTTAGACCATCGGAAAAAGTTTGACCCTCAGTTTGAAAAAAAAAAGTGAATTTTTCCCTCCCCCATGTATCTGATGGAACATCTACAATTTTGCTTTTATTTTCAGGGGATGTCTTACAACAGGGAGATGACAGACCAACAGCAGCACCAGGGAGGCATGCCTCCTACCAATCACCAGCCCCACCCTGGTAGTCTACCCCCATCCCAGACTATGCAGTACACCGCCCCACCCTCCATGGGTAACGGGGTCTGGACGCCAGCTATCTCCGCCACTGACAACATGGATAACAGTCAGGTACGGATTATTTGTCTACGTCTAACACAAAAACAAAAATATGTCCCTCCAAAACAACAACTCCATGGGGGTGTTTCACAAAGACTTGTGTTGGAATTAAAAGTCATGCTTCAATTCCTAACGCATCGGTTGTTAACCCATAATCTCATTGATAGACTTCCCAATCGTGCTTGTCCCATGAGCATGATTTGACCAATGCAGTTATAATATGCTCCAAATTTTTTTTTTTTAATATAAGGCACGTAACTAAGAATTTAGGTGTGAGTTTATAGGGAAGGTTCATCCTCAAATTTGATTGGTTTTTTAAAAAAGCAGGAAAAAAATATGAGTAAATGTGTGAAAAAAAATCCATCAAAGAAGAACAAAGTTATGAATGATTAAAGTTTTGATTTTGTGATGTCACTTTTTAGTTGTGAAATTTAAATTTTATAAATTGTCAGAAATTTTCAGAAAAATATTGATTATTCCACCTTTTCTTGATATACCATCAATCCTATGTTAATATAAATGCCTCTATAAAAAAATATCTATTCTTTCATCAAGAACCATGTGTCAGAACACTAATTTATTTTGTTAGTCCAAATATCAAACTTATTTAAATGCACATCATGTTCTGACACCCACTATTTTTCTTTTATTCTAGGGCTGGAGGATGTGGAACCAGCCTTCAATGTAAACGTAACCTAAGATATTCATCACCATCATCATTGGACGGAATTAAGTTCAACCATCCTAACTACTACAGGGTGGACAAGTAAAAAATACCAAACAGAAGATGCCGGGATCGTCAACATCATCTTGTCATTATCAGTGCAAAAGAGTTTTGTTTCTTGGGGAGGGTGGGGGTTAGGGTCATAGGGTCATTCTGTCATAGTACATGTAGTTGATTTTTCTTTTCTTATACGTTTACTTTAGAGTTGATATTATTCAACTGTGGTGTCCTGGAACTTGGAGGACAATGTCGAGTCAACAAACCAGATCTTCTAGTTATTGTACCGTGGTTGAAAAATTAACTGTCAAATAGATTTAGGTGTTGGGAAACTTGATGAAAATGCTGTGCGTAGACTCTTGTCTTCCCACAATTAAGATTCTATTTTAAAAATTGATTTGTTTTGGATGCGAGACAAACTGAGATTTCAAGGCACCACAGTTAAATCTTAAATGTGAAATGGGCAGGATTCATACCACTATTGAGCCTGAATGATTTTCCTCTTGAGAATTCAATGCCCATTTCCCATCGTGAATATAGTTCTTACTTTATGTTACTCTCTTTGATTTATGTTATTCTAAGTAGCAGCACGATTGCGAGGTCTATGGAAACGTGTGATTGGGACAATGAAATGTTGAATGTTTTCTACGACTATAATCATAGTTTTATTGCAGAAATTTGGAATATGAATGAAACCGGCTCTGCGTACATTATGCCGCAATAAAATCAAATGCACCTGCAAGCACGATCTGTTATTCTCAATAAAATTCTGTGAAATATATTGTTGTGTCATAAACAAATTGTGCTCAAGCATTGATTATTTTTATGTTTTTTTTTTTTTTTTTCCCTTTTAAATTCTGTTAGATTTCGTCTGAATTGTCTCAAGAAGTTAATTTTTTGAAGGGAGGGGGTGCTGCTATTTGCATCAAACATTTGGCAGAGGGCTAATGCTGACTCATATATCTGATTTACAGTCTCCAGAAGATAAGTTTGTGGGATTAGTTGGAGGTTATGTTCTCTTTACCGCTACTTTGTGATCAAAAGTGGACTTTAGAAGCTGATTTACTATCATCAGTGCAATGATGGCATATAAAAATCTCTGTTTATGTCAAATTTCTTTTCAGAAATCTTTTTATATGCATCGGATCAAAATAATTGATGCAGACACAAAAAATTCATTGATTTTAAATATCTGAATCCTAAAATAACAATTTATGTAACTTTTAAGCACATTCTAGCATTTTTGTTTAATTACTGTAATTTTAAATGTTCAGTTAATTGAAGTAGTAATAAGTCTGCCCAGTAACATGAAAGGTATGATTAATCTTACGATTGTACGTCTATGGCAAACCGTGTACTAAAGAGATACAATCAATTGTAAGATTAATTTATATCTCTTTATATTAAAGGGTTGTTTTGAATTGTGGGCATGAATGAAAAAGATGAACGTTCAATATGTGTCTACCCAAGCACCATCATGTTTTGCTTTTGTAATTTGTTTTCATCAATGTTGTTCAAACAAAATGTTAAGAGGATTTTGCCCGTCCGATGTCACCAATTTCTTGGACAACTTTCAAAAATGAACCTGTGAGAGTGAAATTTGATGGAAAATTCCTGTTAACGTGGTCATGAAATATCTTAAACTTACAATTGATTACGATATTAGGAAGGAAAGAGATTCTTTTATTGTCCCAACAGTTTTTATTCTTGAGACGGATTTGCTACCTGCGGCAAGTAAGAGAACTATATGATTGGTTGAATTGGTTTGGGGATAATGATGTCATCTTTATATCCGTCTTTATTTTTTTTGTTTTGTTTTTTGGCATTATCAGATGTTGAGCATAGGAGTATTGGTTAATTGCAAGTGAGGTATTCTTCTGCACGTAATAATGTTGAGCATTTATTGTATCAACTAGTCCATTTATTCAATTGATCGTATCAAATGAAAATGGCCAATTTGAAGAGCATTTTTATGGCCAGTGTGTTTATGTTTATTTACTATTTGACTGACTTGAATATCACATAGTGATGTGGTTTATTGCTATCTAAGTATCTAGTGATATTCTTAGATTATTAAAGAATTAACTATTTTGAATGGTGTAGTACTGTCTTAATAATAGTGCTAACTTTCCAAGGAAATGAAAAATGGGAGACAAAATTACAGGCATAACAGAGTTTAACAAGTACATAGTAGGCAAATTGGCTTATTGCTTGTCCCCTGTTGCCTGCGTCCAAGTTGTTTTCTTTTCTGACTGAGATTGTGAGCGCTTCAATAGGTTGTGGATTATTGGTATGAAAATCCATACAAATAAGTCCCTTTGTGCATTTTTAGTGAAGCACCCCTTCTAGAAAAGTGGACTAGGCTTTCCTTTTTTCGTTGTATCATTCTCGACAAAAGTTGTTCGTATGATATTAAGAAGAAGACAAATGAACTTGGTGTTTAGTTTGTGTTGATGCGGTGGAGTAGCATTTTCATGACTAGAAATGAAGAGTGTCTTGGAGCCGAGACTAACTTGTGGTGGGTTAGGCTTGGCGCACCAGTCACTTCTTCATAATTTGTAGACGAACACTTTGGTGTAGGTTTACCAAGTGAATCAATTATTAATTAAAATTGGACTGTACTTGTGAAAGACAAGACTGGTTGGGATGCTAATTTGTGGTGGATTAGCTTCTAAAACAATAGTCTTGTTGAATTTCGAGAGGAAATGATTGGAATATTCTCCTTGTTGTAAAAGGAGAATTTATGTGAACTCTTTCATAGAAGTATCGGTGTGGTACGTTCTTTCTTGGGTGTGAGGTTTATTTTCTTTGAATAGAAGCTGAAAGTTCAATGGAGTATCCGCATGTAGCTCGCACTCCTCATCTACCCGACATATTTAGGGGCATTTACTATCGTAATTTTACCGTATGATTATATCCAAAGTAGTCGAAACAATCTTGTTGCCTTTATTCTCTTTATTTTTTAGTAGAACAAGCAAATGTACCCCTACTCCCTTATGTATTGCCTTTTATTTGTCAAATCATAATTTAAATTAATCTTTTTATTGTTGCTTTTTCTGTATAACTGGAAGCTCTTATTTAGCGATTCAATAATGTGTTGTCGAAGCTGCATTCTAATATTGAAGCAAAAAATGTGGGATTTGGCTAAGAATTGTGAATGATTTCCTCTGACATTGTTGTGCACACATGAACTCTGTCAGTGTAGTAGCACTTTGTCGGTATGGAGGAAGAAAAGATAACCATAGAAACCAGTGTCAAAAAACGTTTATTCATGCTAAAACAATGTGTTCTACCCATTAAAACATGAATTACTACAGTATGAAACTCTCTTTTGTACATTAGTCGTCTTTGTGCAAGTTTGTTGTGTCTGTGAGAGAGCTTCCCCCCAAAAATGGGGAGAATAATAATAATATGATAATTCCCTCAATGGCACTTTTTCTTGTTTCTTGAGAAAGATATACAGTCCACTCCTGATATAATGAACATGAATACAACCCAGTATACAGTGCGTCCCAGAAAAAACGAAACCGAGACTGATCAATGTTTTATCATAACTTTATCTCAATTAGAATTAATAAATGATTCATCAATTTAAAGCTTAGAGTCTACTCTTTCATTTGACAAAATCTATATGACCCATATGTCTCGCATAAGTGAGTAAGAGCAATTTGAAGAGAGGAAATCAAAAAGCCGTTTGACGGGCGGTACCTGAAATTTTCTTTAAAATCTACATATTTAAAAAGTCCATTTCCTACCCTTTCATGTGACACCCAAACCAATTAGAATTCCTCAGAAATAAGAAAGTTATGTTTATTTGAAAAAGTGCCTGCATTTCAATAATTTAATTCAAGATGGTCATTTTCAGCCAGCTTAATCAACATTGACTACCCAGCTCTTTTAATTGGCAATCATCCATGCATGAATTCTTTTGTTACATCTGCCTAGTGCTAGGACGGGAAACAGTCAAACAACTTTGTCGAATGAAATTGTAATGCAAGCACTATTTCAAATAACCATAAATTTCATATTTCTAGAGCATTTTTTATTGGTTGTGGTGTCGTATGAAAGGGCAGGAAATGAAATTTCTAAACATGTAGATTTCAAAGAGAATTTCAAATACCGCCCGTCAAACGACTTTTTGGTTTCCTCTCTTCAAATTGTTCTTACTCATGCGTGACATAATAAGTCCTATAGATTTTATCAAATGAAAGAAAAGACTCTAAGCTCTAAATTGATGGGTCATTTATGAATTTTGATTAAGACAAAGTTATGATAAAACATTAATCAATCTCGGTTTCGTTTTTTTCTGGGACGCACTGTATACCGTGTACAATAAGTATTGTCGCCCCCTTACATAGAATATACAAAAATGCAGAATGAATCATCATTTGACTGAATTTTATTGTAATAAACACAATATTTTGACTTATAATATATCAGTTAACGTTAATATTATCTGACATAGCAATTTAACGGAAATTGTTTGCCCCTATAGGGGCAATGACGCTGGACCCACGATCTGGCTAATTTTTCCAAGCTTGACCCAGTAAAGACGGCCTAACCATGCTAACTGATCGATGCTTTTTCTTCACCCCATCTCTCCGGGCATTAAACCCATCTTTTCGACCTGCCAAGCAGACTTGCTATCTCCTTGTTCGTTTTCCCGTCTTTTCTCCAAGTTTTAGCACATTTCCTTTCGCTCTCAGTACTTTCCTTCTTGTTTCCCCTGTTGTTATTTTCCACCAATTTTCATTGTCCGCAAGGAGGTTTGATATCTCTAAATTCTTGAGTGAAAGTTCAAACCAGCATAACTCTACTTCTACACATCACACAAAATTCATCTATACAGCATACAAAAGGTAATTTCAACAGCTAAGCTGGCATATTTGTTGGAAAGCCGAAATCATTACTCCCCTAAGTACTAAGTTCAATTCAAGCATGATGTAAGGGGTGACAACACTTATTGCACACGGTATATATCCTGTCCACTAACCAAGCTGTCCTCTGTACTTTCTCAAAATGCAACATCCTAATCATAAAGTCTTATAATTTATGCCCTGTTAAAGGGTGACAAATTTATCCCCCTATCATTCAACAGTATGTTTTCATTTCACAAAATGAATGTGTTTATTTCTCTCTTTCACACATTCCTGTTTTTAAAAAAAGTCATTTTTGGAAGTACTATTATAAACAACACAAAAAGTAAATCCATCGAAATGAACCTTTAATAATTTTTTGCAATAATGAGTTGAAAAAATATTATCCATGGATGTAGGTAGTTTTACCAGCTAACATTTCAGCAAATATGAAAGACCTCATTTCATGCTTCGATGAGCACTGTCAATAGGCCAAAAATGTCCTTTTTTGAAGTTCACAAAAATGTTAATAGGCAACTGCTCGTTGAAGCATAAAATGACTCGTCTTCATGATATTCGCTGAAATGGTAGCTTTTAAAATTACCTTCACGCATGTATAATTATATTCTTTCACTCCAGCATCATCTTAACCAAGTCCAACTGCACAGCATTTTTTCTGACCATTTCCTTTCACAAAAATCTTTCGCTTCCTTTCCCTCTCTTTTCATCCATTTCTAGACTCCACCATTTCTCCTCACAACCAAATTTCCCTCCTGTCTCAGAACATGCCCCGTCCTTTCCCTCACCACTTCAGTTGCTTTCTCTTTATCCCAATCCTCTCCCTCAATTCACTTTTCATCCTATCACTCCACAAAAGATGAAATGGTAAATTACCACTTGGTCTAAACCCACTTTGACTATTAAATGCCCATTTGGTCTCATCCCATATGGTATAATTCAATTTCGTCTACAACCAATTCGTCTAATTTCCTTTTGGTCTAATTACCACTTCGCCTCTTTCCCATTTTGTCTAATTTGTCTAATTTCCAGTTCGTCTAACGTCCACTTGATCTGACACCACTTAGTAAATTCCTATAACAAACTGATAATAAATCAAATGTTCACTTGGGAATTAGACGAAAATGCAGTTAGACGAATGGACAGTAAGACCAAGTATGTATTAGACACAGAAGAAATTAGGCTAAATTGTAAGTATAACACACTAGTTTACCCCATGTGGTAGTAGAAAATCAGAGAATTGGACAACTACTGATTAACCAAGTGGATATATACCATTGAAATGAGGTACATCATAATACAAAATAGTTTATCTGTTCTTGAAAAAGATGTTTATTTCACAAATGCACTAATATAAACATATTTTGTTTCGGCCTAGTGAGCTGAATCAGTTTCAGTATTCTTTTTTTTTTTCATCTTCACAATATTTTTTTTCCATCAAATGCTTACGCAATTACAATAATATTTTATACATTTGCAAATCGGTGAAGGCTCTACAAAAAAAAAAAAAAAGGACAAAAAAAAAATCACCGCTCTTTCCAGAGAATCTATTATATGATACAACAAACACACTAACAAGGAAAATAGATTTTTAAAAAACATACAGTCAATGACAAAAAGCATTTCAAGTGTCAAAACAAAGAGCAATTCATTGTAAAACAATTACCTCACATTATTTGTTTTGATTATTAAATATTGTGATAATTTAGCAATAAGATATCTCAATTTAAATAATTTACAAATAAGATTACTTCATTCGGTACATGCACCTTCACTTTCATTCAATAATTATCAACTTGGATTTTGGGTGTTCTCAGTAGCAACAAAATATTTAAAAATTAAGTCACACATTATCATGTCATGGAAAACTCAACAAAACGGGCAAATACACATACATGAACAGTTGTGGGTTAAAGTTTAAATTTGTTAGAGGTAATGATCATTCTAATTTTTTTTTAAATATCATTTCATTACTATGTTCTGCAATGTGGCCATATATTATCCCCAAAATAAAATTTTAAAGGAACACCCAGTGTAAATTTATATCCCTTTGAGCATTATTCAGACTCGTTATTTGTTCCACTGTTTAGAAATTTGTGCAATATATGCAAAAATAAAAACAACAACCCCAAAACAACAGCCAACAAACAACTGAAACTGGCAACTTAAAAAGAAACTTTTCCAAACGTACTATAGAGTTTACAAGGAGAAATTTGCAACTTCTAATAGTAACAGAAACACATGATGAAAAATAATTTTCCCTGTGTTGTAAATATTTTTGTTTAATTAAGTTGGTTTTATCAGTGTTACTGTGCTTTCAATTTGTTTTCTGAATACAGGCAACAACATACATCATCAGAAAAATTGCGTAAATATCGTTTAATGAGATGATCCGTGTCCTACACGCGAGTTATAAAAATAATCCTTCTCTTTAAAAACACATTTAACAATCAATCTGTACATTGTGTTTGCCTTTAAAAAGCTTAAAAACACCGTCCATGCATCGTGACTTGGTTGTGGCAGTCAATTACACCAAAAGAGCTTTTCTATCTACAGAAATTAGCAAACCCTTGTACATTATTTTATTTTACAATGAGTTCACATGTTTAAATTCCTTGCAGCATTCAGTATTGTCATATTATTAAAAAATAAAGACTGGCATGTGTTATCCTTTAAAAAAAACGTCTCCCCCACCCCCTTTAAACGTAGGTTCAAATTTGCACGTTGACGATATATAGGTTTCAGCCTAAATGGAATATATATTAACTTAGAAGTACTAGTATACAAACTATTAAATAAGTGTTGTAATGTAATATGTTGGGTTTGATTTTAGTCTCATGTTGGTTTATATTATTCCTCCACATACAAGTCTTGTGCCAGTTCTTATTTTCTACCATTTCTTGGAATGTTCCTATATAAAGCTTTAGATTTTCCTGGTTTTATAGTATAGTACCTTTTATTGTTTGGTCCTCATTTACATCATTTAAGCACTAAAATCATTACTCCTCCATACATGTATGCCTGCTTGCAGAGAATTTACATCAATGCAGAAATACAATCATATGCATTACTTTCAATCTGGTTACACCATTCTGAAAGCATTTTAAAGACAAACTGTTGGAGTTTACTCTATTCTGTTACCGAGTAATGCTTTTGGAAGCCGATAATGAGTGTGGACGATTCAAATTTAGGATAAGGCAGTGATATGACCTTATCATCTGATAAGAAATCAATTCATGAATTAAATACTCTGTATTATTGACCCCATTCTTTTTTTAATTCAAATTAAAAAAAAATAAAAAATAGGCCCGAATTCACAAAAGCCGCCTAACTTTAAGCCTAGCTTAAATCTGTGGTTTAACTATGGCTTGCTAAAAGGGATCCATTACCGAAAAGTAGATGTTTAATTCATCGTAGTTTTTGGTAGTGGAACTATTAAAAACTGCTTGTGAATGATAAGTACAAAAGTTTCCCTCACCATTAAAATACAATTCCAGAATTCAGTGAAGGTGATAGGAACATGCAACATAGACTGATTGATTCCCTCTTAGCAGACCATACTTAAACCACAGAGTTAAGGTGGCTTAAAGTTAGGCGGCTTTTGTGAATTCGGCCATAGAGTCTGGGATGGTGTTTCACCGAGTTCTTTATGAGTTACTAACAACTTAACAAAAGACTGGTGATCAGTTCTTGTGCTAACACCACCCACGGCTCTGTTGCGTAACACTAACCATTGATGATAACTATGCCACCTAGAATATCTTCCACAGAATCCTGGATTTTGATTGGCTGTTGCAGTGTTACTATGGTAGTTACCACTAAATTTAAAATGTTACGATGTAAAATCAAAATAAATTTGTACGGGGTCTAATTTATTCTTCACAACAGGAGTTTTAAATAAGTACTTTTGATTTTACCCCAAATTATTTGCATATCTAAATCTATGAAGCACTCTCTATATAATTATTATTCATATCAAACCTTAATATAATTAATAACGCATAATCTGAATGACAAAAAAAATTGAATACATGTGGGTCCAGTATTGTATAAAGCAAAGTACTGAAAAGTATTTTATAGTACTTTTTTCTTTCTTTCTTCCTCAACTGCAGGCTGAGGTACATAATCAACTAAGTTTGTTCTCTCTCTAAAGTGATGAAAAGATCAAGGCAATGTAAGCAGGGGAAAGTACATTAACCCATAGCAGTAAAAATATCTATCTATTCATGAATTTGCATATTTTCTTCATCTATAAAAGGTACACACAATAGATGAGTAGGAAGAGCAAATATCAATGACAATTTTTATTCCGTTTTCCTTGCTGTAAATTATGCAATATAATGAAAAATTAGGGCATTATCGGGGTTTAGGTATCAATTGTTCACTTTGTACAACAGTGCTTCATTCAGTCACAGGCACTACTGGTTATCTATTCCCCCCCCCCCCATGCCATTGTGTACAGGCGTGCACGTTCATTTGAGCGAGCGGTTTCCTAAAGGACGATAGAGCCGATATTAGTATATTTAAAAAAAAAAAAATTGGCAATTGGAGTTCGTACTTTCCAAAGAGATCAATTAGCTTCATTTTTTATTTTCAAAGGGATGCAAAAATGAAATGCAGATATCATTAGTGCCAATTTAAGGAGGTAAATTGAATTTGTAGTAGACATGAACTGCTATGGGTTTAAAAAGAGAGATTATATATAAGTAGGAAGATAACAAAAGCCGCATGCTTTGAAGTTACAATAGAAAATGAAAGTAAAGTGTCTGCCTGAATTAAGAGAGAGAAAACTAAACTTGCAATTTTGATGATACCGTAACCTATAAAGTTTGAATACATCACGTTATTAGCATAGTTGTTGATTCCTCAATTTTTTTTTCTTCAGAAAAATATGAATTTTGATATACGTGTATCAAAATGTGATACACTATTTGTCTTACACATTTGTACTGTTTTGCGTTTAAATGTCTACTTCCTAAATTTTCCCTTAAAACAGTACACCTATTCTAAACAAACTGGCTATCTATCTTGAGATGTTTATGGTTTAAGTACAAAGAGTTAAAGTTCAACTTTAAATGAAAAAAGTAGAAAAACAATAATTTCAGATAGGTACTCGCCTGTACTGCTTTAAAAATATATCTAGAGGGGGAAAAACATCCAAACCAACACGGAATATAATTCTTACAACATAAAAATCACATTTGTCACTAATAGTATTATATAAACAAAATTATAAACAAAGTAATAAATTTTCAATGAACATGTACAAGATTGCAAGTATTGGTGATTCAGGTTTGCTTTAAAAGGAAACGCATCAAAACATATCTGTCATGTGCTGTGTGTATGTTCGGATGAGAACTTACATTTTGTAAAAGCCAACACAAGTACATTATGTATGCATCAATTATGCTTGTAGATACCTTTGCTGGGAATAATTTGAGTATGGATTTTAGTGTATGTTCAGATTTAAAAGCCAACTTAAATGTAATTACGCATCTATCTCTTATGCTTGGCAGTAGCTTTTTGTGGAGAACTCATACTTGGTCATTGTTTTATGAGCAGTATAAGGGAGTTCCAAATTGTGAAAACACTGGTGTATTACACCGGCACTGAATTAGATCTTGTGTGTGTGTTCATATGAGATCTCAGAAGAAGCAATGCTAACAAGGGTCTAGTGCGAATGGCTCCCCGACAGGTTGCAGCCAAATTTATTAGACCATGTGCTTCAAATTCATTGTTTGTAATATAAATGTAATGTGTAATTCCCAAGAGCTTTACCTCGAAAGACTTGAATGATAATTTTGAATGTCTTTAACAGAGTTAGCTGTCAACTATTTCAACAAGTGTTTAAAAATAACATCATAGCATGACTGAAATATCAACAGCAAACACTGTATTCTTATCCACCACACAGAGACGGATGATGTATGATGCGTTCCCATAGCAACAAATGAACAAAAAATTCTCTCTATAAAAAAAAATAATAATAATAATAGTACAGAAGTGAGCAAGTGAGTGAAATATATTACAAAGCAAAACATGAAATAGACAGCAATGAATTCAGCATTGGTGATAGATTATCTTGTAAGCTCCAATAGAGTCTATATCCCATACACATGGAAGGTCCGCAGCAGACGCGAACGTGATGATTGCGCCGACAAAAACAGACGAGTGCCTCCGGTGGGGGTGTCTCTGAGAGCCCTGACGAAGCAAGAAGGTTCACAAGTGGTCCGTGCATATAAATAATTTACAAATTCACAACGTTGAATAGTACATAGTAGTTCAAGAGGAGAGACTTACTCCGGCCGCAACGCAACATGTCGGTTTGATCCCATAACTAGCAGCTTTATTCATTTCTGGTTATAAACTACGAATTGGGACAGGTAAGATGGTCGTCAAAATAACTGTGGGATTACTCAAGGTAGGTTTATAAAAGAATTGAGATGGATTTGGGCGATCGGGGTGCAGTTAACATCAACTTGGGGGACATAAAAGATATTCTACTTTTGATCAAGAAAAAAGGTTATGGTCCAGCCACTTTCTTTCTCATATAGTATCAAAATTAACATATCAAACTGGGACTAAAAAAGATTGGTCATTAATTTTCAGACTGCTTTTTATTTAAAGAGAAGGCACTAGCCCAATGAATACACTATTAAAAAGACAGAGGGTTTTTCACATCTTGATGACCTCAGGGTTAAAAAAAAAAAACATGTGCTGAGATGCAAAAAGGCATTAGATATTTGTTTATTTCCTTCTATCTCTCTCACCATTGAATTCTAATAAAAACAGATGTGAAATTAAGGACAATAGTACATATATCAATAGTTCTTGGTCAAAATGCATAGTGGGTTCAATCTTAGGGAGGTTGGAGTGACGTTACGTTGCGACTTAGACCAAGTCTCACCGGGCTAGTCACGCAGATACCGACGCTGACTTGATAGAGAGATCCTGAGGCATTTCTGAGAGGGGCACCCTTAGCCCTTGGGAATGCGTCGCTGCAGAGATGAGCGGAGGAGGAGGCATACCCTGGGGATGGTGCATGGGTAAGAGACCATGCGGGGGGAAACCGTTCGTGATGTGCGGCCGGAATGCCTCATGCATGCCCGGTGGGGTGGGGTGGTGACCCAGCAACGACGCCTGAGGCGAGAACATGACCATTGGGGAGGTCGCACTCGAAAGAGACGGGTAGGAGGCTGCTGCGGAGGGGTGAGGTAAGTGTACGATCGTCGGAGAAGTCTGAGCTGCCAGCGATTGCTGAGAATGGTGGGAGATATGCTGGGACGAGAGCGATGGAATGCTAAGAGTAGAATGTGAAAGAGATGATGATATCGACGCCGACGAGCTGGGCCCGCTCGATGACGATGTCGTGTGTAAGTGCGGAGAGAACAGCGGCCGACTCGTCTCCAGAGGCTTGCCGACGCTGGACTGGCTCAAGTTACTGGCTGAATGACTGTCTCTATGGCTTGAAACCTTATGGGATGACGAACTACTGGACGAATGTGACATTCCTGCTGATGAAGATGACGACGATGATGATGATGCAGTTGGTCCTTTTGATGTTGGAGGCTCACCATTGCTCTGAGAGCTACTACTGTGTCCGTTGCTTCGGCTGCTCCCTGCCATGGGATGATTGATGGAGCGGTTGAGCACTACAGGATGAATCCCATTCTGCTTGGGCGAGATGATGGCATCCTGGTGTGGACGATGAATAGGAGATGAGGGGAGCATTGATGACAGACTTAGGGGTGGTGGTGGTGGTGGCTGATCTGTATCGATAGGAGGCGGGAGACCAGGGCTGGTATCGGACTGGTCATCATCCATGTCCATGTCATCGTCATCCATATCATCATCGTTCTTTCCATGGTCGTTCTCATCAGATGAGATGTATCTTATGCACTTCTTCTTCCTCCTATTACATGAAAATCACAGAAAGATTTATTCATAATCAGCAATCTTGTCATTTATCATGAAGTAACTCTTTACTTTCTGTAATTTCTGTACAACCAACTTCAGTTTGGCAACAAATGGTGAATGAACACTAAATGAAAAAAAAATCATTGCAGAAGAAGTTTTTCATTTCTCTTCTTTTCATGCACCTGGTAAATTTTGAATGTAGTTTTGTAAGTAAAAGCTGGCAAAGGTTTGGAAGAAGGCACATTCAAACCAGATTTTAGTGATTACCTAGATAACCACATTCCTTGTTTCCTCAAAAGACTTTACAAAAACTTTATATTTTCAAAGACTGATCTTAAGCCTGAAAGCATGAAAATAAGAGACGGATCATGCATTAACCCCTATGAGAAAACTTCGGACTCTTCTATGATTTTTAGGGCTCTTTTCGGCATTGTAGGGGCAAATTGGCCCATGCCTTTGTGTATTTTTCCACTGCTTTCTGGTTAACTACTGCCTTGAGTGGTCTTTAAAATAAATGTTTGAATGCATAACACTAACCTGCATGGCTTACACCAGAAGTCCTGTTGGTCCACACCAAACCTTGCTCGACATTTCTTGGGTGTTGATGGCTCACCTGAGGGGCAAAAGAAAAGTTGAAATAAAACAGATCTTTTTTGTGCAAATGGACAGAATTATTTTGCAAGAGAAGTATTCATGTACACAGATGATGTCCCTACAAATTATTGTTTGAATTGGAATGCATTCCCTCAAATTCGTAAAAGCATTTAAATATTCATGAACATATCGAAGCATATCACAATCCCTTTTTTACTCAATACATATATGGTACAAAAGAAAGGTAAACAAAAACATGACAATTTTCTTCTTGTCCTATATTCTGAAATTATTCCTCAAACATCTTTGACTTTATCATTCATAAGTCAACCCAAGAAACTCTTGCACAGGGGGGTTGTATTTTGTTTTTGCCTTGTATGGCATATTGATCATTCATAGTTCTTTCAATTTATCTCTTATTCTTTTCTACAGCAAAACCCGAGAACCTTGTGCAAAGGTTCTTCATTGACAAAATGAGTTTACACCGTAAATAACTAACAAATTTACAAGATTAATAACCTACCAGCATTCTCGCCATGCGACTTATCCCGCTTCTTCTTTTTCTTCTTGCCATGTATGGCATAGTTATCCCTTGCGCTCCAGCCGGGGTACAGCTGCATATGAAGTTGCCGTTCCTTGCGAGCAAGCTCGTAGTACTTTGCCTGGTCCTCTCGCGAGAGAGCATGCCACTAAGGAAGGTAATACAAAAGGCATGATTAATACAAAAAGAATTATAGGTAACTATTGAATTTCTTCCACTCTTACATGTTCAAAACTCCTTATATGAAAAAAATAACTAAACCATCTTGCACTCAATTAACACAGATATCAAAACTCCGTTTGTTATGTTGCGTTTATGACCTATCCCACTGAGTGATTTCCACAGTTATCAACACTTAGGGCCTACAACAAAAAAGGACCACTTGGTATAGTTTCAGAAATATACATAAATCTTTTAATTAGCTTTATTAGTATTATTTCATTAAGGGGGGGGGGGGGTCTTACCCTTCTTCCAAGTATTTGATTGATAGCAGCGCTCTCTTTAAGGGTACATTCCTTGACCACACTAGCCCTCATTTCCTTCATGTATAGCATGAATGCATTCAGAGGTTTCTTGATGTGTTGCTGTTTGTTCTTGGCTTCCTGAGCAGCAAGCTTCTTCTCTTTTTCCTTCTGATGCCTAAACAACAACAAAGAACAAAATAATTAAAATTAATTATAATCATCATCATCATTGTTAATTTTAGTCAGGTTCTTTCACCCTTGATGGAGGGTTACTCACGTTTATACTTCCAACTACCGACTCCCTTTCTCCATTTCATTATCTGTATGAACTCTCGGCTTTGCTTCAAGGTTAGCTTGAAAATCTATTCTGGATAATTTCATCAATGGCCAATCGGGTGAATTTATACTAAAATTCTTCTTTAAGTGCATGTGAGTAGGTTCCAAGAGATATATAGATATACATGCTTCCTATTCGAGGGACTACAGAAATGAAGTCAAATGACTTACAAAATGAAATTGGAAGAGAAGCAGGCAATATTCTCATCAATTCTTGATCAGCAAATACAATTAAGAATTTGATATTCATTGAACATTTTTCATCTTTATTCACTACTTTTATTTATCTGTTTTTAACAGTAGAGTCTGTTATGTCCAAAAATTGAGTCCCGTGAGATTTTCATGCCAAAAGCGATTTTATGAGCTAACTTTGTCAATTTGGGGGTGCTGAATCCAAAAAACTTTGGTACCAATTTTTTCGACCACGTCTTAGGCCGCCATTTTGAATTTCAAAATGGCCGCCATAGAAAATTGTATTCTGACCTATATCTTGTGAGACATTTAAGCTATATTGGTTTTCCTGACCTTATTTTGTCAATTTGGGGGTGCTGAATCCAAAAAAATTTGATACCAATTTTTCCGACCATGTCTTAGGCCGCCATTTTGAATTTCAAAATGGCCACCATACAAAATTGTATTACCTATATCTTGTGAGATATTCAAGCCAAATTGGTTTTCTTGACCTAATTTTGTTGATTTGGGGGTGCTGAATCCAAAAAACTTTGGTATCAATATTTCCGACCACGTCTTAGGCCGCCATTTTGAATTTCAAAATGGCCGCCATAGAAAACTTTATTACCTATATCTTGTGAGATATTCAAGCCAAAGAGGTTTTCTTGACCTAATTTTGTCAATTTGGGGGTGCTGAATAAAAAAACTTTGGTACCAATATTTCCGACCACGTCTTAGGCCGCCATTTTGAATTTCAAAATGGCCGCCATAGAAAATTGTACTACCTATATCTTGTGAGATATTCAAGCCAAAGTGGTTTTCTTCTCCCAATTTTGTCAATGTGGGGGTGCTGGATCAAAAAAACTTTGGTTCCATTTTTTTCGACCACGTCTTAGGCCGCCATTATGAATTTTAAAATGGCCGCCATACAAGAAATTTGTATTTTAACTTATATTTTTTTCATTAGGGCATTTATGAAGGTTTGAATGTGGGACAAAGAAACATAATTCTGATGTTCACATTATGATACATGTTCTTCGGTCATTATGATCTATTTCATCTTGACATTCATAATGACCACCATATATAAAACATTCAGCCTTGGGGTCGAATGACCTGTAATGGTTGGCACCTGTAAGGATGGCCACCACATTGGAATTCAAAATGGCCGACCTAGAAAAACATGAAATGCTAATACAGTTGCAATGTTATAAATGTAAATTTGGAGAATATCTATAGCACCAAAGATGTTAACAATGTGCTATTTAGACAGGTAATGCAGATAGACGAGCATGAATAATATATAATTAAATCCACTTGATAGCAGTACAGTGCTATTTATAAGCATATTGCATTTGATAAATGCAAATGTAATTGTATAAAGCATTTGACGAGAGAGCAAAGTTTCTAATAAAGTATAGACCACCATGAAGACAGTGCAAGGTACGTCAGACCCATACTAGTACATTGCCTTCATCAACTGTTTAAATGTACTAAAGACAGGGAACCGCCTGGTCTCCAAACTTGCATCCCCTTAACAAACTTGTTATGGAATAAACACTGGAACAACAGTTATCAGGGAACTTTATATTGTAATGTTTTACTCAATATAACGCATAATGAGGAACTGTTGGTTTCTTATTTGTTTATGATTTGGTCAACCTCATTCAAAGTTTCCAGGATCCCAATTAATAAACTACATTATCATTTCTATCTGATAGAGATGATACCGGAAATAGCATGAAGTGTGCAACATTAATGCCTTAGTAATTCCCATCCATGATTGACTGTTCAGACTTTGCTGCTCCTCAAAAGTTTGAAGACAAACATTGTGGAATTCAACATAATACTCATATACTTGTCAAATGTGTTTCATCCAAAAGTGGCCCATCTCCGTCATACATAAGGAAACAAATAGGCCCACCCTTATGCTTCTTGTACCTCTAGAGCAACATGGAACATCAGAGATATGGGTGTTTGTTTCTCAGACACTGACAATGAAATATTCAATGGATCCTTCATCTACATAAAGTATCACAGGTTATCTTTGCTTCATGCACTAGAAAATGATTTGCCAAACAATCGAAAGTGCTCAAAGATACATGTACATGTATCGTACACTCTGCAGTTGGTTGAAAGGAATACTTGAACCAGGATATTTTGGCAACAACCCATGATATTATAGTACAATGTTTATGACAAACAAAGCAAAGCCACCAAAATGATAAACAAAGTTATTTAGGAAAAAGTGAAATATTTGGGCAGAAGGTTCCCTCCTACCCTTTGTCTGTAGTTCAAACATCTAAAGAGCAAACTTTGTAGCTCAAAATCTACAACTATGTGACAAATTTCAAAAGAGCCATTCTTTGTTTCTCAAACTTTGTCATGGACCTTCTTATATCAATTTCTTATGCTTTTTTTTCACCTGTCAAAGTCAGAAACCAAATGAAAATCCTTGGCTTACACTTATTCCTTTCCCATGTTCTCAGCATAATTGCTTTCCTTGTGATGTGTGCATCTAGATTTTCTACTTTTAAGATCCAGATTTGTCCTCTGAAAATTGATATAATAAATAATATTAACTGATTTACCCAGGGTAGCCACTTCAATTGTTCTCCCAGTGGGCCCTGCAGAATATACATGGTTGTAATGCTATTATTACCCCTCTCCATTTCCAAATACTGAGCACCTGGCCAGAAGGCAATGTGTCCCGTTTTTAAAATCTTTGGTATATAAACTCAACCGGGGATCGAACCCATGGTCTCCCGTTCATGAGGCAGATGCGTTACTGATTGTGCCAAGATGTCCGGTTTAAATCTTTCTTCATCCACTCTGTTTAGTATCTGCTCCCCATCCAACTAATTTCTTCCATTCTTCTCCATAGCCTCCTTATTAGATTATATCAATGCTTCGTTCCTCTAGCTGTGCTTGTTACACCTCCTAATCTTAAATCCAGATAAAGAAAACTGCAAATCAACTATTTGCTTTGTTTTTGTTTTTTTATTTATCTATTTAAAAAAAGCAGTTTAGCCTTTTCGCTGTCAGTGAATATTATTATTGTTTCTTTGGCATCACCTGTGCCTAGGCGGCGAAGAGCGAAACTGCATCAATGTGGTATCCTCCAGATATAACATTGGAAGCAGGGGGTGTGCAGGGACCACTACACCATGGGTTCCCCTATACAAATAGTGCAGTGAGTTCTTAAACGTGCAAAGGTAGTGACTCTCCTCAACACAGGACCTCCATTTAACGATTCATTAGAGGGATGGAATGTTTTTTCCTCAATTTAATCCGCGTCTATGAAACGGGAGAGGAGCACGTAAAATAACAACGCAGGCTTCAGACATCAGCCAGGGGTGGACTTGAAAACAATATCTTTTTAAAAATATTCTTAAAATGTTAGCATTATATGGTACTTCTTTCCAAATATAGGAATGAAAATAGGTTAAGCTAGGTGTACATGTCAGCCCTTTTGAATTTCAAAATGGTAGCCTATCAATGTAGGCCCATACGTACAAGACCATACAAAATTTAAGTCAAAATGTAATTTTCTATGGCGGCCATTTTGAATTTCAAAGCTGAAGACGTGATTACAAAGAAATGGAACAAAGAAATGGAACCTCATTCTTTGGATTCAGCACCCCAAATTCGACAAAGTCAGATTATAAAATCAAATTTAAAAAATGAATCACAATATACATGTATATGTATATATGTAGCCCAAATTCCATTTTCTACTACGGCCATTTTGAAATTCAAAATGGCGGCCTAAGACGTGGTCGGAAATATTGGTACCAAAGTTTTTTTAATTCCGCAACCCCAAATTGACAAAATTAGGTCAAGAAAACCTCTTTGGCTTGAATATCTCACAAGATATAGGTAATAAAGTTTTCTATGGCGGCCATTTTGAAATTCAAAATGGCAGCCTAAGACGTGGTCGGAAATATTGGTACCAAAGTGTTTTGGATTCAGCACCCCCAAATCAACAAAATTAGGTCAAGAAAACCAATTTGGCTTGAATATCTCACAAGATATAGGTAATACAATTTTCTATGGCGGCCATTTTGAAATTCAAAATGGCGGCCTAAGACATGGTCAGAAAAATTGGTACCAAAGTTTTATGGATTCAGCACCCCCAAATTGACAAAATAAGGTCAGGAAAACCAATGTAGCTTAAATATCTCACAAGATATAGGTCAAAATACAATTTTCTATGGTGGCTATTTTGAAATTCAAAATGGCGGCCTAAGACGTGGTCGAAAAAATTGGTACCAAAGTTTTTTGGATTCAGCACCCCCAAATTGACAAAGTTAGCTCATAAAATCGCTTTTGGCACGAAAATCTCACGAGATTACATAGTGGCCTCTACTAAAAGCTAAAATAGTTTACATGCCTCTTGTATTTGCATTGGCTAAACCTCTGGGCACATGATGAGGTCCTTACAAATGTCAGATGACATTTATGTAACAAAATCCAATATTATTGGATGAAAATAAATGCAGTGATCCTCTCAAGTGAGTAGCGTGTATGTCTATAACGAGTAAATACAGGGTAGCGTAAGGTAGACAGTTACTGCACCTTATCGCTGGAGATTTATCCACAACAAGTTTGTCAATTGTTGCTTAATCAATTGGATTTCCCCTCTCCAATCCACCTACAATCATGATCCAATTAGGCATTGGAGCTAGTAGCCTACCCCATCTCATGATCATTACTTCCCATGCTTGGTGCAGTGGCGAGCTCTATAAATGAGGTATGTAACCATTCTGCCCTTGATGACTGGTGACGGTTTCTCAGAGTTGGTTTCCCATTCACTGAGCAGTGTGTTATCTGTGGGATGGGTTGTGCCACCACTACTTCATTTATCTCAGATCTGATCAGGAGGACTGGTTACCATATCTTAAGCCCTGGGCCTCATTGCTCCCACTACAACTATGTCTGCGAGATCAGGCCCGCACCAATCTCTTCAATAAATCACCATATTGCTACCGTTTTGTGGCTAACTACAGACTTATTGGATATACTGCTGAGGTGAATTATCGCTGATTGAACGAGATTGTTAAGGTCAATCTTTATTATCAACGAGAGAGATGAATTAGCATGGCTATCAATCGCTCGTCTACAGGTTTATTTAGAATGATGGATCCTACACACAGAATCATCAGGCTTGTTTACAAGCTTGCTCATCAAAACTGAAGTCATTTCATCCTATAATCATGTCCATTTAGTGCCAGAAAGGCAGTAACTGTCTGTAACAAGATGATGATAATGCCTTTCTGATTCTCAACTAATCATATGTCAATGATGGGTATATGAAATGTAATGGGTCTCAGCAAACCATACATCATAATGTAGCATAATGAGCATTATTTACAAGCTTGCTTTGACATCAAAGCTCAAGAAATTTTATCCTATAATAGCATATTTTTAGTCCTTGAAAGGTTTCAACTTTCCGGGCAACATTCTTAATCATTTACTGAAGCGGATATGTTTTTATTGTGAAGCCAATAAATATTTCTCTAAAAATGCCTTTTTCTTGAAAGGTTTCATCTTTGCGTACAATATTCCTAATAATTTACTAGAGCGGATATTGATCTATTTATGTTTTTATTGTGGATCCAATGAATAATTCTTATAAAATTTGGTCATAAAAAACACCCAGCAGACGTATAACCTTCTCGAAGTACCTGCATTTTTAGTTTGTTTGATAGATAATAATAATAAATTCTTATATGATATTCAGCAACGTCCTTCTTAGGAGCTGTCAATAATAAACTGAGCTCTATCCTACAGGTAGCTCTCAAGGCAATGACGCATTTCAAAGAAATTCTTGCTACAAATACTGGTGTGAGAAGACCTTTTTTTTTATTGTATGTAAAGAAAACATACCCCCCCCCTTCCCCCACCCACCAACCTCCCTTATAGTGAAGGGCCTATGTAAAGATCTTAAATTTTAGATCCAGAATACAATTTTGTTTCCCAATGTCCAGCACTGTTTTCTTGAGTAGTTGAGTTTTTTTTTTTTTGTATCTTTATAAATTATTAATCTAACAGTAGACCTTCACAAGAAGGTCTGTAATAGTTTTCTACTGCTTTCTATAGTTATATCAAACATTTTGTAGATAGAGGGTGTGCGTCTAATAGGCTGGTTTTCTATCTCTTCTGTCTGTTTGTCTCTATTTTGTACCGGGCATAATTTGATTAACATTAACAAAAGATTGTTTCGCATCGCACCTCATATATATGGCACAATGTAAGATTTTTCTTTATTATATTATCATCATGTCATAACAACCATATTTTTGTCTTTCTATATGAATGGGCTAATAATACACTGTATTAAGCGCTTTGGTCATAACAGGTAAATCATTTTATAAGAAACTGGCCGGTGTAAATATGATTATTATTATTATTATCATTATCATTATTACTATTATTATTATCTTACCTATCGTTACTCTGCTGTTGTGCATCATGTTGCTGGGATGACCCCATAGGGTGCATCAAGGAGTGCGGAAGGCTACCCATGGGTACAGGACCGGAGCTGATGGGTGAGGGACCCAATCGGGCCATGCTGGCTGGGCTGACAGCTAGGCTTGGAGGGTAGGGGGACCGCAGAGCACTGCTGGTTAGGGGGTAGAACGACTGGCCTGGCCTGGATGGGGCAAAAAGAAGAAATAGTTAGCAGGAACTGGTAGTACATGTATGTTGACATCCTTCTCTTCTTACAGAGGTATTACTTTTAACATGCAATGCAATGGGTATGCCTTTCCTATATGAATAACTATAATGATTAGAAGAAAAGAGGACGCAACAAAGTAGTTCAAAGGTATTGAAAGAAGCATTTAGTACTTGAATACACTTTGAATGTAGTCTATTGTTAAGATTCCATCTTGTATGTTATATTAACCAGAAAGTGAATGTTGAAAATAAATTGTATGCCAAGCTAACTATTGTTTCAGCGAGTGGTCCCCTTTAACGATTTACCGGATAAGGGGCGATTTATGAAGATCACAAAATGTAAACTTGCACGATTAATAGCCTTCCCGAGATTCGGGGAAGCAGAAAGAAATTTTCTTTTCATAAGCCTGCTGCGAGAACCTTTATCATTCTCAAAGAAGACTGGGACAAAAAGTGCACATCCCCTTGTTTTAATGTTCCCTGGACTCGGGGAGCAAAGTGTGTAGGTGCGGTGAAAGGTTGACGATCGCGCCGAAGATTATGATTGAAAACTACGGGAGGTGCCAACCGCACCAAATACCCGTGAAATCGGGGGGCTTGCCAGGCACAGCTACTGATCAACATCAACATAGAAGAAGAGAATGGAAGAGAATTTGGGAGGGGGAGATGTGAAGGGGGACAGAGAAAGAAACATTGTAGAGAGAGAGAGATGAATGGAGATATAGAGAGATAGAAAGAGAGACAAAGAAAGAGAGGGAAATGGAGGAAGGAAAGAAAGAAAGAAGATGGGGAAAAAAACAGGAAAAGGGGATGAGAGAGAAAGAGAAAGAGAGAAATTGGGAGAGAGAGAAAGGGGGAGGGTGCAGAAGCAGTGAGGGGAATATAGGTCCAATGAGTGTGTTCTTTGCCACTGTTTCTCCAACCACCTCTCTTGGCAAGGGGGCGACAATTAGAAGTTGGTGTCAAAGCACCGTCATGGATCTTACAGTTGAATGAACAAACGCTACAAAGCCCATAGAGGGAAGGGAGGGGCAGGGAGGGGGCAAAACCACATCACAGGGAATGGAGCAAATGAGTGGAGAGGAATGGAGGGGGCGAAGAAGATATTCAAGTTAGTGTCAAATTAGCACCATCATGATGTTACAGTTGGATGAACAAATGCTACACAGTCCAGAGAGGGACGGACAGAGGGTAGGGACAGGGTGGGACTGCATCATGGAAGAATAAAGAGGGGTTGTGGTTGGGATGGAGGTTGGATGAGGTTGGATGGAGGGGGGATGGAGGGGGATGGAGGGATGGAGGGGGGGGATGGAGGGGCGAGGTGAGACGTTGGTGTCAAAGCACCGTCATAGATGTTGCAGGGTTGGGATGAACAAGTGCTACCACATCCAGAGATGGGTATGGATGGGAGGAGCTCGAGTCAGTGGCAGCATAAATCATGATTCATAATCTCCATGGTTGGCTAAGCAAAGGCTACATACTCTAATATGAGGAGAAAGGGGTGGGGCCAAAGCTGAACACATCATGAGTTAAAACATAGATACAGTCAAACTCGCTCAGGAGGAATTAGCATTTAAAAAAATCTTTACAGTCAACCCTCTTTATATCTTGTTTTTAATCCTTCATAAGAATTTTTTTTAAAACCCCCCCCCCCCCCCCATATCTCCAGTCCCAACAGATCGTACTTTAGACAGGGTTGACTGTACAAAAATGTATAAAACAGAAAACAATTTGAGGAAAATATTTGATCACTTGAAGATTATTTGACATTCTAGCAGTACTAAAGGGTAGAGAAATAGCAAAAGATGAGAAAGAGAGAGAGAAAGACAATAAAAAAAAAAAAAACAACACGAAAGAGAGAAGGAGAGAGAGAGAGAGCAAGAGATAGATAGTAGACTATAAAGAGATGGTACTATGTAATGAGCATACAACAAGAGTTTCAACGGAAGAGAGTACAAAAGAGATGACAAAATGAAAATGAAAAACAAAGAGGAAAGATGATGAGATTTCAGAGTTATGTTAGACCAAGACATAGTAGCTTGCTATGAGCGTGTGAAGTGGACATAATCCGCATCACGCAGGCGGGTAGCTATGCCTCTCCTATGACTGATGAGATGTTCTCAATTCTTGACCGGTTGTGGAAGGGGGTTGCTGTGCTTCGCTGCTCTCACATCATGCTGTGGAGAAACGCAATCAAGCTTGGACATCTTCACAATGAAAGAAGGACTTGTATGTACCACATACGCGTGGTGGGGGAAATAGGAATTTGGGGTAAGAGAGCACAAAATAAATGTGCAATAGTGGCTCTATTGAAAATTTTGAGTTCTTGAAGAAATCTAAAACATAGGGGGTGAGTTCTTATTGAACAAGGGAGGAGTTTGCTGGTATAGAGAAGAAGGTTCTTTGAAAATGGGAGGGATTTGCTTGTATAGGGGAGGTTCTTTGCAAAATGGGAGGAGGCTGCTAATATAGGGGAGGTTCTTTGCAAAATGGGAGGAGTTTGCTTGTATAGGGGAGGTTCTTTGCAAAATGGGAGGAGTTTGCTTGTATAGGGGAGGTTCTCTGCAAATGGGAGGAGTTTGCTTATATAGGAGAGGTTGATTGCAAGTGGGAGGATTTTACTTGCAATAGGGAGGAGTTTGTTTGCATGGGAGGAGCATGCAAGCTACAAGGTAAATGGTTTAAAAAGGAAGGATACTCTAATAACCATCATAATATGATAAGAAATCTGAAATTTCCATGAAAACTACACATTACCTGTAAGGAGAATAGGACAAATACACAAAATATGATCATATTGATCTGCCCTTGATATACTCAAAATGATGAGAAATATATATATATATATATTTTGTGAACCGATGTGTAGGCTCAGTGGCGTCATGATCGGGAGGGCATGGTTTCGATCCCAGGCCACTTTATACCAAAAGATGTTAAAAGACATGAGTCGCTGCAACAAATTTTCATGTTCAACAAAGAAAGAGATAAAGCAACTTCGATCTAGCGCTGGTCAGAGGCTGCCTTGCTAACGATCGATAGGGCAAAAAAATATCTGTTTTGGACAATAAAATTTAGAGCTATAATTTATTGTAATATTTACCATGGCATATTGTAGACATCTAAGGGATGTGATCCTAAAGAGCTTGGAGACAGAGGATGATAAGGTGAGATCTCTGAGTGACTCCGTCTCAAGATACCTGGAGAAAAAAATCATTAGCCTTGAATAATGTAATGTATATTATATAAAACACTTGTGCCCAAAACAAGCTTCACAAACTATTGCCACCATATATCTACTCCCCATTTGTTTTATATTCAAAAGGATTAATAACCATTTTGTCTTTATGTTATTAGGTCTTAAGACCATTTACAAGGTAGATTCCATTAGGTCTAATGATCAATTCAACCAAGTCCAAGTTTATGATTTGGTTGACCAGCATGTTGTCAATCATCCCTGATGATCTTGCAATCATTATAGACCAATCCTACTACTGAACAATTTAACTCAATGTGGCCATAGCTGGGGGGCTTCCAATGGGCTATTAGCCAATCCGCAATGAGCTACGCGGGCATATGTATCCACGTACATGTATGTACATTTTCTTTTGTTACACATACTGGAAGCCCCCAGCCATGGCCACCACAAGACAAAACATCAACCCAAACCGAATTTGTCTATACCAAAGGCTACATTTGTTGGCGATTGGATAAACTGATAAATATATAAAATGATCCTAGACCCACTTGGAAATATAAGATCAAGTCGTTGTGGACTATAAAATATCCAACTTGAGTCCACCTCCAGCCCCCTGACATGAGGAGGGGTGTACCCGGTGAATCCTTATACCAAAAGCTAGATTTATTTGTGATTAGACCACATGATTATAGACCCACTTGGATATAAGATCAAGTCGTTGCTGACCCCCTGAGCCACACCCGAAACTTGCCGCCTTTCTTACCGGTCTTTGAGTCCACCTCCAGCCCCCTGACATGAGGAGGGGGTGTACCCGGTGAATAATGCTCCTGCTGGTACATCATCAGCTGGGCTAAGGAGGGTGGATATGCCCCTGCCGGATGAAGCACCGGCATTTTCTGGCCCTGAAAAATAAAAAAGAAGAAAGAGAAGAGAGGTTTTAAATGATATGTTATTGTTATATAAATATAATATTATTTGTAGTAATTTCACTAGCAAGCCTCTAAATTCCCCCCCCCCCCAAAAAAAATAGATAAAATAATAAAAATAAAATAAAATACTGTATTCGCTGTTATTTTCGCGCGATTAATTTTTCGCGCTTAGAGGCCGCAAAACATATTTGCGGGTTTTTAAATTCGCGCTTGATTTATGTACGAACACAATTAACCACATTCAAAGCATGCATAAGAAATCATGCTCATATATAACAATTATATTTGCGTGTTTTTAAATTTGCGCCGAACGATCTTTGCGCGAAATCCGCGAAAATAAATGTACCGCGAATATTTCCACGTTTACAGTACTGTATAAGTGGTTATTTTCGCGATGACTTTATTTTCGCGAATTTCGCGAGTTGGTCATCGCGAAAATTTCCACCTTAGTACAAGGCTATTTATAGTAATGAAGTCATCACCAAAATCGCGAAATTTTGCTCCCGCGAATTTCCCCAACTAGTCCAAAATCGCGAAAATATCTGGACGCGAAAATATTGGCTTATACAGTAAATGAATTGAGGGGTCCAATAGATGATCCTGACTGGCTCTCAGTGGATGCTTTCACTCAATAGAGATTATAATTACCACATCTGTGACAGTCATCATACAGCAGAGCATCATATTAGCTGCCGACTCCTCCATCTTCACTTTCAAAAATATCTTCAACAAAGTTTAGACAGTGTTCTTTCTAATAAAATTTTCCCATGAAACTTATGAACAGGATTTTTTTTTTAATGTTTTCAGTGTTTGGCAAAATCTATGTGCTCCAAAGTTTAACAATTTTTTTTTTCACATTTGATCCTTGAGGTCTTTATGTCTCAACTTCAATTTCAATTTTGAGATGTTCACAGCTCAAAGTTTGCATGGATATCATGACTCAAAGTTTAAATAGTTCTTCATGGTCTAAACTTTGACAAACATCATGATCAGAGTCTTTATCATTGCTCTCAGAGAGATCTGCAGATTTTAAACATATATCCTCAATTTAAAACGCAATAAATCACAAAGTACCAAAATATGAAAGCATTCATGCATTGATGTATTCTCTCCAAACATTGAACGGGACAAGTCTCTTTCACTTGAAGTCAAACAGATTGTAAAATGTAAGGCTGGTTGTTACATTAAAACAAGAATTAAAATATTTCCTGGAACAGATCTTTCAACGTTAACATTCAGAATCACTTGATATTTGCAAAAGAGCAAGCTGCAAAACAGTCCCTGGCAAGAATAGGTGTGAAAACACTGTTCTTTTCCTATAAGCAGCTCTTCAGAAAAATATCATCGCTTTTTTGTTTGTTTAAGATTGAGACACAAGTTTACAATGAACATCCCTCTATGACAAGTGAAGACGGACTACTTCAATTTTTATCCATTGGCAGCTAGAATATTTTGATCTGCTTTATTTTGTCTGGTTGAACTTCAATATGAAAGATAAAGAACAAAACCCCTACATGATAACAATATAAGAGCGGTCATTGTCAAGGCCCTTTGAAATTTTTTTTTTTTTTTTTTTTTTTTTTTGGGGGGGGGGTGGTTCTTGCACTTCGAAGTTATATCAATAAAGAGCTTTGTTACATTACAAAGAGATTGACAAAGAAAAGGAAAAGTATGTAACGGCCTAATTTAAGAGTAAGTTTCTTTAACTCAGTGACTTTCTGCGAGTGATTCTATCATATCTGTCGCTCCCGCCTCAAAAGAAAAAATCCTCTTTTCTAGAGGAGGAAGCCTTTGTAGAACTCACATAATCATTAGTGGAAAATGTCAGAGGCAGCGAAGTGCGCTTTGTCAGTTCCTTTGTTTTAGTCGAACAGACTGATGTAAGTAGATAAAGGAAAATATGTTGCGATGTGATTTTGTGTCAATACCGATCTTTCATTATGGGGAAATTGGACAAAAGGGAGCGGGGAAACCAATACTTTCTAAGGGACACAGTCTGTTGAAATTACGCTAGAAGGACATTACCTCTTTATTCAAATATGTGAGATAACAACCTTTTGACATCCAATAGATGAAATTTTGAAGTAAAAGTTTGTACCATATCAAAGAAAAAACCACGTGCTTACGAGAAAGGTTATGATTGGACAAAGAAGACATTTGCTTTCAAAGGACTTATCAGTGAATATAATGGAAATATCGTCGGCCTCACGCCAGAAGGGCCTTACCATTTTTATTATGTGTACGATATGAATGGCCTTTAAAAATGTTAAGGCCCTTTTGGCATGAGGCCGACGAATTATAGAAAGGACTGTACAACTCGAAGGAAAAAAAAATAGTAGAAATGACTGATATGGTACAAAGTTCAACTCTGGAAGATATTAAGTAGTGAATACAATTAGATGAAGATGACTGTTTAGTTTTGAAAGAAGACAGTTAAAACTAAGAATCAAGCAACAAGGGGGACAATGTAATCTATGTATCTGACTCAACCTCTCTCTTCATTAAAGTATCTCCTAAATCTAAGACCTCATCATCACCACAAGTCCCAATCATGTATGGCATCCAAAGCAATGCTTTCCACCAAACAAAAAACAACTCAACCCCCCCCCCCTCTCTTTTTGTTGCTCTTCCTTTCCCAGCTACGTAATTTTACCTCCACTCATGTCTCAGAATGTCTCTCCAACTCGACCGCAAAATCTACCCCAACAATAGCAAAGCAAGCAATGCAGGCAACAAGGCGCGGAACCCTATTCAAGAGTGTCAACAAGACTACAATGGCCTGTCCGTATGTCAGGGGGTTTGAAGAGAAGGTAGGTGAAGCTGAGGGGTGAAGGAACCGCACTTCACTTTCACCTCCAAACGTTCTTTAGACGTACCCCACTCGTACTACCATGGATGAAAGAATGTTTCCTCCAAGATACTCCTATTGCTAGTGTCTGGCCCTGCTTTACGGCACATAATTATCAACATTAACAGAAAAACTTATGATATTTTGGTTGATGTTTTCTTTTGTTCTTCTTCTTTTTGTGTCTAGCTTGTTCAACTTCATTCGCCCCGGCAGGATCGCTTTTGAACTGGTTCCAAATGTCATGTGAAAACTGGGTCCAAACCATGCTCACAATGGACTGAATCAAGAGACTACACCAGCATCGCATATGTCCATGAAATTCTACCTGCTCAACGGCCGGTGATAAGCTCGACTAGGCTTCACTCCAGACAAAATATTCTATATAAGTGTAAAATCAGGGTCTGTGCCTATACAGACTACGAAGCCTTTTCCATTGTACTTGGGTATCTTTCTCCCTTTTCTCGCCTTTCTCCCTTGGGCCCCACCCCCTTTTCAGTGGCTTGAGACACCATATTACAGACACACACAAGCTTAATTCTGAGGTTATTGACCTGCAGGGGTTCAAAAGTGTCACAGACTAATAGTCTAAGGCAAATGCTTAGCTTTTGGAATATGAAATACCAAGCCCTCTTGAATAATGGTTTAAATCTGGGTAATTCAAGACACTTCTGTCAAGATAATGACTAATCTCTTGTGGAATTTAAGTCAATTTATATGTTTTCACAAGCCACGACTTCCTATTTTTGTCTTTTAATGACAGACATATTTATTCTTTTATCATTGTCTATTCTATTTTCATACATGTACATAAATTTATTTACTTATAATATCAACTAACTTTTATTCATTAATTCATGTATTATTTGGTTTGTTCTCCCCTCCCCCACCCCCCCCCCAAAAAAAATAATAATACAGGATATTGATACAATAGAGTAAAAACTTATCAATTGTAGTCACTGCATTTTATCAAATGTGTATGGAGATTCAAAAATTAAATTTTGACCTTGATCTTCTAGAAAGGTCACTGCTTGCAACACCTTACATATTAAAAGCTCAAAGGGTATTAAGTCAGCATCAACACCTTGCGAGAGCTTCATCTCCTCAACCCCTTTACCTAAAAAACCCTCAAGTGTTACGGTGATGGCCGAAACACCATATGCTACCCCAGATCCTTGAGCAGACACAGATTGTCTATTATAAGAGCCAAAAGGGCACTACCATCATGTTCAAGTACACATGTTGACGCCTTTCTGCCTCTATCCTGCATGACAAGGTATCTTCTGAGATCTTGATGAAGCTGGTTCAAAGGCATGGTAATTGATGGTGGAGAAGTGGCCTGACCTTTGAGGGCACAACTTAATAACAATCTTCCCAATGATATCAATAAAAGATATTTCTCTACGATCACGCTCTGTATGCCATGCAGAAATGACAAGTGTGATATCAAATCTGGCGTCATATTCTGACCTCAATTCCTTGGGCTTACACCAATAAAGGTAAGGCTGGATTCGAATTGCAAAAGCAAACTTTGGAATAACCGTACTCCTCTCCTCCCCCCCCCCCCCACCACATTTTTTGTTTTTGTAGCAAGGAGGGTATTCCCTTAGATTGGTATACATGACCAAATCCTTTCTTAAGCTTAGGAATTTTTGTTTCAAGTTCATAAGTCATGCATTGGATAATGCAGACTGCTTTAATTTTCACCTGTTAATGTAGGCCTATGACCTTCAAGGAGAATCCAAGCTATAGGCCTTCATAGATTGAAATATGATGGAATACACAATTTTTAAGAGTCTGAATAGGACTATGTTTTGTTTTGTTTTTGTTTGTTTTTTTGTAAAAAGGATGGATTGTAAAAAGTATTTCAGATAATGAACTTAGGATATACAAAATGTACATGTAATTCAAAGTGAGTACGGAAAATATTGAAGAAACAATGCTCAAATCAGTATTTTTTCAAGCAAGGATTGTTTGAAACCTATGAAAAGACAAAAAGGATGCCCTGTGCGTCAGAGAAAAGTAACGCACAATCAGGAGAAGTGAAGTAAACAAAAGTACATGTAATACACTTACATCTTCTTTTTTGGAGGAGGGGGAGCAATTTATCTTGTTTACATCAAATTGGGATTTCTGTGACTTGTTTTTTATGCTTTAGGACAGCTAAATTGTCCATGGAGGTACAGAAATTTGGATTTGAGTTGCAAAGACCAGTAGCTAAACATGGCAGGAACACTTCACAGAGTAGCCGTCTGATAGTGCATGTATCCCGCGCCTGTATGCATACCCACAACTGTACACATACATTCGTGGATTTCCTACAGATTGTGGAGAAAAAGTAGAATAAAGGAAAAATTAAAAGCGCACACACACATACTCTCTCTCCTCTTTTTTGGTCTTTCTTTCTCTCTCACTCTGTCCCTTCCTCTATTTCCCTCTCCGCTTTTCTCTATCTCTCTTTCTGTTTCTCTCTCTCTCTATCACTGGGTTGGGACATCCTCCAGCGCACACGAACAAAAAGTGCATCGCAGGGTCGGCAGATGATAGGGGAAAAGGATGGCCTCTCGTTCCTCGATCAAATGGGGACTGCGTTAGGGCGAAGCCATCGTAGGGTTAATAATGGCAGGCAGTGGCGATGAAATAACGGGAGAGTCTTAAGAGGGAACGCGAGCGATCGCAATCGGTGCCCCAATCAAACGTCAGGCCCGTGACGCCAGAACGAGCGCAGATATATTGTTTGATTCAATATTATGAACTTGACATAGCTAGTCAGGGAAAATGTCCATTCATTAGGGGCATAATCCAACCTCCCCTGCATCCTCACTCCCAGCGGAATGACAGCCAGATAGTCAGCGCAGGGGCTAAACTAACGCATATTGCTGTGGGTGGGACTACAGACAATTCCATCGCATCAAAATATATTTATACATCTATGTAGTGAGGCAATCTAAGGTCCCCTGTGGAACGGTAGAGTGACATTTATCAGACAAATTGGACGAGTCGCCTTGCGTCTGCGAAAGAATTCACTTTATTGTCAGGATATTCATCTTCCCAAGGAAGGGGTAAAGTGATATCAGAGAGAGCAAAACTCAAGAGATCGCTTTTTGATGACTCCACTCGTACGCAGAAAAATTAGTAGGTCACCTGCTCAGAGAAACCCATCAATTGCGGCGAAGGGAACGCACTGTACACAGCCCAAAAAAACCAGAGTGCATCAACATCATGTTTACATAAAAACGCACACATCAGACTGAGGAGGAAAATACTGTTCACATCACTTTCAATCTTATTCCTAAACGAGCTATTCTACCGCCATACACAGCCGTCTTCGTTCCAAACAATGATGCTAATTGAATAAAAAACATCTCAATCTCCGACAACTTGGTTAAAACTATCGCCCTTCACATTCTCTCTAGCTCATTCTTTCTTCTCTTCTTGACGAGCACTACTTACTCACTCTATATTCTGTTGGCAGCATCATAGAAAATCTAAGATGCATTATATGTCCTGTAAATGTACACTTTGTCTGGATAAATGTCAGACTTGGTTTTAGGTACACATGCAGGGTTGAGAAGTACTTTTCTCATCGATGGAGTAGTCTGTCCATGAGACATTTTTGTCCCAATCCATTTCCTGGAGAATATTTTTGCCAATCTAAGAAAGAAAGGGCCAAAAATTGTATGAAGTGATAGTTATAGAAAAGATACCCGTGCAAGTATGTATGAGTGCTATCAAATCAAATTTCCCCTAAGTTCTAAATAAACTTTTAAAAAAAATAAACAATGTGACATGCAAAGCAGTTAGCAAACATTAAAACATTGTCATATCTATCTTTATCTTTTTTAATCCTTTTATTTTTGTAATTACAATGAACTTTGGTAAGAATAAAACCACGTCTGCATTGTTAATTTCAATTCTCCTCAAGCAGTACAAATATGCTCTTTCAGATTAACATGAGATATTAAAAATACTATTAAAGTAAATACCTGATGTCATTGCTTGTGTATATTGGAAAGCACATTGATAAAAGGGTCCCAATTATCTCCTATTTTTATCAGAGAAATATAACAGATATAATTTTTTTTTTTATGATTACAGTCAATGACATCTAAGTCTAAGACAGGTTTGCACAACACATCCTCAAAATAAAACTGTGACAGGGAACACTTCAATACACTGTTTAAAAAAAAATAATAATAATAAAAATAAAAATAAAAAATATATACATGTACATTACTTTTGGCCTCCTGCTTTTCAAGAAAGAAAGATATAAGCCAACAACATTTCAATTCAATATTGCAGAAAAGAGCCCAATCTCTATAAGTTGATACTCTGTTTAATTTGTATCTCAATGATTACAAAGAGGGACGTGATATTTGCAGGTGATCGATTGTTTGTTACCTGTGTAATACTACAGTAGCCTTTCATTCGTTGAGCACCAAAACGGCTTTAACTCTGTACAAAATAATGGGCTAAGGCCCTTTTAGATCTCCAAAGACCACTTTATAAGCAGATTCTGATCAGGTAATTTGTCTCGCATGGTGGACTGCTTTATTCCTTCTTCCTACAAGAATTCAGTGTTTTTTGCGTTGGAATATTGATTCAGTTGTTCTGCCCAGGTGCCATTTCATAGAGGAAATTGAAAAAGAACGACTTAGCTTTTCCATAACGAACTTGGAGAAAAGAGCAATTTTTCACACACCATAGAATCACCTGTCTTGTGTAAAGATTGTAATTAGCCACTCGCGTAAACTTGTAATTATAAGATTGGATATATTAATTTTACTACTTGAAGAAATCTCTTTTGAGAAAATGGTTTTTGCGCATATTATTTAATGAAATACAACTTTGATTTCAAATCAAGTGCTGCTTGCTTCTCACAACAGAACAAACACAAGAGAAAACTACAAAGAGCAGAAATAAGTCACCATCATTAGCCACATTTCAATACAATGACAGTAATTTTGAATCATAATATTGAAGAAGAAAGAAAATGATTGGAAACCAAAATGGCATTTATCCATATACTTTTACACACATTTTGATGCCCTTCGAACTCACAACAAATAAGTAAATACTACAAATCTATCAGTTTTTTTCCCCCTCTATCTCTTTCTCTCTCTCCATTGCCTGTCTAATGGTCTTCATACAACACTGATTGCATAACGTGTGTTTGATAGCCCTACCCCCTTTGTCCAAATACCATAATGGGGCCACGTGTTTAATAAAGAACCCCCTCTTAACTTCTCAGGCAATTGATATGTTAATGATCTGTTGACTTTATGCAAATGAGGTGTCTCAGTCTGGTGGTTTGATTGACAGCCGAGGCTGAAAGGGATGCTGGGATGCTCGGCATGGGGCCATCAGACCGCGAATGACTTCTGGCAGTGTGGGAAAGAACGCCGACGCGAGGTGACAGTGGGAAGTCTTCTTAGATTATTACTACCCGGAAGGATGGAAATCCTCGATCTCCACATAACCAAGGGCTCTATATGAACTATATCTTGCATATTTTTTAAATATTAAATACATAATTGTATCAAGATAGCGAAGGAAACTGACCAGAAATATACGATATGAAAAAAAAGTGAGCAAAGAAAATGGGATTCCATTAGGATATGAATCTGAGACCTCATGATTACTAGACAGGCACTCTACCGACTGAGCTATGGCCAACCCACATCGAAATTAGTCCCTGAAAATATATTTAGTAAGTAATCCATATCGATTCAGTCTAAGGGCTGCAAATATGGATCTCGTTCATCGAAATCTTAAACATGGCAGCAGGCCATTTCGAGAAGCTAAGTTAAATTCAACATGTGGTATTTTTATATTAGTATCTCTATATTTCATATTTCTACATTGTAAAATGATTATCATTGCCATTATGGATTGTAGACAGTCTAGATGTAGACCAACTGGGAATGAACCATTTTTATTAGTCACAGGGAACTCTTTATACTGTCACCCTATGTTCCCATTAACCAGCATTATTTGTCCACCCCCAATGACCAATAAAGATATAAATATATGCCTCAAACAACTGTGCTTCGTCTACTGGGGACCATTCCAGTGTAGAACTATAAAAAAGACATTCAGAGGAAGACATAACACAGACATTAGCAAGTTCAAAGACTGTCAACAACTTGCATGTCACATTATCAAGAAATATGGTTGATAACTTTCTTTCTAAAGAATAAAAGCTGGAGTGGTAGTGTTATGGTGATATCTCACTTCACTGAGACGTCTCCAGGCTGGAAAAGAAAATATCGTCTGTTGGGAGCCAGAAGGGCGTTATTGCATCTTATAGATGTTCCGTTGAGAGCCAGAAGGGCGGTATTACTGTACAAAGTCAATGGTAATAGCGCCCTTCTGGCTCCCAACGGAACATCCTTGATCTGCAATAGCGCCCTTCTGGCTCCAAGCCGACGATATTATCTTCGCGACGGACAAAAAGTATTAGAGACGTCTCTGATACTTTTCCGTCGCAGAGATGTCTCCACAACAATTTTTGAAACTGTCTCAAAGTCGTTTCAAGACTGGCTCAAAGTAGTTTCCGCAAAGTGAGATACCACCATTAGTGGCGTTCAAGTGTAGAGACAAGGATTGAATTCCTTGCAGAGACTTTTTTGTAGTTCGTTATGGGTCTGTTTCACACCCAAATTGTCTCTTTTGTATTCTCTCAGAGATTCTGTCACACGGTTAATGATCTGCAAGGTACTATGTTAAAACTTAAATGTTGGAGGCTAGAGTTTCAGAAAATTTATTTTTTAGACAGCAATGGGGAATTCTGATTGAAGCTCACTTATCATTTTTTAAACTTTTATCAAGTGTTAGCTACAAGAAATAAGCTAACAAAAATTATGGTAGCTTAAAATGAAGAGAAAATGAAATTTGTAGGAAATGTACTGACGCACAGGAAAATGTCATATTTAGAAAAAGCAGAATTTTAATTCATGATAGTAATTAAATGCACTGAAAAGTACCTCATTGAGAATGGAAAATGGAAATGCGATGTATGCCAGTTCAACCAGAATCAAATGAAACAAATAAAACAAATATTTAGTTATGCACTACATCCTCTTCAAACCATATGGCCATTGTTATTCGCCTGTTGAAAAATATATCATTATAGTAATAAAATGATAAAACTAGAATAATGAATTGTGCATGAAATGAACATTGTACCTATCAATCAAAGGAATTAATCACAATCCGCAATCGATGTGAATAAACTTCAACCAGATAAAGTTATCGGTCACTACTACCATAACAATCCCCTCAAGTATCTCAAATCAAATAAATGAGATATCCCTCAATAAAATAGCAGATATATCTAGATTTTATCATAAATTGATGACATATCATTCAATAATGAGTTATTGTAGCTCGTCTGTCAATTATGTTTAAAGTATGAGAATCAAAGTACATTTCTCTATTCTTGGATATGTTTTATGTTATTTACAAGTCAATAAACATTTCAATTTGTAGCTGTATTGTGATTAGCTCAAACAACATATCATCTTCATTGCAAACAAGTTTTTCTAAACTTGGCAGACAATTATATGAACATGTGAGTCAATTTTACTAAGTTATAATAATCCATGGGTGTTCTTTTCCTTGGGACATAGTAATGAGGTACATGTATTCAAACAACCTGTTATTAAATAATGAACTACAATATTTGGAATCCAGTGATGGAGTTTAGCGCTTCAATAGAATTACCAGTGTTCCATAACAAATTAGTTTAATTATTGTTGAAAACAAGACAGAGTAATATGTTGTTTTTTTTAAATATCTGTTCTAGTCATTCACCAAATATTCACTGTATATATTTTATTTGATATGGCAACTAAATGATAATCACTTTTTTTACAAGAGCTACCCTTAAAATAGACTAGATTTTGTGGTTAGTCCCTAATATAATATTGACCGAATTCTACGAAATGTAATTTTTCCCATGAATAATTAACCTTGCATATTGAACAATTTAAAGTATTAGGCTAGTTGTTTGATCTTTTTGCAATGAACCAATATAACAGTTTATGATGAATGTATGAATATAACCTACATTTGCTATGGTTTGTAAGCTTTCAATTTAGAATTTGTATCCAAAATAATTGAGCTGAAAATCTATACATTTCCACTGCTGTTACTCCTTCAAATGTGACATAGAAAATGCATGATCCTGTTTATCTTGTGTATTTCTCTCTTTCTTTATCCCCTTTTTTATCCTCTAACTTTAAACTAATTCTTTATTTCTTTCTCACACAAACCCACACATACATACATTTCCTTAATTTTCCTATGCAATACATCTCTGAAAAGTGGTATTATTTATCAATAATTTTAATAGGAATTAACAAGTTCTGTTTCATTCTACCACCAGAACCCATCTAATATAATCCTTCTATTTACAGTCTAAATGTAAACAACATGAATCCCCCTCTAATGAAATATGATATGTAGCACCCTTCTCATAATAAAGTATAAGAATATATAACCATATTTTTAAATATATACATTTTTATACACAGCCCTTTAAGCACCTGATGCTACATATACATGAAATAATTGCACCATCGACATAAGAATATGACCACTGGGGGCAGTCTTCTGAATATTTGGATAAGTTTACGATCGTGAACTTCGGCAATCCCTGAGAAATATGGGTTGCTGTCTGGCGCTCGTTTAACAGTTTGGATGGGATAGTAAATCAATGTAGTTAAGTGTCCTTTAAAACTCCCTCTTAAAACTAGCGATATTTATATCTCCTGGAGAGCTTTATTAGAAAACTTCATGCTGCTACACATCCAGAGAAAGCATGATACAGAGAGAGAGACAGAAATAAATAATGATTTTTAAAGAGGAGAATATAGTTATTGATAATTTTACCCTCCTCCCTCCTTTATCAATTTCCAATTTCTTATGCCTCATAGTCCATCCCTGAAGAAAAAAAATGTTCACCCATATTTGAAATCCTCATACAGTATTATAAATTTAAGAGTAATTAATGCCTTGTCAGAAGTGGGTTTGCCAAATACAAAGTTAGTATAAAAAGTGTTATTTTACAACAACAATTATGTTTACTGAAATGATACTACAGTTATTTGCCAGATGCCCTGGCCTCTAATTTGCTCTGGACAAACTAAGTGTTAGTATTGTTTTTAGTTATACATGAGGTTAGGGTGAACCTTTAGTGGTAGGGATGAGGTGGAAGTTAAAAATATAAGTAGTGTACCCTATCTACCACCTCATAATTGTCGCTGAAGCATGTATCATACAATGAAAGGCTGTACATGTCTGCGTTTCTCTATTTTGAACATTTCTATTAGAAGCAGTTCAACGACCTAAGATGCCAGATATGGTGTCTCATAATGCACGTACAATACATGCAAATATTTTCAAGGCCAAAATCAACATATTCCTGCTATCAAACTTTGCTATCTCTTTATGCAAATATATATAAAGATACCCATTTTTTTTTTCTTTCATTCTTTCTCTTTTTCTGTCAGCCAATAAACTTTAATGGTCTGAAGGCGACATTCAAAGTCATTTACATATTATTTCAACTGTAAGAGCAAAAAGGGCACTATAGATGCATGTCAATGTATTGGATATACATCCTTCTGCTTCTCAGAAGATCATGAACGTGACCCAAGAATAGAATCAGGATAGATAATTGTAAAGAACGTGTCTATTTATCTGAAATAGAGTAGACTGACTGTATGAATTTCCATCGCAATAGGACCACGACCAATCTTGACTCGCCAATGCCCAGTCATTGTAAAAGATTCTAACAGTAATCAACTTCTGATGTAACAAAAGTAAAATCAAGAAGACATCATCATGTCTCATTCCACTTCCATGAATATAACAGTCCTCTGTTTAAAAAAAAGGAAAAAAAAGAAAAGTACCTTCAAAGAAGAATAAAACTTTTTTTACAACTTCGATAAGGCCAAACTTTCTCTATCCATTCCCGTTTATTGCCACCCAAAACGATTCACCACAACCAATAAAGCGGGAATGTCAGATTCTTCTATAAACAAACAGGTTTCGATTCTGCTCAATTTCCAGCCCACCACAAGAGGGAGGGTCGAATACCTGCCATCTAGCCCTCATACCCAATCACTCAATTGTCGCAAATTTGAAAGCGTTTTGTCGATTCATATCGATACTCCCATTACGTGTCTTCACGGAGAGCCACAATACATACAGATGAGTGACTTCAATTGAATCCCTTCTCTTGTTTTTGCCCCTTTCGCAACGGTTTCATCAATTCCTGGGCAGCAATCATCGTTGCATAAGCGATCAAATTAGGTGGAATATCCCAATGAAAGGCGTACTGCTACCTATCAAAATCAATGCAAAAGCAATGAGACCGCCAAAACGGCCAATGCTCTCGGTCGGTCGCCCCTTGCTCACCCCAGGCTAGTTAACCACCGCGAGACCGGACAGTCTTGTTCCTTCTTGGTTTCTTGTCTGCATGCATGGGCGAATTGGTGGGGAGATGTCATGCTAACTTCTAATTTTTGATGTGTATTTGACATGTTTTGACATTACGAGATGTAATCAAATTGTGGCGGCCGAAATAGAGGGAAGGGGAATAAGAAAATGTTTCCCTAATAAAATTGACATTTTGCATCTCTCTAGTTACGTTTCACTTTAACTTTCTAATGAAATCTTTAAAACTTTGAGTTGCCAACAAAAAAATGTTGGTATATAGTTGTAGTAGTTTGTTTTCATCTGTTTATTTATTTGTTCAAGTCCTATTCTAGGGACTTTGTAATGGGAATGAATACCAGAGATGTACCTGTTACAATACCACTGCTTTCCAGACTGAGCTATACAATGCCTCCATGAGATAGATACAAATGTAGAAATGTAGCAAGGTTATAGCCCTTCAGAGCATATTCAAAATGGAAGATAATTTTCCCCCAAATGTGAACATTTTGAAGCTTTAAATAAAAGAAAAATTAAAAGAAATATAATTTCCTATCATGCTCTGTCATTTTCAAAGGTAAGCACACTGTGCAATGACATATGGAACATGACTGTCACTCAAATCTGCAAACCTCTCCAAGAAAATCTCTCACGCTTGAGCGAGCTTGCACAATCTCGTCATCATCTCAGGATACGGAGGTTCTTTCATGACAGATGCAGAGACATAAACAGAAATTTGTTTTCCTTGTCATTTTCCGACACTCATCTCTCTCTTTCCCTTCGTACCCACTTAGAAATCATCTTTCAGGCATCGGTGGGCATCAATGCTCCAACGGGTCGCAACAGACGCACAGGACTGTGTAGCCCCGAGCTCCATGTATCTTTTTGGTTTCCAAGATTTTCACTTTCTCTTCACCGAGGTGCTTGCTCCTAAAGCATCTCCTCCAATCCATTCCTTAGGATATGTGAAGAACTTTAAAGGGACATAGTCATTATTGGTACAAATGTATATACAGTCTGTATCAAATAAATTGGCACACATGAAAAACATATAGATTAATCACAACCTGGTAGTGTTAGGTATTTCCTTTAAGGAAAAAGAAAAAGAAACCTTTTTCTGCATTTTTTCCCTATCTCATTTGGTGCTGTAGATATTGAGAAATGACTCTTCTACAATCAACAAAAATCCATTTTGCTCAAGCCGTGCAATGTCCTTGAGTAGGTTTCGAATACAATGAGCCAAGATGATCGTAATGGGCAAGAAAGATTTGTGTAATTTCAAAATGCTTCTCATCGCACAAAATTTGCATAACTTTTGTTCTACAAAAGCAAATAATTCAAATAAAGTGTATCAACAGACAATTATACCAAGCCCAATGCTATTTTTTAGGTGCATGAAGCTACATCTTTGATGTTAAAAAAAGATGGTCTTTACATCTATTCAAGACTAGAAAAATGAGTTATTTCACAAAGCCTCTTTAGGCTTGACAAAATCCTCTAATTCATAGGTGTCTACTGTTTGTGTCCATTAGTGGCACACATGGCAAGTTAACAGACTGTCAAGAAAGGCATTAACTTTTCATTGATTCAATGGTGTTTCATATCCTTCATTACCCATTCCTTTTGGAATATCTAAAAAAAAAAAAAAAGATGAAAGGAACGCAGCCAGCCAATTGAATATTTCATTACATGTAAAACTTTGTTTGAACATCATAATTCATATTCTTGTCATAATTAATAAGCAAACACAAAATATGGCATTGTTTCATTGTTATCTTCTTTGAAACTTCATCCAACATCTGTGACACTTTTTTATTCCACTTTCCCCCAAATGCACCCCTTCTGTCTGTCTGTCAGTCTTCTTTTATAATATTTCATTTTTTGAAATGTACTTTATTCCCTTTCAGTTCTCGCCCCCCCCCCCTTTCATGGGAAAACATTCCCTGATATTTGTCTTTGTACATTAAATTTTGATTTTCTTTTCAAAGATTTTGCTCAGGTTTCTCCCGTACCCCACCCCATCCTTCCGTATTCTCGCCTCCTCTCTCGATAAAAACAAATGTGCCTGAGGCAAGACCAATATAAGATCCAACGCACCATCGCCTTGGTCTTTATCGTCTCCTCTCATAAGCCCTCAGGATATCAATACTCATCTCTATCTTTCTTCTATTTCTCTCTCAACCTCTCATTCTTCTTCCGTTTTGCTCTCTCTCTCTCTCTCTCCCCCTCTCTCTTTCTCTCTCTCTCTCTGTTTCTTTCTCCTCAAGTCCAGAATTCCTCTTTTTCTCCAACTTGTTCCCATTATAGTTCTTCAACTGCAAACATTCCCTTTTACATTCATCCTTCCACTTGCACTTTTCACACCACTTCTCTCTCTCTCAGTCTCTCTTCCACAATGCATTCTCCATACCTTATACCCCGTATCCATCTCTATTTCTTACTTTAGTTTTTCCATTAAAATTATTTTCTATGTTTAACTCATCCCCCCTCTCTCTCTCTTTCTTTCTCCATCTCTAATTCTCCCCGCCTCCCCCCCCCCATCCCTTTACCTCTTCCTCCCTCTCTCCATTCTTCAAGACAACATGGGTAAAAGCACTTTCGCTCGCTTCTCCTCCCTCCTCCCAACCCTCCCCCTCCTCCTCACCATCTCTTGCCCACCCAGTCATTGTCTATGTGTCTTCTTCATCTTGTGTTTATGGGATTAGCAAATGGCATATGCTTTGGCATGCTGCTTCTAAGCATGTTTCTTAATGCAAGTATGCATAAAGAGAACAGCGTCACCATGGCCAGGTAGTTTCGGGGGCATTGCCCCTTCCGGCCAGGCATGCATGCAGAAGATTAAATTGGCAAAATCAGGTGGGGCGTATCCGGGACGTAATATTACAGACTTCAGGGGACAGGGCATGGGGGGGGGTCAGAAAAATCAAATCTTTACAAGATTGGTGTTACACAGTCAGGGCCAAGGTCAATTAGCCACATTTAATGCAGCCTTTACATAACATAGATATGCATATACAAGTTATGTCTAATTTGAAGTGGAAAATGTAGGCATAGCCAGTAAGTTTACTTGAAATGGAAGGAACTATTTGCACAGTTATTTTTTACTCTCTGGGATTGAGAAACAAGTTCACACATTTTGAAAACCAACAGAATCCAGCGCAATTCCTATTGCTTTCATCTGCGCAAAGTGGTTTTGACATTTAGATTTCAAAATCTTCTTGTTCATCTCTGCGTGGCTCTTTTATATTGTATTTGGCATCAACTGAAAAAAGGAAAGATAAACATTAAAATTCTACATTCTATATTTCATAATTACTTGCATTCACAGAGAAATATGACTGACCATTCAGGTTTCACTGTATCTGGGACACCCTTTATATCTATCATTTTCCCTGATAATCTCTTCCTCTTCATCCTATCACTGCTTCCCTTACTATCATAGCGATAAATTATCCTTGATCTTAACCATTCCATTTTCTCTTCATTAATTAGCCTTAATATCTGTCTGTCTCTCTCTCTCTCCCTCTACCGCTATGTTAATCTGTTTTGTATCCCCTCCCCTCTCTTTCCTTCTCTCTCTCTCTCTCTCTCTCTCAAACACTTTTGTAGGTTTCTCTCTTATTTATCTCTTCTCTATTTACATCCATCATAGAGACATATCATACTTTCCCACTCTGTCTTCTCATCATTAATTAGCCTTATTCTCTCACTCTCTCTCTCTCACTCTATCCATCTCATCTCTACCCACTTGTGTCTCTCCCGATCACTTTTACACCCTCGCAGACAGAGCGCACTTCCTAAATGAGGAATTAAACTAGGCATTAAATGATAGGATGGAGCATCAATCTATTTTTGGGGTTGAATGTACTTTTGCTTTGGCTTTTGGCGTCGTCACCGTCGTTGGGAGAGAGAGGGCTCACTCTAGTTGCCTGTATGTTCACCTCTCCATCTCCCTCTTTCACTCTCTCTCCCGCCGCCCTCATTTTTGTGCTGGTTGCCTGCGGCTGTTTTGGGCTCAATCTTGGCAGAATTTATTCATAGAGATGCCTTACGTTCCTGTTGGTGACTCAATCACGTCTCAAGTCTTAGACATGTAGATCAACATTATTGTTTATCTCCATTTATCATCATCTTATATACATCTGTTTCCCTCCCTCTCCTATTTCTTCAGTATTCTCCTTCTTCTATGATTCCCTCTTTCCCATCTCTTTCTATTATCTCTCCTTCAATCTATCTATTTCTCTCCTTCCATCTATCACTTCATTCATGCATCTCCCACTCTTTTTTATTTCTCTCTCTCTCCTTTTTCTTTTTATATCAGTCTCCCCATCTTTACCTCCCTATATGCACATCTCTCATTCTTTCCATATTTATCTCTTCTCTCTGGCTCTCTCCATTTCAATAATTCACTCTCTGTTTTTTGTCTCTTTCCAACTAACTTCCATTTTTACATTCAATCTCATGAATACAACATACTGTTTTCACATCTTCACAAGATCACCTCTCTACTCATCTCTCTATCTCTTTCTCTCTCATTATCTCTGTCTGTCTGTCTCTCTCTCTCTCTCTCTCTCTCTCCTACTCTCTATCTTCCTATTTATATCTCTCTTTCTTTTTCTCACTTCTATCTCACTTCTCTTCTCTTACCATACTGTTTTGACATCTTAAGAAGATTGTCTCACTACTCATCCAACTCTTTTTTTCTCTTCTCCTGCTTTCCACCTTCTCTTTCAGTCTCTCACTCTCTGTTTCTCCTTTCTGTCTCTCACATCTAATTTCCTTGATTATCCTCTATCTCATATACTGTTTTCACATCTTTAGAAGATATTCTTCTACTCCTCTCTCTCTCTCTCCCTCCCTCTCCCTCTCTTCTCTAAATTTCTATCTTTCTCTTTCAATTTCTCTCCCTCTATTTTCTTCTTTCTGTCTCTCATCTCCTTTATAAGTCTACATCTCATACGAAATACTGTTTTCACATCTTTAGAGATCATCTATTTACTCCTCTCCATCTCGAGATCTTCCTCTCTCTCTTTTCATCTCTCACTCTCTGTTATCTTATTTCTGTCTCTCACATCTATATCTCATATCCTTGATTATCCTCTATACCGAGTGAGTCAGAAAAAACTTTACACCTAGAAAAATGTCAATAAAAACAACACCAATTTAAAAACTCCAAATTCTTATACATATTCTGAAAGAGTAACTTCTCCCGCATCTTTTGGTACCAATTTCGTGTGTCATATCTTTACGCTTGGATGAACGCAACGCATTGCTTGCGAACATGTCAATTTCGAATTGTGCCAGAATGGGAGTAAAATCAAAACAACAAAAAGCTATAAAAAAGCAACTTCATCCTGATTAAAATAACATAACTTTTTAACGAAAATGTATTCCGCTTAATAATTTGCCAGGGGTGTTGTTACACATATTGACTACATTTTGTATGAACATGAGATAGATCTGTAGAGTCAGGCATGAGTGAGCACACGTCAAATACAAAATAATCACTTTTCATAAGTATTAGGAGGCCTTTTTAGGTCTGTCAGTGGTAATTTACTTTTTGATGTGTACTCATTCGTGCATTACTCGACGAGTCAATCTAATTTTCATGCAAAATGTAGTCAATATGTGTAACAACACCCCTGCCAGGTTATTAAGCGAAAGACATTTTAATTAAAAAGTTATGCTATTTTAATCAGGATGAAGTTGCCTTTTTCTAGCTTTTTGTTTTTTTGATTTTACTCCCATTCTGGCACAATTCGAAATCGACGTGTTCGCAAACAATGCGTCGTGTTCATCCAAGCGTAAAAACATACCATACAAAAATGATACCAAAAGATGCAGGAGGAGTTACTCTTACCGAATATGTAAAATAATTTGGGGTTTATAAATTGGTTTACTTTTTACTGACATTTTTCTAGGTGTAAAGTTTTTTTTTGACTCACTCGGTATATCATATGATGTACTGTTTTCACCACTTCATAAGACAGCAACTCTTTTTTCCCCTTTTATATTGGAATAAACCCAATGGAACACAGCGATATATTATTTGACAAACACACAAAAGTCTGAAATAGCCAGCAAAATCAGCAAAAATTTATCATTTCTCCAAATATCAGCTGAACTATTTCAACAGTCAGGTTTGTAATAATCAATCTTGTGAGGTAAACATCTATAAACAATTTATTCCAGTGAATGTATACGAATGCTATCCATCCAGTATCAAAACAAATATGGCTATTCTTTGAATCATAAATAAGCAAACAACGCATCTAGATGGTATCAAGCAATCACAACAATGCATTTGCTCCATATTGATGGCTTATTCCACTAGCACACAGAGGCAACTCAAGCCCGACCCAATTTCCAAGAATAGATGCACTGATCCTCAATTGCTCTTTTCTCCGTGTCCATATCAATCTTTGGACATTGGTCAAACTTGACCTTGCTCTAGTACACTCTAAAACAACCAATAAACCAACAACAATTTATATCTATTTTTGATTGGGAAGGGAGGGGGGGGGTACATCGCTCTAGATATCATAACTCTATCGATTTGTCAGCTAGTCTGAATTCTCAGACACTCTAACAATAAGCATTTGTCACTTCAGCACCACAACTACAAAGTGGTGAATAATAATAACACTGGATAGACTTTTTTCCTTTAAAGTTTAGCTCCAGACTTTTTAAAAAAATTTTTATTGTATTTCATAGATTTGAATTTTCAGATAATTTCTTCAAATAAACAGAACAAAGATTATTTTCTGACTGAAAAACCATGATGGTAACATGTGACTGGATAGTATACATCTATCTCGTGGCTTTCAGGGGCATAAATAAAATCATCTATTTTCATATGCCAGCAAAACTCTCTTTTTGAGGCTTAAATAACATTATTTTTTCTTATTTCTAATAAAAATTTTCCAATCCATAAGTGGATCAATCTAGATCAAAACCAGTTTTCTTTGAAAAACCTTTGTCTTTTTAACTATTTTGTTCCCATGTATATCGCCCCATTGAGAGCAAGATAGATTTTAATATATACACTTTTGCACAGAATTAATGTCATTCTGACTCTCAAAAATATTGTAGCTTATAAATCCAATTATAGAAAATTAATACAACTATTTACAATAATAAGGAGAGTTTAATACAAGACAATGAACTCATGATAATCTTGGACGTCAGAGCAAATATTTAAAATAAAAATGGCTAAAATCCCCCGTTTTTAGAGATTTCCTTAGGATTATTATAAAACAAAGGTAAACAAAGGTTATTCATTATGGTGACCACACCGGGAGATCTAAATTCTAATTAAATTATGAATATCCACCAGTAAGAAACTGAAGAAATATTACTCATGTAATTTAACACAGGTTTAATACCATTCTGGACTTATCACTCAATACCTGCTTTAAAATCTGACAATTCTAATTCCTCTCAAACAAATAAAAAGACTTTCAGTGGACATCGTCGAGATGGAAGGATTATACACTAGCTGGCTCAAACCCGAGATTTATCTCTGAGACTAAAAACCCATTTCACCTACAAAGTAATTATTGGTTCATATTGCGATTTACTTTGTTAATGATCCTATAAGCTGCCGATTCACTACCGTATAATTATATCTATCTAATATGTTTTTCCAAGGGATTACGGTCAGAGAACTGATAAAAGGTCACCCTTTCTGTCATTTCATATCGCATGTTCGATTAACTTGATAATCGGGGAACTATCGGCATAACCTACTCTACAAATATTTGCATTTTCGCATCTTCCTTGAAATACCCCTCTTAGTCTTAGGAGGGCATGGGGCACAAGGGATGCTCTGTGTAAGATAGTAACCTATCACAAACAATCATCTTAAAGTTTTGAAGGGAATAAAAAAAGTAATCTCTGGAGTTTGCTGTTCTAATTTAAAAGATTCTACACTGAAAAGGAAAAGGGAGAAAATATGCAAGCAGAACTAGCGCAGGCCCTTTATCTGATGTGCAGCTCTAAAGAAAATAAATGGTTATTTTGAGTTCTTATACTAAAATGAAAATTATTTTGAAACAGACGACTTATATATGTATATATTAGTCAGCCCCATAGAGATCTTTCTATGCAGAAAATAAACAGCATTTAAATTAAGCTTCTGTATATATATTTTCATCAGAATATTGATTGGATATACTTAAAAAAACAAATAAATTTGTAAGTTTTGAATAGCTGAACATGAATCTCTCCATGAAGGTATATAAATCACTTGAATTAAAGGTCTAGATACATATTTTCATTGGTTAGAAGCACTCAAAGAACGGAATACATATTTTGCTGAATCCTCTAGATCTATTACTTGCAGGTATTAATTACTTTGTGTTGGAAAAAAAACTCTTGATTTCAAACCATTAATATAAAATTAAACCTCTTCAACTTTATTTCTTATCTATTTTTGTATTAAAACTACAAGAGGTAAACTACATGATGTAAGTCATTATCGACAGGAAGAGTGTGCATGGGTCAACCAAACATTTTAAATGAGAAAAATTGAAATTATGACAGTATTAATTAGGCCCCTAAGCATCACCAGTGCAGTGTGCTTCCATTAATACTCATGTAATGAAGATGGAATAGTGAGAGAATGGCATGGCTTGGCTTGACCATGGCAAAGCCATTGACCACCACTTATACTTGGATCATTAACCCCCGCTCACACTTGAAGCCCAGTCTCTAGTGACCCCTGTAGTGTGATCATACTTGTAATTTATCCCACTCCTCCATCCTGTCCAGTCACTCGGGGGCTTTCACACCAGTCAATTGAAGATTAATTTTAGTTCTGGCCTCCATACCACTAGGCTTTGCAATCAATCGCAAAATGGCAATGGCTACTCAGGATTATTTTTCAACGTGCCCTTTGTTATAAAGCCTGACCAATAACCAATAAGAATTGCTCTTTGAAACTTTCCATTGATCACAAACCTTTTACAGAATCATGGTAATCACATAAAATAATTTCTCACAGCAGCCAAACAAAATTTACACTGAATTCCAAAATAATAAATAAATTATAAAAATAATTAAATATAAATTGTTCTTACCCCTCTGGGTTAAAACATATCTTTTTTCTTTCTTTCTTTCTTTCTTTCTTTTTCTTTTCTTTTTTTTTTTTTGTGGGGGGGGGGGTGCAATATCACCCAGTCTCTATAACTGGATCATTTCATCCTTATGCATATGATATGTTAGAATTATCAACGAATAATAAACTATTTTACTATATAAAGCCAATATTATAATCCTAAACATCTATTTTTACATTTTTTTGCTAGAATGCTAGAATGTGCTATTAATCGCTCAACTTCTTAGAATTTCAGCTTGTGTAAAAGCAACATGAGATGACTGACCACTAAAGCCCAATGAGTATTATCTCCTCAAATCCACTAAGCTATTTAGGGGCACAAGCAAACACACTCTAGGCTAGGGGTGGTGGATTAGAAATTAATAATCCGTAAAGTGGTTGTACAGACCACTAGCAGTAGCAGATCAGGATGTATTCTGACTGCTTATAGTGCCAGAAGGCCATTGTGATTTATACCATTATACAGATTAATGCCCTTATTACTCTGAACCGATGAGTAGCATTTTAAGGATGTTAATTCATATACTTTTATACAGGGCTAATGTCCTTTCTTGCTCTAAACCAGTTTATAGACGAGATATGACCTGGACATGTTCATCATTATCACGTTCAAGAATTCTTGAATGGTGAAAAGCCAAAAGGACGTAAACACTTACATACTTTACACAGAGGTAACGCCATTCTTGCTCTCAATCGGATGAGACACTTCTGTAGAACACATTGGCTATTGTCTGGCTATGGTCATCATCAAGCTTTGCAAAGCTTTTTAATAATGTAGAGAGAGCTAAAAAGGTGTTAGGTCAGTGGAACAGTATATGTGTTAATGACCTTCTGGTTCTCAAAAGATCAGTAGAGGCCTTGGTGAAGACTGGACAAGGTCATTAGCACAATGAAGGTCATCAGCTTAATGATGCTCTGTCCAATGACATTGACAACGACCCTTTTTCTTTTCAACCATAAAAATTATCACTAATTTTATTATTTACAATAAAGAATTATATATTTGCCTACTTTGCTATTCGTCCTCGAATCGCTTGCCAACGAATAGTATAAACCACCGAGAAAATTTTGTCCCTATTGTTCCTATCCTATAAACCCCCCCGCCAAATATAAAGGGCGCCCTCTCCCGAATAGGAAACCCGCCAACTAATCTGTTTACAATCTTCCTCTTTACTCTTTCGCCTACACATCCATGTAGCTAAGGACCGGGGATGGAGGGAGGATTGTAGGCAAATATATAATTCTTTTATTGTAAATAATAAAATTAGTGATAATTTTTATGATTTACTTCAAAAGAATGATATATTTGCTACTTTGCTATACGACACAGCACCGATGTTGTACTGGGGAGGGACGCCCTACAGATTTAGTTGACTATAGAAGATGCTGCCGCATGGATAGAACTATGGAAAAATTTCCTTCCACCCGGGAATTTTTAGGTAGTAAGTTGTGAAAGAATTCTACTTCTCCAGTAGCGGCTCTACATATCTCTCCAACGGAGACGCCCTGGAACAGGCCCACGATGAGCTAATGCTCCTAGTGTCATGCGCTCTGAGGTTGGTGTCAGAAACTCTGGGCTAGAGCCTGCCGCTTTGATGGCAGCTACAATCCATCTGATAAGGTGCTTTTAGAAGCTGGAGAGAAAGGTCTTTATGTGATTACGAACAGTTGTCTGATTTTCGCAAATTCTTTACTTGTCCAGGTACCACTTTAGGCCCTCACAGGGCACCATACTTTATCTTCGCGTATTGACGAAACTTGGTGAGTGGGCGAGAAAAATCTCTACAGCCCGAAGTTTCTGATTGGTTCTTGGCGATAAACTTCGCGTGGGGATCAAACGGACTCCTCCGTTCTCCCATCTTATGTGCTCTTGCGATAGACAGAGCATGAAGGAGCGTCACTCGTTTGTACTGTGCTACAGCCAAGAGAAAGCATGTCTTTATCGTTGTGTCTAACAGGGATGCCGAATGGAGTGGTTCTAAAGGAGGTTTCGCTATGTGCTTCTAAAACCTTTGGAGAACTCCAAGAGGGTACAACGGCTGAAATTAGGTCTCTGAGAGATAGAGAACGTAACAGGGCACAATGAGGAGCAGAAGACACCGACGATCCGTCTTCAAAACTATGTGAATAGCCGCGATCGCAGATCTGAACCTCTAAGCGTGATAGTACTTTCCCTGTCGTAAAGTGCTATGATGAAGTCAGCTATAGCCGGCAAGAAGCTTCTCTGGGGCTATTCCTTTCTCTTCACACCACTCTATAAAGCATTTAGTCTTGAAGAGTAGACCTTTCTGGTGGAGGCTCTTCTACTTTCCACTAAAAGTGAGGCTGCCGTTCTAGAAAAGCTTCTGCTCTGGCTGACTCGCCGATAACGGCCAGCGGTCAATCTGAGGTGCTCCGGATGATCGTGGAGATCTCTGACACTGGTTGGTAGACCCGATCTTGCACCTGGAAGCTGCCAAGGTTCTCCACCATAGAGAAGAAGATCTTGAAACCACGCTCGGCTGGCCAATGTGGTGCGATGAGAATCACCGATGCTCTGCTTCCCGATCTTCCTGAGGACTAGAGGATAAGTTTGAAGGGAGGGAACGCGTACGCCTTCAGACTGTCAAGAAATTGAGAACGCGTCCCACGCTATCGCCTTCTTTCCTTATTTTGGGCAGAATATCGGTAGTCTGTTGTTCATGGAGACGCGAACAGGTCTATCCGGAGTCGTATCTCTGGCTTATCAGCGGAAGATCCTTGGCGACAGCGTCATTCCGATGGAAGACATTCCTCTCGAAAGGAAGTCCGCTATCACATTTTCCACTCCTGGATGTGAGAGGCGACCGGAACGTGCTCTCTCGATTGCACCAGTTCCATAGTTGAAAGGTCAATCTGTTCAGAGTCAGAGAGTGTGTTCCTCCTTGTCGATTATGTTATGACATTACTACTGTGTTGTCCGTAAGATAAGACTGTCCGGTTTGCGCACAGGTTCCTGAAATGAATTAAGACTTTCCATACTGCTAGAAGTTCAGAACATTTATGGCGAACGGGTTGGAAGGTCCCATTCTCCTGAAAAAGAGGTCCTGACAATGGCCTCCCCAGCCTGTTTGAGATGCGTCCGAGAGTAACTGTGATCGACGGAAGAGGCAGAGAAGCTTCCTTGGAGAATAAAATCCTCGTCTAGCCATTGACGAATCAGGATCTTCATCTCCGATGGAACTTGTGGATATCTTCCGTGGCGATGATGTCTGGCTTGAAGTGATTTAGAAAGTGGATCTGGAAAGGTCTCATCAAAAGTCTGCAATCCGGTAATGGTACACAGGCTTTGCTAAGTAACTAGCACTTTGCAAGTTTACTGCTTGGATCTTCTTGCTGAGACCAAGGATCTTGCTAGGTTGATCAGGTCTCTACCTTCTAGACTGGGTTTTGCCAGATGTTTACTAAGTCCAGCTGAGCCCCTAGATAAGTGGCGGTGCGTGAGGGAGTTCAGTTCTGACTTTTTTCCAGTTTATGATAAATCAGTTCTTGTCGTGGTCGTGATTAGAAGCTCCAAATGTTGTTTGAGTCTGTCCTCCGAGGTTTCATACCAGATCAATCGTCTAAGTAGGAAAAGATTCTGATGTCCTCGGCCTCTGAAGTAGGACATCAGGGGTCCTATTACCTGGTAAAAATCTCGGAGCTGGTCTCAGACCGAAAGGGAAGCCTTGTATCTGTAGGTCTTCCCCCGAACTGGAATCCCAGAGATTTCTCGCCGAACATGCATGGGTATATGGAAGTATGCGTCCTGAAGGTCTATCGATACTGCTAGACTGATTTCTTAGAGTGGGGAGAATTGTAGCTAAGTTGTCATGCGGAAATGAGACTGTGTTATGAATTTGTTTATGGCTTCATGTTAGGATCACTCTTGTGATCCCCGTTTGGGGATTACGAAAACAGGGACAGCACAAGCTCTTGTATAAGGTGACTCTTCTATGCTCTTTTCCAGAGCACCGCGATTTCCTTTGAGAAGTGCCCTGGAAGAGTGGGGACAAATTGGTTGCCGGAGTCGGAGGACACCTCCGGGGAGAGGTGACTCTAGATCGATTTGAGTCCGTCTCTTATTAAGATAGAAATAAAATCGCTTGTGATTGTCTCCCATTTCGCATAGAAGTGCCGAAGTCGGCTCCTACTGGCACTCCCGAACCCAACGCTGCGGGAAGTCACCTGTGGCGCTTCCTCCCCTCGAAAAGGGCTGAGTGGATGAATGCAGATCTGAGGTGTTCTGGTATTACTCGTCCTATGGGGCGCTACTTCCCCACGCCGATCGTGGGTCTGATGTGGTACTCCGTTCTTTAAGGTTCAACATATTTGGGTTGATCCTGATACGTATATTGGCGCTGCGAGTAGTGAGCTGTGAAACTGATGTTGTTTTGAACTCTGATCAGACTTCCGCTTCCTAGAGCTAAACTGTAAGACTTCAGCGCTGGTTGGAATAAAGTCGATTGAGGTTTGAAAGTAGTCGATTCTGCCTCCTAATTCCTTACGATTCCAAAGCTCCTTGAGACCTTTCTTCTGAGCTTCGATCTCCTTCTTGAAGACGTCTGCGAAGTCATCCCACAGAGGAAGGGTGAGTCAACTGGTATCCTATCCAGATATCCGGATCATGATTCGAATGATTGAGTCCTCATCATGAACTTACTTCTGCGTTCTTCTGTCCGAGGTTTTGGATCACGCATTTGGACCAACATCACGATGACACTTCTCTTAGAGCTTCAGAATCTCTTCTCTATCATCTTGTTGAGAATGTTAAGTTCTCTCGACGCCGCTAGCAGTCGATTAGCAATCGTGAACAGAAAGTCTGACTCCCGTAGAATTGATAGAGCTCTTTCTGCCAACTTTCTTGTCATAAGATGCGTCTTGTAAATGGTGCATCTTGACGCAGGTTTGATAAGCTCCGGAAGAGAGTTTTGCTAGCTAGAAACGATCTTCATCCCTCTTGATGAAATAGAATTGGAGCTAGCTTGCCAAGGCCTTCGTATGTGTTTTAGAGACCTTGGCAGCCCTTAAGCTCTCTTTGTGTGTTTCGGGAGTCTAAGTCTGAAGTTCTGATTTTTTTCTGAACTTCTAGCAAGAATCCTTTTCGCCTTGTCTCCTCCGCTCGAATCCGCTTCTGGCATATTTCTTAAAGAAGCTAAGATTCTCTCCGGAAGTTTCAACCTGTGGCTGATCTTGTCCAGGGTATCTCCTCCGAATCACATCCAATGCGGATTTGATTTATTTATGCATTCTGATGGCTGCATTGATGAGGCTGTGATGTACATGTCTCAAGATGGGGTCCAGTGAGTGAATGCGAAGGGTTGGGGTATGATCTGTGGTGAAAATCTCTTCCTCTCCTTCGCTAGAAGACTCCTGAAATCTTCATTCCGAGAATCTGTCAAGATCGATCATATATGGGACGAGTATGTTGGCTGTGCGCAATGCACATAAGTTGTCTGCGTAGGTATCTCTGAGGCTGACGAACGTTTGCTCGCTTCCAACAATTCTTTGTACCCTCGAGAGCTCCCTCCGGAGTTTCTCCTAGCTCGTCAAAATCAAGCGTCGAACACTTTCGCGACTGGTGGAGGGGTCCCAAGAGCTGCTGGCTTTGGATTTTGTGTAGATATGGTTTTGGTGAACTCGGAAGACTCAATCTAACCTGTCCACTGTGCAGAATTGGGTCCGCTGTTTTGAGTTCTCTGGTGTAGTTCGTGATGAATTAGAAGAACGCTCCATCAAACCGATTCAGGATTAACCAGCCATTGATTTGATCCTTCAAAGACGAAACTCTTTCATGTTTTGTTCCATCAGACGAAACCTCCATTGGAATTGAAACCAATTTGCTATTATAAGTCGCCGCGATCGATCTTATTAGAGATCGAATCGGGTGAGGCAGAATCCACAGAAACAATCTTCCTAAGGAATCATCGATTTGAATGATCGATTCTGATAAAGGTCGTGCGATTTGTGATCGATCCCGCTATCGTCGCACGTCAGTGATCTGATCCATTTTTGCAATCGATCCTGATGGGCGATCCCTCTTGATCGATCCCGGGGCATCACTTTTGTGATCGAGTCCGGGGGATCGATTCCTGAATGATCCTCTGGGGAATCGATTCTGAAAGGACCGATCCCAGGAAATCGATTCTGGAATGATCGATCTAGGATAATCGAATCGTCGGAATCGGATCTGTAACGATCGATCCCTCCGACATCGATACCTTCTGTAGCGATCGTCTCGAACGACACCGATCCTTTTCATCATCGATTTAAAGACTCTCCAGGGGGCAAGGCCACTTGATCGATCAATCATACACAACTCCACCGAGAGTGCCCAGGAACTGAGACTCATACACCGAGTGCCGTCCTCCGACTCTTACCACAAATCTGGTTTCGGGTGCGTCGCTTCGGTCGGCCGACGATAGGCGACTGAACCTTCCGAGGGAGTTCACTGTGGTACTCCCCACGACGACTTACCGGAGGCGCAGACCGTAGGTGTGGACTTACAACTGCCACCGGTCCGTACGCGCGCCCGGGCGGGGTTGTGAATCCCGACTTTTTACTGTTGAAGATCTGGACTCCGTTTCTTTAGCCGGTGGTTCCTCCAGCTTCGTCTAGGTCTTCCCGAAACGATGTGGGTGTCTCTAAGTTGTCTTCAGAAAAAACACGTCTCGAAAAGAGCTTCCTAGAACTTCTGCGTTTTAGAAACTTTAAGCAGGAAATTTCCGTCATTCTGAAAAATCAACACAGAACGTATTATACAAATGAAGAAAAAGACTCGACTACTAAAGAAGAAGAGTCAAGAATGCTTAAAAGGAGCGGGAGAACAATACAAAACCCCACTAATACCCGAGGACCGAATTTGTAAAGGTGCGGGATGTATAACAAAGGGCCCGACCCGCCGGTCCAAACTACACAAAGCAGGTAGAAAAAGGGAGGCGATGTCCCGATTACACGCCAAAAAACACGCAAACGCACCAAAATAATGACAAACACTTAATTTTACAGACAGGATAGACCTCTAGGAGGTCTCACAACAGATTCACCACAAAACAAGCCAAATATATCACAAAATTGCATATTCAAACCGTTTTAGGCGGACAAAAACTCGGGTTGTTACTCTCACGGCAGCGAAAGAGAAAAGAGGAAGATTGTAAACAGATTAGTTGCGGGTGCCTATCGGAGAGGGCGCCCTTTATATTTCGGGGGGGTTTATAGGATAGAACAATAGGACAAAATTTTCTTCGGGGTTATAATATTCGGTTGGCAAGCGATTCGAGGACGAATAGCAAAGTAGGCAAATATATCATTCTTTTGAAGTAAATCTAAAAACTAATTCTCTCTGCTCATCATGCTAATTTCACTAATTAATTCTCTCACTTCATCTTTCCATCCCCTTCTTCTTTGTCCTTCTCTCTCTCTGTTTCTCTATCTTTCCCTCCCACTAACTTTTTTCCTCTTAATTTTCATACTTTGATCATACCTTTGTATCTTCTTCTGCAATCTACTCTCTACCCTTATCTCTGAGTCTCTCTCTCTTCCCCCTCCCCTGTCTTTGTTGTTGTTGTTGTTTTTTTGTTAGTTAAATGTATTTACTACTTTATCTCTTCTTTTCTTTTCTCGTTCATTTCCAAACTTGCTGAGCCTATCTCCGGGACATTATTCAATGTTTCTTTCTCTCTCTCTTTCTCCCTCTCCTCCCATCTTATCATTCTATCTCATCAACCCCATCACCTCTCCTTTTGTCTTTCTCCTCTTCCATACCATCATCACCAACACCAGCGCTCTACTTCATAAGGTCAAGAGGACTAACATCCCAAGACAGAAGGTAATTAACGTCTCGGCCGGGGCTCATTAATACCGTCCCCCTGCCAATCACGATTGCATTCCGCAGAAACGATTTTCACGCGCTTTCCCCACGTGCCATCATAGTATGAACTGGGTTCTGGAGGAGTGCCGTCACTCGGCTCACCTCTGCGTTCCAGTGGCAATCTTTAATGCCGGCTGGAAGCGTAAGAAGCCCATTAATGGTTTAAACCCCGCCTGAGTAAACCAATTTCACTACCGCGGAATTAAATTTACAAATTGGAGGTGGCCCGTCCGTGTCAGGGACCGTGAGACATTGGGATGGACGGACAGATGAAGAGGTGTGGGACTGAAAAATGTGGAACATAAGAGAGTGGGGCAGAGAGAGAGAGAGAGAGAGACAGAGAGGGAAAATGGGAGAGAGACAGACAGAAAGGGTGAGACAAAAGAAGGTTAAAATAAGTAGATAAAAACAGAGAAAAATATCTATAAATGAGAGAGAGAAAGAAAGAAAGAAAGAAAATGTGAGACAGAGGAGAGAGAGAAACAGAGAGGGTAAGCAGGACATTCTTTATAAATATACATACATGTATATGATGCATAAATATTGAGAGGAAAAGTATGTAGAAGATATCATCAGAAGTAGAAATTAAACCTGAGGAAGAGAGGGACTTTGTCCCATTTTCGCTGATTATGTTCAGCCTACTTGTACAAATTCGACATTAAGTGCTAATTTTCGAACAAATGGTTTCAATTATTTTATCATTTCTAATTTCAAAGGAATCCCACTTTCAATATACATAAATCTTACCCCACTTATTCAGGCAATAATAATTATCACTCACAATCGAAAGCAGCTCATAATCTCACCCTTTAAAAATTCCAATACTACCGGAAAATGATAAAATACAGAATATTCCTTTGGATAAAATTTAAAAAAACATAATATGCCTGCATTTAGCCTACATATTTATAATTGCATGCATCCACTACAAAGTGGATCACTTTCGTTCTCAATATTGAATTTAATTTTGCATACTGGGGGATAAGAAATAAATAAAAAAATTGCTCATTCCCAATCCGCTACGGCTCACATAACCGCAAAGAACCGCGACGATTAAGTAAGTATGTCCATTAACTCAATTGAATATGTCAGGGGCATTAAAACATAGGCGAATCATATCTATGGCATATATATATACAGGAATCTCCATTTATCTGCCCCCTTCTCCCGGGCAAATTCTGTATCGGATTGATCGGGGGCCAGACATGGTGTCTGCAGTTTCAATAATCGTCATGTCTCACCATGTTCATTGTTACTTCAAAAGGCTAATATGTTGCGATGTGCCTTCACATTTCATGAACAGTCCTCGACAAACATGATTTTAACGACAACAAATAAAAGGTTCCCTTGAATAAAAACTGGGGTCTTCTCAAAGAAATGAACTTGAAGCCCCTGGGGCATTATTTTCAAGATGGACTGGGAAAAAATGATTTTGGGATATATTAACAAGTAACTGAAAATCGATGCTCCCAAGAAGCTTTCATTTCAATGACGTATATCATTAGTTGGCCCATTTAAAATGTGCAGGTATTGAAAAGGAAATATGCTCCATACACTATTCATTATTCATGCAAACTCTTATTATTAAACCAAATATCCATCTCAGAGATGTCTTTCCTGCTGACCCGGTATATTAAGTCAAGAAATAGAAGCAAATTATTAAAAAACATGAAAAATATGGATATTCCTAGATTGCCTCAACAATGACATTGACAGAAATAAGAACACGGCAGCAAAAAAAAATATATTTAAAAAAAAACCTCTTTCTTTTCCCAAGAATAACTGAAAGTGTGAACATGTGAGCATTTCATCCTCAAGAAAATGTTGTTTTCTTTACAATACTTATTGTAAATGGAACATGGGAGGAGAGCATGATTATGCAACCTACTTCAGTATCCTCTGAGGATGATGCTAGCAATTAATTGAACCCTCGGGCGAGTTATGATGAGATGAATCAAATCAACTGACCATATTGCTAAAGAATAATTAGTCAACGTAACAAATGGTCAAGCAAGGATATGCTACTAGTACATGCAAAAGACATTAGGAAAAAAATATTGCAGACATCACTGCATAATTCTTCTTTTCTGATAGCGTTTTCTTGAGGCGGGTTGCACCATGCTGGGAAAGACACAAAACTGGCCCAGTGGGACTACACAATTGGCTCTGTGGGGTAGTGGTGGAAGCAATACACCAAATGAGGTGACTGGGACTGTGAATGCATCAGGCTTCCTCATTTGCCCACATAGGAAACAAAGAAGAAGATGGAGCCATCAAAAATCATCAAAAAGACTCTTCACTGCACGATATATCCTGAATCTATTTCCGAACGGGAGAGGCGTGTGCATATTCTCACTGCCCTGCCTACATTTATTATATATTTATCTGACAGCTAGAAGGGTGTTAACCTATATTCTCTTTCAACGCAGATATTAAACGTCCTTCTAGCTATTTGCAGCAATTTGCAACAATGTCTTCTTGTATCATTATAAGTTGCATTTCCGTATTTGATGTCTCGTTTATGTTGGGCATATTATAATCAGAATATTCCCTTATACAAATTTCCATTCGTTTGTACCATCTTGTTGACTAGATTGCAACAATTAGACAATTCAACATACTCAGACACGAAAGGGCATTCATTCATTAGTACATGCTCACAGAGAATCTTCTCAGAGAAACTCATAGAGAAACTCTATACAATAGTTGAGTTCCTATATTCTAAAAAAAAATGTATTGTCAATACCTAAGTCAAATAATACCTGGTGAACGGTAATTAAATTTGAATCACAATTGAAACTGAATTCAGATTTTTGCATCAGTTCTTTCAATGAACTAAACACAAATATATGGTAAATGAGAAAATTGAATATTGAGCAAATATTCAGAGGCACATGCTTGTGTTGTGTCTATAGAGCTAAATAAATTCCCAGATTTGTAATCAAAACGATGTGAATTGGAGTAAAAATCCTCTTCCTTCTGCAACCTCCTACGCTCCTGTGCACCCTGTGTTTAGGCCGCTGGAGGGGTGGATGTGGTCGTCCGCCGGGGCAGGCTGGGTCCTCTTCCTTTCCGCCCACCGGCCTCAGGACCCATTCAAACCCAGCAAGGCTTTGCTAAAAGGCTAAGATTGAATCTACGCATGACAAGCTGAGAAGAAAACTAGGAGAAGTTTATCTTTCTCCAACCATTTCTCCCATCCCAACTATCTTTCATGTTTGAGTTCATTTGTGTCTTTCTTTTTTTTCACTTCTCTTTTGCAGTTTTTGTTTAGAGATATTAGGCTACTATTTTGACAACACAGAGGCCGCAGGGGGGGGGGGGGGGGGTGGGGGCTGGGGGTTTCACCCCCCACTTTTTTCAACAAACGTGTAAAAAAAAACACAAAAATGACCATAAATTTGTGATTTTTTTAGCCTGTTCAGTCCCCCACTTTTGGCTCAGCCCCTCCCTGCAACAGAAATTTAGGAATTCAACTAAACAAAAAGATAATGACATGTAGCTTCATGAGCCAGACCCTAATAGCATTGATGTGCCTTTAAACTAGTCTGCAAGCAAAGACTCCAATTTTTCACAAATTATACCATGTCTAGGGTGGAGACAAGACTCCGAACCCACTAACCACGGTACACAAGTGACTCTAGTCTCTACATTTAGACTCTCTATTTCTATGTGAAGACCACAGTTTTGTGCCTGCGAACTACCTTTAAACTGACCATCCACTTTCCTGTCAATTCCAGGAGAAGCGCTCAAGTGCCCCACCTATTTCCTTACCGATGCTCTCGTTTGCTTAACGAGGCGCGAGGACAAGGCCGAGCAACAAAGGGATAGCACCGTGTCTTCTCGTTCGCACTACAGTATTACTGGGCCGCACAAAGACGATACCCTACAAATTACAGACTGAAGTCTATTCATAGGAGCAGGCTCGAGACCACTACAGTGGCTACATGTACTCATCGCCTGACAAGATGATAGACCTATTTCTGAGAGCTGAGCTGATCTGGGGTTTTGGTATTGTTTTTTTTTTTTTGAGAAGCTAGCTCAAAATAGATCACATTCTTAAAAGTTCTAAATTATGTGTGTAAATAATGTACTCCCTTTTTAATTATGCCTGCTTACAAAAGTAACATAGGGGATTCTACTTGAAATGAAAATATTTATGAATTACACCTTAATGAACCCTGGCAATTATAAGTCAACTTTCCTTGAACCCATCTCTCAAACAACTGAAAATTTTTAGTGTGGGATCAAGTCAGTGTTGCCATTGCCATTACAAAAGGCACTTCAAACATTTATGAAATTGATTGGGGAACATAATCATTATACATCCTAATCCAAGGACGATACAGGATAGTCGATGGCAACCCTTGAATACATTCTTGTATATAAGATCCATGATTACAAATTATCACCCAAGAGTTGGAGGGACATTATTCCATGTGCCTAAGACGTTTGAAACAGATTTATTTTTCTTTCTTTTTTTGCTCTTGGCAGGCACAATCCATAATGGAAAATTAGCATTGAAGTGAAATTTCCCTTGAACTTTGTCATATTTGTCTCTCCATTTGTAAATTTTCCCTCTAATGCTGCACTCACACAGACACTTGTGTTTAGTTACGTTTTCATTGTTTTGTCCTTATTTCATCTTCTATTCTATCATTTCTTATGTATTTCTTTGTTTTATTGGATAAATGAAATTATCACTATTTCCACTGCCGACTATGATGGGAAGGCATCCCTGGGGATCAGCAGAAAAGAAGATAATTTTTGGACGCAACCGGACCTAACTCAACGTAAGTGTCTGTGTGACTGTAGCATAATGATTGATTAATCTCCTATTAGCAACCCCAAACATGTACATTTCTTTGTATGAAAGTAATAAATGTGTATGAATGTAGAATAAAGTTGATAGGCACAAACTCCGGTCACATTCAAATCATATTCACAGTAGGCCTATTCAATTTATATCCACATGTACATCTGACTAGTTATATTATGCCCTTACACTGTAGCTTCTGGACATACATGTAACATGTATTTGACAAATTTTAGGCTCAGTCATTGAATAGCAATAATTTAATAATTCAGAAAAGATTCACAAATAAGTCTGCACTATGAGACTATTTAAAATGCATGTTTTACGGATTAACACATATATTACTAAAGTCATCAGCCTAGATACACTCACCTTAGCATGTTTAGTGTATTGGTCAGACTTTAAAAATGTTGAGCAAACAGCTCAAAATGGAAATAGACAAACATTTTACGTCCCAGAAACTCCTTAATGGGGGGATCGTGATGATTATTGGCATGGGCATAATTTTATGACACACACGTTAGAAGCCAGTCGTTAATTGATAATTTAAGCCCGGAATAGACGGCAGCTAAATAAACGGTGTACGATCGGACAGACTAACGTGCCGTAAAATATTTAAGTGGCTTAGGCAAGAACGCACTTTGATGCACTTTGGACTATGATGGAATGGCTTCTGGTCAAATTATTTCCATTTTCCCTTTCTTTTATTTATAAAAAAGGGGAAATTAATGATTTTTTCCTTTTTTTTCTGTAAAAAATTTGTCATAATCAATATTATAGTCATAATGAGCAAATGGCAATGATTAAAAGGGATAAGAATTGGTTAAGAAAAAGAAATCCAATTACTCGGTACCTTTTTCTCTTAAAAATAATTTTTTGATACAACATAATACAAAATAAGACTTGGCCTTCACTCACAAAAAGGATAGATGCACCAAGACCATTAAAAAGTACTGAAATATTATACAAATGACAGAGTTGTGCAGGTATTGATAATGTAATCAAAATAAAGTTGTAAAATCAATAATAACCGACTATGATAAAACAAATGAACAGGATTTTCTTATTTAAGATAAAAGTTCCAAGACATAGCAAATCTGTACAGTTTAACATATCCCTCTTCAAGGAGCATACTCTTAGAATTGGTTATTGATTTTTGCTTACACTCTCTCACATCTGAGGTGAATAAATTCCCGAGATTCACGCTTGTTCCTCTCCTTTCCACTCTCGCCTGTGATACTCGTGATGCAAGCGCCGCGTTGGGGGATTCAAATCCCACGATGCGAGCCCCGGCGCCTAATGGCTGGCAGCAGAGCCACCCGAGGCCCTTCCCTGCCCATGGATTAGGATGCAGGAACATGCGAGAGGGGAGAAGGGAATACGCTTACATCGTGTCTGTTAGGGTCTCCCTGAGGTTTCCCTGCCTTGGAATTCCACCTTGGATTCCCACTAGGGGGTAGCATCGCACGGACTGCTGATGAGGCTGGGAGAAGCAACGGACTGTCTGCAGGCCTTCCATCAGGAACAACAAACATATTCGGCATCACCCAACATAATGCACTGTCAATATTTTCCTTGCAGAACGCAAAGTTGACACTCGTCATCCCAGAGGAGTAGAGGATCAATGCACGAGACGGATGTAATGGAACAAATACAACAAGAAATATGGTGCTGCCCTCCGTACTGTTTGCATAAATTCATAGAATGTAAGCCTCTTGGGATTGAGATAGATACATGTACATTTACCTCTTTTTATGCAGTTTTCCTGACTTTCAAGTATTCAATGGAAATTTAAGTTTCCTAAATTAGTTTTAAAGTCATATCTTTTTGCTATATCGCCTTTCCGTTTCAAGTGACTTATCAAAGTGCTTCATAGTGTAGTATTACTCTAGTCATTTGGATTCAATTATGACTTCACATTAAAGTGCATAATATCCACTGTACTTCACCCTTTAATATTGAACCGATGATCTTTAAATGACTTTTGAATGATCTTTTAAAAATCAATTTATTTCTAGCTCATATCATTTATTTATGATAGGGACTAGAATTGTGATATTCTTTTTTTACCGCTTAATATTCTGGAGGAATAGGATTTGCTCATTTCCCCTAAAACAGTTCTTCAAAACAAAAATGGAAATTACTTTTTCAAACCAAAGGCAAAAGAAATTACATTTACTATTAAATTCTTACTCTTTCGTATATTTGGTACAAGGCTAAAATTTAATTTCAACTGCCTACCATTTTTACAATTAAAGACTAGTACACCTGGGAGAGCAACCAAAAAGACCTATGGCTTATTGAAGGCCTATCTGACGGACTTAGTAATAAGGATTACCATTGCCTAACCAAAGGGCACTATCATTTCAACTTGATTTCAACCCAGGAGCGCGACCAGGTCAAAAACCTTATAAATGAAGAACAAGACGATTCTGGTATTGATCACGTTTCTCACGGCTGGTGATCACAATCAATAATGATTATGAAGACAATGTAAAACATGACCACATATTACATAATACCTTGCATTGACCACACCCCCTGGTCCAAAATTAGAAACTGGTATAAAAGTTCATTCAAACTTGGCACAAAACCAACTAAGGTCGAATACAGGTTGCAAGTTATGGCTTGAGTAAACATTTTATTGTAGAATCTATTGAAAAGGTTACTGGTTGCGTTTACAAACATAATATTTTTTTATCTAGTGAATATAATCTTCAGTTTCATTATCACATAAAATGTATGTCTCTGGTGCTTCCGTTTTTTCAAATTCATTTAGATTCATTTACATGTAATAGATAGAAAGGGTGACATATCCACTTGATTAAACCTTTGACAAGACACCAATCTGGATATGCCACACTAAACCCATATAGTGTATGCGGGTAGAGTATCAAATACAATTATTCCTTGAAATGCTGAGCTTGAAAAGGGTGCATGAGCTAACAAAAAATAATATCCAAAATTTCTTTGGAAGTGCATCATTAGAGACGTCTTATCATAATGTGATTTGCCGTACACAAAAACAGAACATTATTTTATACAGATTAATGTCTTCAAGCTAAAAGATATTGGTGAGATATCATCAAATATTCTGTTACAGTCACATAACTCTACCTGAAAGCGAAATCAGTTGAAATAAAGAACTTTGATATTCATTCATTTCCACACGGGAAAATCCCTTCTTAAGATGAAATGATAAAGCCTTAGACTGCCTCTCGCAAGATACATTTTCAGAGTAACATCTCTAAGGAGTAAGACATAGTGTAAGGCATGAAAGCCGTGAAAAGGCTCATTTGCATAATCAGTCCGAACATCAATCATAAACAGTGCATTCATGCTGGCTCGGCATGACGAACAGCGTGCAGCATCATCCACGGTCTAGCGCGAATGCCCCCCGAGCATCATTTATGTTACGTGTCAAGAAGGGTGTCGTAATTATCGTCATCATCATTAGCGTGCCGTGTTCATGAAGCTCGTTTTCTATTTCTCTTGATTTTTCTTGTTTATGTCTCTTTGTTATCTGTCTTTCTATTTGTTATCACTCCATCGTCTCTCTCTCTCTCTCTATCCCTAGCTCTTCATCTCATTGAAATATAATCTTCTTTATTACTCTTACAATATCATATCTTCACTCTTTCTTTCTTTTTCTTTTTTTCTTTTTTTTTTTTCTTTTTTTCTTTTTTTTTTTGTCCATGAACTTTTCTATTTTTTTCTTACTTGTTACCCTTTTTCCAGTTTATTTCCAACCTTCTTTTATTCTTTATCTCTCTCTGCTTGTATATACTACTGCCTTCAATCAAGCTATCGAAAAACCCCGCAAAAATAATCATTCAAGAGAATAAAAATAAATATACATGTACTGTGCCCTAAACTCATTGCAACAGATTATAAGTGACACTAATTCCCTACAGTGTTCCCTAAAACCATTCGATAAAAGATATGAAGAGACATGGGATTCGACTGCCACAGCCATTATTATGTATGTTTAAATATAAAGTGTTTGAAACAACAATTTTTTTTTTTTCAAAGATGAGTGCAGGCCTACACCAATATGAACACACTTAGCCTAGGTAATGTTTTGTAAAATAAACTGAAAAACATCATTGTTTATTCTCTTTGCTTTTCCTACCATATAATTTTTTATTTCTTCTTGCATTCAACTCTGATCTGTCTAATATTTATTTTTCTTCCCTATAAATACACTAATTAATCAAAGAGAAATTTATATTATAATTTCTATATAAAAGGGGAACACAGTTAAATTGTCTTCTCAATCTTGATTTTGAATGAACTATACTGATTTGCAACAAAATACCACTATGCCTCCCTTTAATCTGAATATTTTACTTAGAGTGACAAATAATGTGCATAAATGTATGCACGGTGATTGATTGTGTGATCATTTGGAAGTGATAGGCAAGCTGGGTTAGTGCGCTCTGAAGTACTGTGCGTGAAGATGAACCCGTTCCATGGAATTAGCAATTATAATTGAGATAACATTATTGAATCCATTTCAAAGACAGACAGCTTCCCTCCTCTCTCTCCCTCGCCACATGCATGCATCCTACTTAACAGAGAAAACCAGAGAAAACGAATGCGAAAAAAGGCAAAGTCCGACTGTTTCACTTGACTGCAATGTGCTAATAACTGCATAAAATGGGGAAACATGATGTATGGTCACAATGATATCTTGCGACAGATTCGGTTCTCATAATTACAGACGATGAGCAGGTCCAAACCAATTATCTCTCTCATCTATTCTTCATCTATCTGCCCTCTCTCTCAATGCCGTGTGGAAGGACAGTCGTTTTGCCCTCAATTTCCTGCTTTTATAATCACTACTCCCAATGTGAAAGTATTTACTTTCTTGTTTTGTAGCCAGTGCGTTCTTTTTATGTTTCTTGTCTGTTGTTTTTTGAACAAGTATACTAATTTTAACTAATTATCTGTCTGTATAATTATCTCAGAGCTCTATTCTCCTTGCCATTTCTTCCTCTCTCTCTCTCTCTCTCTCTCCCATTCTCTCTCACCCACTCCTATCATACCAATTCACAAAGATTTTTACATGCTTAGGGCCCCTTACTATCAAATTTTGTGAAACACGAGTTCAAATTTTGGTGCCCATGTGTACCATGATAGAATCTAATTATATTGATCAATATGCAATCTTTTTATTTTTTCATCTTTTTATTTTAAGGGGGGGGGAGGCTTTTTCCATTTTAAATCTTGTTTATACCTTATACCATTTAGGCCTATTTAGACCCTTTTATACCAGAATTTGACATAGAGGTTGGTTCGTCTACAACTCTTGAATCCATATCTTCTAAATTTTAACAGTACGGGCCTATATGCACACAAACCCTATAAATTATTTCTAAACAAGCCCTGTTAAAAAAAAATAGTGTCATAGTGATTATGACTGACAGGGGTGTGCTAACTATTCTCCCTGCAGCTTGGCTCCACCCCTACTAGGTTAATCCTCCCTACGACCCTTTCCGCTCATGTTTAGCTGTCTGTACATCAACAATTTTCAATTCCAATCACCAACGCAAGCTGTCTTCTCTTCGCTCCTCTCATCATCTTCTTCAACACGGTCTCATATCTCAAGTATGCGAGCATGGAACTCAAGAACAGACCGGTCCTTGCATCACCTATTCATCAATATTTTACTCCCCCCTTTTTTTTTGGGGGGGGGGGAATAAGGGGTCTTTTTCCAGTAACTTTAAAGGGAAGTAGTTTGTTGAGACTGGAATACAGCTGTGAAGAACTGGTTATGTTGATCCACAGAAAAAAAAGATGTAGCACACCAAAAGTTTTGGTTTGAACAGCCAAAAATTAATAACCCTATAAATTTTCAGGAATGAGGTAAAAATACTGCAATATAGACCTAATAGCAAAGCTTCCTGTGGACCAAAGTTTTTCGCACAAATTATGCAGAACAACATCCTATGAAATGAATGAACACTTCAAAATCATTGGGGGAGAGAACTACACCACAACCAAGAATGGTGGCACCTTCGCCTGTGATCTTTTGACCCCTGAAGGGCTCCCTCTATCTTTCTCTCTTCCTTTCTCTCTCTCTCTCTCTCTCTCTCTGACCCAACTGAAAGCCAAGGTCAATCACCATTCTGCTATTGTTCCAAAATCACTCCCCCCCCCCTCTCGAAAAAAAATTGATCAGTATATTAAAATACAAACCTACAGGCCCAAAGAGCCTAATGGTTCCCTGAGCAATTTTCAGAACAAAAATATAATGTACAAAATGTACACTGTAGTGTCAGATAAAACATGGTATTATAATGCAGTGAGGGTGTCTGTTATAGTGCAAAATAGAGAAGAAAAATCACTCACCTCCCCCAGTCGTAAAGGGGCCGGAAAGACATTGGGAACGCCGCACTTGGGAGTAATCTGTAAAAATAGACAAATTAAAACATATATGTTTATATAATTTACACAGAATCACTCAAATTGAACAGTATTATTGAACTTCAGTTAACATTGATTGTAGAATTGTGCACTAAGCATGTCCAAATTTTGTTTGAAAAAATAGATAACATGCATTATTAGAAGTACTGAAAGAGAGGTTTACTTTGAAGCATATTTCTTTTTAGAGTACTTACTGAAAAAAAAAATATGATAATGAACCTCAGATCTAAACAGTCAGAAAATATAATTCACAATCGAGTGAAATTTTACTGTACCTGAAAAAAGTACATGTACCTATATTTAAAAAAAATAAGGACTGAAAATTTATAAAGTCACAATTTTTTCTTTTTTTTAAGAGCACTTACTGAAAAAAAGGGCTGTTCCACCCATTATAGGCTTGATATTAATTAAAACCAGACTGCTTAACAGCCAACAAGGTCATTAATAATATTGCTAGCAGTATCCACCAACTGAATAATACATGGGACTATATCAGAGGTCAATTAGTTTAATGGCCATACTTTCATAATTTTCGGTTTTAATGGTGTAATCTGAACAAGACCTTAGATGAGTGTCATCACCAGGAGTTAAAGCCATAATTATTTTAAATGTCAAGAGCTTTTCAGCCTTGACTTCTGTATTTTGATCATCATCAGCAGCTCAGTATCCTCCTCATCATCATTATTATCACATCAGTCAATACAATCATCATCACCACCACCATCAACACCACTAGTATCCTCATCGATCATCATCATCACTTCAGTTATTATAATCATCATCACCGTCAAAACCACCACCAGTAATCCTCATCATCATCACTATCACTTCAGTTATTTCAATCATCATCACCACTATCAGCAACATCCTCCTACTCATCATCATCACCATCTTCACCACCATCAACCCCATCATGTTTATCTTCATTCTCTTCTTTATCAGCATCATTATCATCACTATAGCAACATCAACATCACCAGTATCCCCCTCATCATCATCATCACTCAGTCACTACAATCATCACCACCACCACCACTATCCTCATCATCTTCAATCAATCTTATTCTCATCATCATCACTATCAGTATCACCACTGTCATCATTATCATCGCTACAAGAATTAATTTATATCTTCATCACCACCTACCCCATATGTTCATCGTCATTCCCATCATTGTCATCATCACTATTAGCAACATCATCCTCATCATCATCACCATCACCACCACTATCATCATCATCATCATCATCATTATTATGCTATCACTTTCACCGTAATCATTATCCATTCTCCATCATCAATCCATCTACCTGTTCATTGTTACCATGCCAACCATATCATCAAAACTAGATCAAAATGACTGATGCACACATACACACAACTGCAATAGAAACCTTTTTCACTGGGCTCCTTTAAACAAAATTCCTTCCAGTTGCCCCTCATACAAACACATTCCCATATTTCAGGAAATATATCAAATTTCTTAGCAACTATGTACAAAGTGGGTGTCCCACTACCTCTATTCATAAGGAAATATTCAGTTACTCAAATGCAGTAAGGGCTGATTTATGACTGTCCTACAAATAAATAAAGTAGCCTCGTAAAGCAGTCAGCTGCCTGAATTCATCTCTATCTTCTATATATATCTTCAAGAAACGTTACTTCTTGAAATAAAAGTTCAAATTTTACTTCTGATTGCTAAAGTAAACTGATGAATACATAATTCATCAATACAGTCAAAGGCATATTGCATGTAGGTTTCAATAACTATGAAATTGAATCGAAATATCTTGTCATCTTGTTCCACATGTATTAAGAGATACATCTGCAAGAACTGTTTCTTTTATCCATAATCTTTTCTGAGCTTATAACGTTTTAATTGTTAAACCAAATCCTACATACACAGTTCAAATTTTACTTCTGATTGCTAAAGTAAACTGATGAATATTAAATTCATCAATACAGCCAGAGGCATATTGCATGTAGGTTTCAATAACTATGAAATTGAATCGAAATATCTTGTCATCTTGTTCCACATGTATTAAAAGATACATCTGCAAGAACTATTTCTTTTATCCATAATCTTTTCAGAGTTTATAACTTTTTAATTGTTAAACCAAATCATACATACACAGTTCAAATTTTACTTCTGATTGCTTAAGTAAACTCATGAATATTTAATTCATCAATACAGTCAAAGGCATATTGCATGTAGGTTTCAATAACTATGAAATTGAATCGAAATATCTTGTCATCTTGTTCCACATGTATTAAGAGATATATCTGCAAGAACTGTTTCTTTTATCCATAATCTTTTCTGAGTTTATAACTTTTTAATTGTTAAACCAAATCCTTCATACACACACACAAAGGCAACAAAAACAAAAAAACCCAAAGCTGGATTCATACATAAATTGGCCTATCTTTCCAAAAGGTGAAGCAGTGGTTGCCAATTTTGCATTCGTCTTCAATGTTTTCTAGACCATCCTAAATCATTGGATTTTTGAAAGTGTACCAGTCACTTATGAAATTATAAATGATTCCAATACTACAAATGGAATCATGAATAATTCTAATATTTTTCTAGAGCCCAGGATTACTTTTCAGCCCATTCAAAACTGCAGTCTTGCATAAAAAATATCGAGTTGCCTCAAGGGTGACTTTCATCCATATAGGAAATATTTCTACAAAAACCATAATGAATAAACAAATTTTAAGTCAGTTTCTCAGGGGAATTTGGAACAATTCTTTTTTTTTTTTTAATTGTCTTGTAATTCATATATTCTGTCACAATAAACAGTGGTGCTAGGTTAGAGCAAGTGAGACCTAACTCTTATATTATTACATGGAGTTAACATCCTTCTGTATCTCAACCAAATCAAATCTCTACCTGTAATTAAGATATATCTATTTAAAAACTGTCATTGTAAACGATTCAGCACATTTGCTAAATTAACCAAAATTGTACCAAAAATTCCCACAACTTACACGCAATAGTACATGAAAACTCACAAGGGAAAACTGTACAGTTGGCATTTACTAACATAAAACATTGCCACAATTCCCATGGTGAAGAAACTGCAATTGTAACATTTTTCTGTGAATGGAAAAGTGCAAATGTAAAATGGGGAGAATGTTACCTCTAACTTAGTTATGCCATTAAAATGCTAGCTAAAATGCTACGTAGCACACCCAAGCTGTGTTTACAGTGTACGTTTTGTATTTCTGATGTGGGCTCTAAAACTGAAAATTGCAGATGTAACGAAAATTATATTCTTCATCCTTGTGTAACCTTTTCCCTCCCTTATTCTGTACCTCCCTTATTCTGTACCGAAAAGTAAAGGACATAATCCCATAATCTATCTTGAATTAGAAACAATTCTAGTTTTAAATTTTCTCTTTGAACATTATGGCAAAATTAAGTGAACATCATATTATCTACTGATATCCTTCTATGATATTTACTATCAGTTTTTAGAAAGAGGAAAATGTCTTCAAAGAATAGACAGAGGAAAATATGAAGAAAGTGTTATCAATTAATGGCCTTCTTCTGTCTTTCAACAGAAATCTTATCCTCAATTTCAGCTTTCCTTGCCCTGTCCAAATCAACCAACAGTTATGACTTGACTTCAGTCACATTTTAACACATATTCCAAACAGACTTGTTCCCTTGGTCATTTAGGGTAATGTTAGTTTTCATCTGCAAATTACCATTTCAGTGTCTTGCTTGTCTGTTGTATGTGGGACATTGAGGCCAAAAAAAATAATGCCAAATCTGCTATGAACATCAATATGACTGTGGACAAATTCTGATTAGAAAATGCACAGATTTTACACCTTGGGCTTCGATCATTAACGCTTCTGGGCTAACTCCATGCGGACAACGGCTGGCGCCATAGTAATTCTGCAACCCTACAACCTCGCAGACTGACCTGATAGACGTTGACTGTATGAAGAGCTCTATCAACGGCCACCATGGCCAACGAATTAAACAGAATTTAAAGGATTCATCAGGAGTAGGACTCCATCGTCAAACAATTGTACAATATGATCAGGTGACAATTGTTTTTTGGTCATCGTTGTCACCTAAACCCTAATTAAATATCTGACTTTAGCCCTAAACATAAACCTAAGACCGGCATATAAAAAACTATCGCAACCCTAACCCTACATCTTAGACAAAGTAAAGCAGATGTCAGCTCACCCTAACCATAGAGGATAAACAGGAAAATATTGATACCCCTGTCACACCAGTATCTAAACTAACATTAACCATGTCCACTCACAGTAATTTAATGTGAGGGTCGGTCTATTGTTCCTTTTGTGTCGGGAGGCTTCGTATGACTGGACCCAAAGGATTGATCGTGTAAACAGCGGTCCGTAGTGAAGTAACGTAATGTTCGTTGAGAATTTCAGTTTAGTAATGTTCCCATTGCCGGTCATATGCATCATATGCACATTTATTCCACAGTGATGCATAAAGAATGATGCAAGTACCCTAGATGAGAAGACAAGAAAGACCCCCCCCCCCCCATGCCTTATTTTGCTGTGGGAATGTTCTGTCAAACATTATGTGTACTTGGACCGTGTATTCACCTGTCCCGTAACGATAGTGCCGGAGCGCATCTAAGAGTGCGCTGCATTATCATCTCATGGCCAGGCATGTATGTTCATGGATATCTTTCTGAAAGTGATGAGTCAATGAGAACATTGCTTATTGAGATCTAGAGAGGTTTTCCTTCAGTGGTTAGTATACAAGCTAATGCTTTTTGGCATTAAACAGACAAAAAAAAAGATAATAGAAAAGCAGCAGAAGATAACCATAACAAAACAAAAAACAAAAATAAAAACAAAAAAACAAATAGGGGCCTATATTGCTTGAATATGCATCTTGAATCTTCATTCTGAGAGTACAAATAAGGTGACAAAAGTACACAGAGCCATCGTAGTCAACGAGCCACTTCTTCCCCTCCTAAGATATTCTTTAGGGTACCATATGATCCAGTTTTTAGTATGACTCTTTAGTGAGAAGCTCATCAGTGCCCTCATGCCTATCTTCATTGGCCTACATACATGGTGTAGTCTTTGAGTGTGGTTCGAGGTGTCGGCTCTTCTCAATATTCATGGCAGCATGCTTAAAACATTCAGAAGGCTAACACTGATTTAATGATCAAAAAGATATGTATGCCCCTATGCAACGCTACAGGGTGGCTAATAAAATTCTAGTTTTCATTGTACGAAGCATTGGTTTGCATTTACGGACGTCCAGTGCATGCAGGCACCCAAATGTCTCATCGGATATGATCTAAAGTTGTTAAAATTTAAGGGCCCCATGCACACAACAATACAATGTTGAATCTTCATCCCCTAAGAAAAACATTTAGTTTGGAACTTTGGTGGATGTATTCTTTCCCATATGCCTTCAGAAAAGGTATTTGTGTCGACTGATGAAATTAGAGACCTCCTACCTTCCCGATTCAAATCAGCAATTTTTACGAGAAAATTAATAAACTAGATTAGTCTTTACATTGGTTAGAATAGAAGCCTTCCCTCTGTAATATGTAAATGATTAACACACTTTTTGCAATATCTTGGAACATAATTAGGGAAATGGTAGGCCTAAGCCCTTCCATTACCTTTGTGAAGCTGAAATTTCATATTGTGAGCTATTCACAGCCAGAGGCCATTAACTTTTAACAATGTTAACAAACATTGTTAAATGTCCCTATAAACAGACATCAGTATCATTAATCCATCTGTTAAGCTAAGAAGATTGTTACTTTAGTACGGGCCACCTTCTTTTTCGTGAAACAGTCTGTACTGCTTAATCGCCTACAAACACAAAGACCAAGCAACACCAACCCCCATCTCCTTGAAATATTGAGAGGATATTTTCGACACCGGGCGAAAAATTACCGACACCTCTGGCGCGAGGGCCTGATGTAACGCCACCAAATATCTCCCATAAGGCCATGCCCTAGCTTGCAACCAGGTGCAACTGTGATTTTGTGCTAGCCTCCCTCAAGGGTTTGGTGCTTAATTATTCAGTGGTCTATTTCCCTTTAATTGTACTCTTAGTGGGTGATTATGGTAGCCCCTTCAAAATGGAAGCATCTTGTGCCTCATTTCAAGTTTGAGGGCTAAAAGGGTGTTTAATATATGTTGAAGTATTGAGTTAAGGTCTGTCTGGTTCTCTCAGCAGATGAGTCTTTTTCTCTTCCAATGCAAGAACCACATTGGTTGTTCCTTTATTTTTGGAAAGAATTCAAACAAATCTTGTTAAAGTTTGAAGCGATATAGGCCTATACATCTTAGCATGTTTAATCCTGAAGAAAATTATCAAAAATTAATGAACACTTTAAAGGGGAATCCAACCCAAGGAGAGAATCAACCTTACAGGAAAGAGGAAATTGAGAGGAGCAGTCTAAAAAAAGTTTCATCAAAATCGGTCATAAAATAAGAGAGTTATGGAAGTTTGAAAAGTCTAGTTGTTCCTTCTATGGGGATCCTCAAATTGGCATCATCGGCTTCAAAATTGCCGATCTTATGGACAACTCTCCATTCATTTTGTACACAAATTTTCAGATTTTCCCCAATTTCTTTCGAAATATATCTTACCTCCTTCTGAGCTCAACATATGTTGTGTGAAATATATTTTCCCATCACATATTTTGAGCTCAGAAGTAAAGAGGACATACTTTGAAAGAAAATGGGGAAAATCTGAAAATTTGTGTACAAAATGAATGGAGAGTTGTCCATAAGATCAGCCATTTTGAAGCCGATGATGCCAATTTGAGGATCCCCATAGAAGGAACAACTAGACTTTTCAAACTTCCATAACTCTCTTATTTTATGACCGATTTTGATGAAACTTTTTTTAGACTGCTCCTCTCAATTTCCTCTTTCCTGTAAGGTTGATTCTCTCCTTGGGTTGGATTCCCCTTTAAAAAGGCATGGTTATTATGCACAATCTAGCAGCAAGAAAGGAAAAGGATACATTTTGGTTTGGGGTTTTTAGGAATAATAAATTTAACAATCTGAGATGCTGTTTCTACATGACTTTGAAATGATGAAGACATCAGGTTTATGAGATCCTGAATTTGAACTTTTGATCTCAAAATTAAAACATTTAGCCTATAACCAGGAAACTATTTTTGTATTTAACACAGCCCTTAAAAAATGTAATCCCCTCCATAACATGACATTTCCACAATGAGAGCTAAAATGTACATAACCACAATGTCGTACCTTTTTAAATTTGTACACTTTTTGCATCCTTCAACTGTGTTCCCACACCTTGACTGAAGAGGCCACTGTCAGCTAATCATTCTATTGACGTTGATTTAATAATTACATTGCAACAACTACTGGAGCAGAAAATGAAAATAGATTAAACGTCAATTTTCATGCCCCAAATATTTCATAAACATTTGGGCTGCCCCGTTACCAATTTATCATTGTTCCACTCTGATACATTTGTTCTTATGTCAGATGGGCGCTCATGTCGTTCCGCAAGGGTTTTTCTCTCAAGGATTTGCTTTGAAAAGTACTGTAGTTGACAGAGTTTCATTATCGTACAATAGCTTGCTTTTGAAACGGTTGATAGGCAGCATATCCGAACGATTAAAATATGATTATTTCTAGAAACAAAAAATGGCAATTAATTTGATTATTTTGAGAAAAAGAAAATTGCAATTAATTTGAAGGTGATTCTGATTAATTCCCATGTTTGATGATTTTGTTATTCCATTTGAAACAATAGATATAAATCCTTCGTGATCTCTATCTTGAGCATATTAAAGGATGGCTGATCTGAAAACATCACGAGATACGTGCATTCCCATTTCTGTTTATGGGAACTATAAACGGACAAAGGAATATTGGAAATCGGAAGTAAGACCATTTCTCTTCCTAGCTTTGAATGGCACCATAGCTTATTATACTAAGCCCTTTTTTATGAAGAAAGTTATGCTTGATTAGAAGATAAATGATTACAAAAAGCATATATCTAGGGAGCATATATCTTCAGCTAGACTGTTGAAATGATCAGATCATTTTCTTGAGAGAATTTTTGACCACACTCTCCATCAGCAAATATTAAAAATAAATGTATCTCTTCTTTTTTTTAATGTATTATTTTAGATGCACTTACTAAGTTAATATGGACAAATCTATTGGGACTTGTAAGGGTGTGTATTCTTTATTGAATATATATCTTCTTCTTTTTTTACTATGCAGTTCTACATCATATATAATAATAATAATAATAATGTATTTATATAGCGCATTTTCCATTATAATGTTCAAATGCGCTGTGTACATAATTTCATTTAAAAGATACTTTACACTTAATTACAATTACAATTATAATACTTATTTATAACATTAAAATAATATATGACACAAATAAGGGGGTACATCATACATAATACTTAAAGCTGGTGTATAGTTTCGGGAGAAAGAAAAATTTATTTTGATTCACATTAAGATAAATTGTGATAGATTGAATCCAATAACTATAATAATAATAATAATAATAATAACTAGAACTGCAATCGTTGACATGAACGATGTGCGTGCATTGACGCCTAGACTAAAAGATGTCACGGACTATTAAAATTTAAATGTATATTTTGAAATATATTGGGAAACGGAAGTAGGCTTTACATAACTATACAAGATCTGTGTGTTAAACGAATACGGTTTGTGTACTACAGTGCAATTTTGAAAACTTCGCTTTCCATTCTATCCGGCGCGCCGGATAGAATGGAAAGCGAAGTTTTCAAATGTGTACGCCGCGGCGTACACATTGTTCTGTCAAATTTGCAATTATTAGGCAAGCGGGTATAATGTCTCCTACAAAAAAAAAAAAAAATCCTTTTTTCCTCCCCGGCATTCCATAGTAATCTGAGCACTCGTGGCTTTCTCGATTTCGCGATTATGAAGCAAGCTGATTAAAATGGTTTCTACAAAAACTGGATTTACTCGAAATTTTCTGTGACAACCTATATTATATTTGGTATCAATGAAAAGGCAATTTCAATGCGGTCATTGTGATGTCAATTTTAGAAGCAAATATTGAACGACAATGACGTAATGCCTTGTTACGTAATCCATTGAAAATTCGCAATTTTTTGTCCGTAACTTTTTGATGACGTCATCAAATTTTACAAAAATTGGCAGATAGTTGTTAAATGTATAGGTACATATGCCTGCCAAGTTTCAAGTCCCTAGATTGAATATTCGCAATTTTAGGGGAAGTTAAACTTGATTTCCTGGTATCAATATTTTTTTACTTTCTACAACATTTTTGAGCAA
>CALNVZ010003433.1:17183910-17199258 GCA_940671915.1 Paracentrotus lividus | reverse complement strand
ATGAATTGTCGAAAAGTACTCATGTATCATGATTGATGTTAAACCTGGTGCTATAAGTTTTCGGTAACAAAAAAGGAATTGGCACAAAAACGATCAAATGTAGTTTACATTGTTGTCCACATTGCACTTAAAGATATAGTAAGATTGTGAGAGACTCTGTGACATTCCATTCATTATTTCCGATGAATTTCATGAATTAGGTTGAATGAAGCGTAATATTAACTGCGTTTAGACTCTTGCTGACAAGTTCGCACGCCGGAGTTCACGGCCATTGTGATTAGTTTGCGAACGACTCTGCTCTGTACATCTCCCTCTCAATTCAATTAAAATTAATTTACTTAAGTTACGGAGAGAAAAGGAATGATATGAGTTCTTGCTTAAAGATGTTAAAGGATCGCTGGTTACGTAGTGATGTGGGTAGTTGGTTCCAGAGTGTAGGGGCTGCACCTGAAAAGGCTCTATTGCCAAGGGTGGGGAGCATCTTAGGAGAAGGGTGTTTAAGCAGGATGCCATTAGAAGACTGGAGGGAGTAGCAGGATTGGTCATTGATGGTTACGAGTTCGGAAAGGTAAGGAGGACCTACACGGTGGATACTTTTGAAGGTGAGTATGAGTACTTTGAACTTGATCCTGGACCTAATGGGCAGCCAGTCTAACTAAAAATATCAAACTAAACCCTATAAATTATATATCAGTCTAATAATAAGAAAGGCAATCCTTCTTTCTATAACTTTAAATCATCTCACAATACGAGCTAAACCAAATCCCAATTGCAATTTTTCCACGAGGACAAGAAAACCCGAGGTATCCTTTGAACAAAAATCCACATCTGTTAACTTGCTAATAAGCATTTTCATTAGTATAACCTTACAGAAATAGCCATGTGAATCATAAATGGATGAAAGAAAAGACAGGGTGGGGAAAATATTGTCTTTTAAGAGCAAAACAAGGCATAATATCATACAGAATTAGATAGAGTTAACGGCCTTCTGACTCTCAGCTGCGGTGGAGGACTTCTGAGATGATGCGCATCCGGTCAAGACAATTCACGGGTCAGTCCTGGTCGTTTTGCCATCTGTATGGTCATTATCAGCTGGCCGGCCGTGCTAAAACTAACTTTCATCACTCCCAGCACTGCTAAGCTTGGTAAAATGTCTTCATGGTTTTATTAACAGCTTAAAGGGGATTGAGAGACATTATTGGATACAGTCATGATACAACTGTGTTTATGGGACTCTCTCACAGAGCATTCGGATAACTGATGAGACTGCTTTGCAGCAATCAACACAAAAAATAAAATATTATATTTGCAGTTCATCATGGGGAAAAAAATAGAGAAACATTGCCATTCTCGGAACAAACCATATACATGTAATATGCCAGGTTACCTCTCTTATAAAAAAGAGTTCCAATTGATGTCAATCGATTGCAAAGCCTTACATGTATGTAAAGTATAGATCTCGATTGGTACTATGCAATTAAAAGTCATGTTGATATCAATCAAAACTCTATACCAAAATAAGACATTTTTTTAATAGCCTAAAAGTACATGTATAGGCCTACTCCCCGAGGTATACTGTTAGGCTTAAAACATTAAAATAACAAAAAAGTTAGAACATAAACAGGCCTTTTCCTTACTAAAATATTACATTGTATATTACATTTAACTATGAAAATATCAGATACGTCCATTAGACAGCCTAATGAAAGTGGTATTCTGCAATATTGATGCAACCCCTCCTATTCAATTCTCTAGTGCTTACTTTTCATCTTTAAACAATGGTATTGTTGCGACAGTTCATATAGGTGATGCTCAATTTCGTAATGCTTGAATACCTTGCCCCTTATATGTATCTATCCTGTATAGTTTTCATTTCAATTCAACCTTTCATGGGTTCATAAATATCTCCTCTCCTCTCTCTGTCCTTCTCTCGTTCTCACCCAATCCCTTTCCACTCTCTGTCTCTGAATAGTGGGAGATAACACAAAAACAGCGACAATATCAGTTACACATAATTGCAGCGACATTTACGCAGATAAGGGATGCGGACCAGCGCAACGAACCCCAAAGATTCCCCAACCCATGTAATACCAGAAGCCGAATATATCCGGCGTGCCGGTGGCGATGCGTATCGGGTTGCATCAACGTTCAACAATGTGTCTTTGCTCCGTCTAACGTTCTAATGGAAGAAGGAGCGGAGTCAAAGAGAGTTGCGACACAGGTGATTCCCTCTGATTCTTTATCGGCACCCAAAGACGCGTCGCCCTCAGTGTCAAACGTCTTGAAGGATACCGAGGCACAGAGAGCTTCATTGATTTTAACCAAAGCGACGTCTTTCGACGAACTTGCTCGTCGCGTAATGACTGCCGTGCCACAGGTCCAGATATTAGTAACGCGTTGTGGATATTCATTACACATCCTGATCCCCAATTATTTGTGATTCGGTAGCTGTTTTTCGCTTTCCAAGGTACCTAACTGGGTTCTCCTTCTTCTCATGCTGTTTTCATGGCTACCTTTTATACTTACAGCCCCGTAAGTTTTCTAGGTGAATCAAGCCCTTAAGTTTGCAGAACCGTCCTGAAAAAAACCTCATAAGTATCTCCATTTCTCCCCCCCCCCCCCTCTCTCTCTTCTTTGAATTACATCAGTACCGTGAACAGGAAAAAGTTTTTCAAGTTCTGGTTCACATACTCTTGCATCAAGGTCAATGAAAAACTGCAAAGATGAAATTTATCGTTGTTTCTCTAACGTTCATATTGTTCGCTGCTATTTTATGGTGAATTCAGTTGTTTGAGACAGCGAGAATTTTGTCTTATTTATTTATTATTTTTTCAATTTTTCGTGAATGCACAAAAAAAAAGGAAAACCTACATTATTATCACCATTCTGACATGATAGATGGAGCAAAATATGAGTAGAGAAGATGGAGAGGGGTGAAGACAGAAAAACAAAGAAAAAGAGTGAGTGAGAGACAGAGAGAGAGAGGACAAAAATTGAAAAGAGAAAGTAAGAGAAGATACAACAGTAACAGAGCAAGGTGTAGAGTACTTTTTATCCATCTTCATTTACCACGTCATTCCCACAAATCAATTCATTTTCCATTTCTGACAACCAAAATCAGGAAAAATCTAGTTTTCAAAGGCATGACTGAGTGGCTTGTCGTCATCGAGCGTTGCTTTCGTCCTTTCCCGTGTCTGAATCCCTATCAAAGATGACTTCCCCGGGACCCTGAACTTCAGGAGGAATAGCTTTCTAGAGTCTATAGCCTAAGGGAGGCAAAGTCACCACATTTGATGAAAACAACTTCAAATGATTCAGACAATGTTCATGAAAACCATTAATGTGCACCTCTATAGTTTTCCTACCCATCGCTATTTTTTCTGAGGATTAGACAGCGTTCCTGAAAAGATACGATAGGTACCTCTTATCATTTTCTTTTCCATTGTATCTTCCATAGATCGAGACAGACTCGTCGCATAAATCTTAATCGTGGCACTGTCTCCCTCGTGCATTGAAAGCAGGAGGTCCGAGATATCCCGGCCAAATCTCTCACGACAGCGGGAATGATCTTGCGGAGCATTCGCCGGTCCGCTACTGCTCTCTTCCACCCGTCTTTTTAAAAATGAGGCGACATTGAATAGGTATCGGGCCTCCTTGAATGCGCTCATGATTCAACTTGTGTCGTCAGTGAAATATTGGTCTCATTTGCAGGGGTTAAGTGGCTCCTGGTTAAAGATGTAATTTGAAAACACGAGGAGGGGGAGACGGAGAGGAAGAAAACTTAAATAAAGAGAAAGACAGATGGAGAGAGTTAAAGAGACATAGAAGCAGAGGAAGAAGTGAGAGAGATGGAGATAGAGAGAGAGAGAGAGAGAGAAGAGCGAAGCACCACCATGGCCACGTTCATTGAGGTCTTTATAGGATCCTGCTGCAGTTTACAGTATCGTAAATCATCAATTACAGCTACAATCGCTCCTGTCACATTATGTACAACATTTCGGCAAGTGGAGGAATATACTGCCCATAATGCCTTGTCACATACCATCCATTTGCCTACAGAGGAATGATGACGCCCGAGAGAATGGGCATGTTCAAAGCAAATGGTTAACTCCAAGCCGGATTTAGAAATAGGTTTCAGAAGTGTTAGGCAGGATCATGGATTTGGTAAAGATATTTTTTTAATTTTTGTTTGGTGCATCCAGCCAGGGAAAATGCTACTTTCATTTACGGGAGCTACTCTTAAACCCAACAGCATTAAACTGCATGTAAGAATTATGTTTTAAACGCAAAACCCTATTTTATGAGAAAAGGGAAGTCTCTGCGATTTTCTGGGGCTCTTTTTGGAACTTCAAAGGTGTACAGCCTAGAGCCCCCCCCCCCCAGTGTCTTCTTCTTTTTTTAACTGCATCCAGGAGATATCGTACTATTTTCATATCCTTGCGGCTATTACAGAATTCCTCAAACTTCACACACATTATAACGAGACTAGTAAACAAATATATATAAAATATATATAAAAATAATACCATTATACAAAACAGCTAATACAGCTCTTATAAACAATATTTTGCAGCATCTCCACTTCCTGTCAGAGCCAAGGTTAACTGTTTATTTGAACAAATAAATTTGAACTTGTATTAAAAATCTTTGGGAATTTCCCCTTTTCTACTTTGCATCCCTCAAGGCTTCAACTTGAAACCAGAAATTTAATTTTTCTCTTTGCAATGTTCGTTACTTGAAGCTTTTATCGTACCAGCAAAATAAGAAATAAGTACTATCAGTCATTTGGAGGCATACAGAGTGCATCTACCCGACTCTGTTTACCTCATATATTTGTTGCACTGGTACCCTCCCTTTTCTCAAGCCTTGTGTAATAAATCATTTACACAAAATATGAATATAAGTACAGGTGCATGTAAGGTGAACTGCTGATGAGAAAGGGAACTGCTAAAATGTTCAGATTTGATGTAATGTGGGAATTAAACACGTGACAATAAAATACAAAGAGGAGTCGCAGCTGACTTCCTAAATTCACAATGACCCCAAGTCGGAAAAGACAACTTTGGAGTGATTTTTGAGGGACTCTGTGACATCTTTAAATGAAAATATAACAGTCAGTGATAGTTTTGAGTGACAGTTCTTTTCTACACTGTAATACTATAAAGTTATCATCTTGGTAGCCGATGAGATTTTTGGTGGTCAACAGCAACTGGTAATTGTGATCCCTGTCTGGTTATTTGTATTAATACATGTTAGTTCTGGTACTTCAGACATCAATATATTACTGACCTACTTATTGATATTTAATAATGTGCCTACTCATTCACTCATCACACCCATCTAACTAGAATGAGTAGACAGACTCTATCTGAACACTTTAACACAATTTTCATGTCTTGAACCTAATCATATCAGTCGCTTTGGACGTGTCAAAGAGAAATAGAAGCAAATTTACAGGGCCTATGAGATGTACTGTGTACAGTGATTCAGAACCTGTTAATTTATTGATAAACAAGGGTCTGTGTCTCACAACAAAACCGAACTGCATCATAGTGTTGTACTGTTATGAGATCAATATTCATTTTTTTTTTCAGTGGACCCATTGAAAGGGTCAAAAGTACACAACCATTACTAATGAAAAGTCCATTTGCATCCATCCTAGACATACCAGAGGAGTGACAAAATATTGATAGAAAGTATTTCATTAATCAGTTATTTTGTGCAGTATATACTCTGAATATACCACTGCCATCAATGTTTGCAACATCCTCATCAACACCAAACCTACCACCAACATCCATCATTGTTGTCTATTTATCCCCACCAACCTCTTCCTCTGCCCTCCTCCCCACAACCATACTCTGCAAAAATTCCTTGCCTCTCCTCAAAAAAACAAAAACAAACTATCATCAACATCTATGCCATCTACTCTCCACCTCTTCTTTCTCATCCCTCCTTTCTCATCCCCTCATCCTCCTCCTCCCTTCCTCCTCTATGCCCCGCCTTCTCCTCCTCCTCTCCTCCTCTTCACAAACATACCCTGGAACCATTCCCAACCTCCTCATAACATACCTACCATCTACTCTCCATCTCTTCCTTCTCCTCCTCCTCCTACTCCTAAAAAAAGTCAACCTCGCCTTAAACTAAACCAACACTACAATCAAAATATTTAATACCACATCTACTCTCCATTTATTCTCCTTCTTCTCCTCCTACTCATCCACATCCCAATCCACCTTCTTCTCCACCTCCTACCCCTCCTCATCCTCCTACTGACAACCATACCCTGCAACCATACCCCCTTCCCCAATAACGTGACCTCACCAACAACAAAAACAACCCCTACACCACCCTTCACCACCTCACTTCCTCTCATTTCCTCCCCACCCTCTCCACCCCCATCATGGGGCCAAAGCTTCACTCCGCTAGCCCGCTACCCGCCCGTGCCACGTGCACTGAACGCCCGGAGAGGCGTCGATTAGCAGAGGTGGCAGAAATTGAATTTGGATAGGACACCCCGGTGTTAATAGGTTTAGTCATAGTTGCAGTAATCAAATAATGAAATTTGCGCAACCGGCACTTCGGCGGTGCTTGTCGCCATCATACAATAACTGCCACAACAGTGACCGATCTTGACGCTATACGTGACAGTTTGCCAGAATTGAAAAGTGGAAAATTTGCTTGAAAGGGAATGACTTGCTACAGGCACAGTTGAACAAGACCAGCAAAATATCCATTTAGAGTAAACCTGTATTCCTTTTCAAGGCACAGCCCGTTCTAATTGAATTTTTGTATCCAACAATGTAGTTTTAGACTGTTCTTCATGCATGATCTACTCTCTACAACTTAAAACTGAAAGGCATCATTACCATTATCAACAAATTTTCATTAAACTCTTCTTACTCAAAACCACAAAAACTATCCAATTTTATTCATAGTTAAGACCCCTGTACTGTACATTTTCTATGCAGGTTTGAATTCATACATCTACATCCATCAACCATTTCTCAAATAGATCTGAAAGACCTCAAACGTTGGCTTTTATATTGGTGTTTTGATTTGTTAACCCCTTGACATTGCAACCCTTATCCTTACCCTTATCAGCTAAACCTAACCCTAACACTAACCTTATCCTCAGCTTTAACCCTAGGTTAAGGGTTAGGGTTTGGATTGGCAAGATGTCGTAAGCAAATGAACAGGCCCCTTCATATTATTTTCATCTTGACAATATAGAAAAAAATAAATCTTTCTTTACATAGAATATTATTAGATTTATACTTTCTGTGAACCTCAGATGGATATCCAAGACCCTTTATTCCAATTGCTAATATTGTTCATGGTTCTGAATTGTCCTCGAGATCTAATCAGATCTTTAGAGGTCAATAGCATCTGTTACGAACTGCAAGAAGGGCATTATTAAAATGCTTTACCATTGCATCTAGTTGAATAACGCCCTTCTGTCCCTCTACAGATCAGAAATATATATTTTCAAACTGGGTCACTTGTTGAAACCTTGGTACATTTTTATAATAATGCAGAATGTATAGTTGAAGACTGTATAGAAATCAAAATTGTTTTCATAGCCCACTTTAGATTTTCATTTCTGATTAGCCTGGGCCTAGCCTGATTCATCCCAAAATAATAATTTTATTTATAGTATCCTTTCCCATATTTGCAATTCCATTTGCATTTTTCTTGATTGTTTGTATTGTAGCACGGTAGATAATAATACATACAGTGTCTTCTAATTACTAATAATACAGCTCAATAATCTCAAGATACTGAAGGGATTAGGCCAAAACAATCCTTCAAAACATTTTTATGCCTCCGCCACCCTAGCTTTGAATGGCACAATAAGCTTATTATACTAAGCCCTTTTTTTTATGAAGAAAATTATGCTTGATTAGAGATAAATGATTACAAAAAGCATATATTTAGGGAGCTAATCTCAGCTAGACTGTTAAATGAATTAAGAATTCATTTTCTTGAGAGAATTTTTGTCCCACTCTCCATCAGCAAATATTAAAAATAAATGTAATCTCTTCTTTTTTTTAATGCATTATTTTAGATGCACTTACTAAGTTAATATGGACAAATCTGTTGGACTTGTAAGGGTGGTATTCTTATTGAATAATATATCTTCTTCTTTTTTTACTTATGGCAGTTCTACATCATATATAATTAATAATATATAATGTATTTTATAATAGCGCATTTTCCATTAATATGTTCAATGCGCTTGTGTACATAATTTCCAATTTAAAAGATACTTTACACTTAATTACAATTACAATTACGGTATACATACTTATTTATAACATTAAAATAATTATACACAAATAAGGGGGTACATCAACATAATACTTAAAGCTGGTGTATAGTTTCGGGAAGAAAGAAAAATTAATTTTTGATCACATAAGATAAATTATGAAAGATTAATCCAAGAACTATAATAAAGCAAATTATAGCACTTGAAATCTCGTTTTAGTGTCCTCTATTTCATAATATAAGATAAAAGATAAGTCGGGACCCGTCCAGGTTAGCGCTCACGTGGAAAACCTAATGGGGATTCTCTTTGTTGGTGTTACAACTACAGATCGTTCCGCACTAATTCACGGCCGAACCTCCGGCGTGCGAACTTGTCAGCAGAGGTTAAACGGCAGTTAAATTACGCTTCAAATTCAAACTACAATGAAATTCCATCGAAATAATGAAATGGGAAAATTGTCACAAGATCTCTCACACATCTTTTAGTGCAAATGTGGACAACATATAACTACATTGATGCGGTTTTTGTGCAATTCCCTTTTTGTTACCAAACTATACACCAGGTTAAACATTAATATGATACAATGATACTTTGACAATCATTAAATTAATTTACTTAAAGTACGGAGAGAAAAGAATGATATGAGTTCTTGCTTAAAGATGTTAAAAGATCGCTGTTACTTAGTGATGTTGGGTAGTTGGTTCCAGAGTGTAGGGCTCACCTGAAAGGCTCTATTGCCAAGGGTGGGGAGCACTTAGAGTGTGTTCAATGTCCAGTTTCAAATTATTACGCCAACAGCATGAATCAGATACAAAAACGCAATTACAAAAACGCTGATATAAGAAAAACAAAGAGGGTTGTTCATGTGTCCGCTATCCCCGTCGTAAAAAATAAACGTGTTTTCTAATCTAATTTCAATTTAAACGCCGAAAATTTTAACGCCGAAAAAGATGCGTTTACAAACACAATCACTTCAATTTACGACCTTGAGCATCGCGATTTGCAACGAAATGCGACACTGAACAGGATGAGTTTTTCGAACGTGTTAAAATGTGCTCTCGCAATGAAGCTTCGGTGCAATTGTAAAAAGGAGAAGATATTTGTTTTTTTGAGAGTGGGGAATTTAAAGAAACGATCGACGTATAAACACTTTAAATTTGGACACTGAAGGTGGCACCCGGGCTTTGAATCCGCGTTTGTGGTTTGTGATTGCCGTTTGTATCATGATTCATGTGGCGGTAATAAATTTGAAACTGGACATTGAACACACCTTAAGGAGAAAGGGTGTTTAAGCAGGATGCCATTAGAAGACGAGGGAGTAGCAGGATTGGTCATTGATGGTTACGAGTCGGAAAGGTAAGGAGGACCTACACGGTGGATACTTTTGAAGGTGAGTATGAGTACTTTGAACTTGATCCTGGACCTAATGGGCAGCCAGTCTAACTAAAATATCAAACTAAACCCTATAAATTATATATCAGTCTAATAAAAGAAAGGCAATCCTTCTTTCTATAAATTTAAATCATCTCACAATACGAGCAAACCAAATCCCAATTGCAATTTTCCCAACGAGGACAAGAAAACCCGAGGTATCCTTTGAACAAAAATCCACATCTGTAACTTGCTAAAAAGCATTTTCATTAGTATTTAACCTTACAGAAATAGCCATGGAATCCTAAATGGATGAAAGAAAAGACAGGGGGGGAAAATATTGTCTTTTAAGAGCAAAACAAGGCATAATATCATAAGAATTAGATAGAGTTAACGGCCTTCTGACTCTCAGCTGCGGTGGAGGACTTCTGAGATGATGCGCATCGAAGACAATTCACGGGTCAGTCCTGGTCGTTTTGCCATCTGTATGGTCATTATCAGCTGGCCGGCCCGTGCTAAAACTAACTTTCATCACTCCCAGCACTGCTAAGCTTGGTAAAATGTCTTCATGGTTTTATTAACAGCTTAAAGGGGATTGAGAGACATTATTGGATACAGTCATGATACAACTGTGTTTATGGGACTCTCTCACGAGCATTCGGATAACTGATGAGACTGCTTTGCAGAAATCAACACAAAAAATAAAATATATATTTGCAAGTTCATCATGGGGAAAAAAATAGAGAAACATTGCCATTCTCGAACAACCATATACATGTAATATGCCAGGTTACCTCTCTTAAAAAAGAGTTCCAATGATGTCAATCGATTGCAAAGCCTTATGTAAAAGTATAGATCTCGATTGGTACTATGCAATTAAAAGTCAGTGTTGATATCAATCAAACTCTATACCAAAATAAGACATTTTTTAATAGCCTAAAAGTACATGTATAGGCCTACTCCCCGAGGTATACTGTTAGGCCTAAACATTAAAAATAACAAAAAAGTTAGAACATAAACAGGCCTTTTCCTTACTAAAATATTACATTGTATATTACATTTAACTATGAAAATATCAGATACGTCCATTGACAGCCTAATGAAAGTGGTATTCTGCAATATTGATGCAACCCCTCCTATTCAATTATCTCTAGTGCTTCCTTTCATCTATTAACAATTGGTATTGTTGCACAGTTCATATGGAGTAGTTTAATGCTCTTAAGATGTTCTTTAAGTTATTGCTATTCCTTGCACTATGTTTGCCCACTTATTCTAATCGTAATCTGTTCTAGTTTATCGAGTTTTCATTTCATCAACTTTCATGGGTATTCATAAATATCTCCCTCTCCTCTCTCTGTCCTTCTCTCGTTCTCACCCAATCCTTTCCACTCTCTGTCTCTGAATAGTGGGAGATAACACAAAAACAGCGACAATATCAGTTACACATAATTGCAGCGACATTTACGCAGATAAGGGATGCGGACCAGCGCACGAACCCCAGATCCCCAACCCATGTAATACAAGAAGCCGAATATATCCGGCGTGCCGGTGGCGATGCGTATCGGGTTGCATCAACGTTCAACATGTGTATCTTTGCTCCGTCTAACGTTCTAATGGAAGAAGCGGAGTCAAAGAGAGTTGCGACAACAGGTGATTCCCTCTGATTCTTTACGGCAAAGACGCGTCGCCCTCAGTGTCAAACGTCTTGAAGGATACCGAGGCAACAAGAGCTTCATTGATTTTAACCAAAGCGACGTCTTGTATCGACGCTCGTCGCGTAATGACTGCCGTGCCACAGGTCCAGATATTAGTAAGCGTTGTGGATATTCATTACATCCCTGATCCCCAATTATTTGTGATTCGGTAGCTGTTTTTCGCTTTCCAAGGTACCTAACTGGGTTCTCCTTCTTCTCATGCTGTTTTCATGGCTACCTTTATACTACAGCCCTCAGGGTTTCTAGGTGAATCAAGCCCTTAAGTTTGCAGAACCGTCCTGAAAAAACCTCATAAGTATCTCCATTTCTCCCCCCCCCCCTCTCTCTCTTCTTTGAAAATTACATCAGTACCGTGAACAGGAAATGTTTTCCAAGTTCTGTATAACTCTATGTATTAACTGCAAAGATGAATTATATTCGTGTTTCATCTAAGTTCAATTCTCGGCTGCTAATTTCATTGCAGGATTGTTGGACGATAATTTCATTTTATTTTCATTATTATCAATGTGAAGCACGAAAAAAAGAGAAACAGAAAAGAACTTTCATTGTTGTGTTTAGGTAATTCAGTTGTTTGAGACAGCGAGAATTTTGTCTTATTTATTTATTATTTTTTCATTTTCGGAATGCACAAAAAAAAGGAAAACTACATATACACCTTCTGACATGATAGATGGAGCAAAATATGAGTAGAGAAGATGGAGAGGGGTGAAGACAGAAAACAAAGAAAAAGAGTGAGTGAGAGACAGAGAGAGAGAGGACAAAAATTGAAAAGAGAAAGTAAGAGAAGATAAACAGTAACAGAGCAAGGGTTAGAGTACTTTTTATCCATCTTCATTTACACGTCATTCCCACAAATCAATTCATTTTCATTTCTGACACCAAAATCAGGAAAAATCTAGTTTTCAAAGGCATGACTGAGTGGCTTGTCGTCATCGAGCGTTGCTTTCGTCCTTTCCCGTGTCTGAATCCCTATCAAAGATGACTTCCCGGACCCTGAACTTCAGGAGGAATAGCTTTCTAGAGTCTATAGCCTAAGGGAGCAAAGTCACCACATTTGAGAAAACAACTTCAAATGATTCAGACAATGTTCATGAAAACCATTAATGTGCACCTCTATAGTTTTCCTACCCATCGCTATTTTTTCTGAGGATTAGACAGCGTTCCTGAAAAGATACGATAGGTACCTCTTATCATTTTCTTTTCCATTGTATCTTCCATAGATCGAGACAGACTCGTCGCATAAATCTTAATCGTGGCACTGTCTCCCTCGTGCATTGAAAGCAGGAGGTCCGAATATCCCGGCCAAATCTCTCACGACAGCGGGAATGATCTTGCGGAGCATTCGCCGGTCCGCTACTGCCTCTTCCACCCGTCTTTTTGAAAATGAGGCGACATTGAAATAGTATCGGGCCTCCTTGAATGCGCTCATGATTCAACTTGTGTCGTCAGTGAAATATTGGTCTCATTTGCAGGGTTAAGTGGCTCCTGGTTAAAGATGTAATTTGAAAACACGAGGAGGGGGAGACGGAGAGGAAGAAAACTTAAATAAAGAGAAAGACAGATGGAGAGAGTTAAAGAGACATAGAAGCAGAGGAAGAAGTGAGAGAGATGGAGATAGAGAGAGAGAGAGAGAGGAGCGAAGCACCACCATGGCCACGTTCATTGAGGTCTTTATAGGATCCTGCTGCAGTTTACAGTATCGTAAATCATCAATTACAGCTACAATCGCTCCTGTCACATTATGTACAACATTTCGGCAAGTGGAGAAATATACTGCCCCATAATGCCTTGTCACATACCATCCATTTGCCTACAGAGGAATGAGACGCCCGAGAGAATGGGCATGTTCAAAGCAAATGGTTAACTCCAAGCCGGATTTAGAAATAGGTTTCGAAGTGTTAGGCAGGATCATGGATTTGGTAAAGATATTTTTTTAATTTTTGTTTGGTGCATCCAGCCAGGGAAAATGCTACTTTCATTTACGGGAGCTACTCTTAAACCCAACAGCATTAAACTGCATGTAAGAATTATGTTTAAACGCAAAACCCTATTTATGAGAAAAGGGAAGTCTCTGCATTTTCTGGGGCTCTTTTGAACTTCAAAGGTGTACAGCCTAGAGCCCCCCCCCCCCCAGTGTCTTCTCTTTTTTTTAACTGCATCCAGGAGATATCGTACTATTTTCAATCCTTGCGGCTTTACAGAATTCCTCAAACTTCACACACATTATAACGAGACAGTAAACAAATATATATAAAATATATATAAAAATAATACATTATACAAAACAGCTAATACAACTCTTATTTTGCAGCATCTCCACTTCCTGACAGAGCCAGAGGCACTAGAGCCAGTTAACTGTTTATTTGAACAAATAAATTTGAACTTGTATTAAAAATCTTTGGGAATTTCCCCTTTTCTACTTTGCATCCCTCAAGGCTTCAACTTGAAACCAGAAATTTAATTTTCTCTTTGCAATGTTCGTTACTTGAGCTTTTATCGTACCAGCAAATAAGAAATAAGTACTATCAGTCATTTGGAGCATACAGAGTGCATCTACCCAACTCTGTTTACCTCATAATTTGTTGCACTGGTACCCTCCCTTTTCTCAAGCCTTGTGTAATAAATCATTTACACAAAATATGAATATAAGTACAGGTGCATGTAAGGTGAACTGCTGATGAGAAAGGGAATGCAAAATGATTAGATTTGATGTAATGTGGAATTAAACACGTGACAATAAAATACAAAGAGGAGCCGCAGCTGACTTCCTAAATTCACAATGACCCCAAGTACGTACGTAGTCGAAAAGACAACTTTGGAGTGATTTTTGAGGGACTCTGTGACATCTTTAAATGAAAATATAACAGTCAGTGATAGTTTTGAGTGACAGTTTTTTCTACACTGTAATACTATAAAGTTATCATCTTGGTAGCCGATGGGATTTTGGTGTCAACAGCAACTGGTAATTGTGATCCCTGTCTGTTTATTGTATTAATACATGTTAGTTCTGGTACTTCAGACATCAATATATTACTGACCTACTTATTGATATTTAAATGTGCCTACTCATTCACTCATCACACCCATCTAACTAGAATGAGTAGACAGACTCTATCTGAACACTTTAACACAAATTTTCATGTCTTAAACTAATCATATCAGTCGCTTTGGACGTGTCAAAGAGAAATAGAAGCAAATTTACAGGGCCTATGAGATGTACTGTGTACAGTGACAGAACCTGTTAATTTATTGATAAACAAGGGTCTGTGTCTCACAACAAAACCGAACTGCATCATAGTGTGTACGTAATGAGATCAATATTCATTTTTTTTCCAGTGACCCATTGAAAGGGTCAAAAGTACCAAACCATTACTAATGAAAAGTCCATTTGCACCCATCCTAGACATACCAGAGGAGTGACAAAATATTGATAGAAAGTATTTCATTAATCAGTTATTTTGTGCAGTATATACTCTGAATATACCACTGCCATCAATGTTTGCAACATCCTCATCAACACCGAAACCTACCAACCAACATCTATCATTAGGTGGATTCACACCTGCCCGATCTGGAAAAGTTCCCGTAATCTCTGATCGGGTATTCTTACCCCGATCACTAACTACGCGTAATTGCAAGTGTGAAACCAAATTACGCGTAATATTCCGCGAAGATGAATTCCCGTAAATTAGTAGGTTACTCGTCGAAACTACGCGTAGTTTGGCCAAGGTCGTGGGAACTTTTGTAGTGTGAACATAAATTACGGAAACTTTCTATTCCCCCTTTCTTTTTCTTATGTATTTCTTTGTTTTTCCTTCTTTCTTTCTCGTTCCTTATGTATGTTGTTTTTCCTTCTTTCCCCGCTTTCTTATTATTCCCTTGTTTTTTTTCCTCTTTTGTCTTTCCTTTGTTTTTCTTTGTTTTTCCTTTTCTTCTCTTTCTTATGTATTCTTGTTTTTCCTCTTCTTCTCTTCCTTATGTATTTCTTTGTTT
>CALNVZ010003433.1:17156622-17183885 GCA_940671915.1 Paracentrotus lividus | reverse complement strand
CGAAAGTGGTGCCGGAGGCATCATGTTTTCGGGTTGTCCGTCCGTCCGCCCGCCCGCCCGCCCGTCCGTCCGTCCCGTTTGCTCGTATTGCGATATCTCAAGAACCACTTGAGATATCAACTTCAAACTTGGGGATGGTATTTATCACCATAGGAAGATGATCTGATTAGATTTTGGAGTATGTAGGTCAAAAGGTCAAGGGTCACAGAGGTCAAATTGTGAAATTCCATGTATTATGCTCGTTATCGCATTATCTCAAGAACCACTTGAGCTATCAACTTCAAACTTAGGGATGTATGTATCATCATAGGATGATGATCTGATTAGATTTTGGAGAATGTAGGTCAAAGGTCAAGGGTCACAGAGGTCAAATTGTGAAATTTCATGTATTGTGTTAGTTATCGCCATATGAAGACGATTTTATTATATTTTGGAGTGTGTAGGTAAAAAATTAGGAAGGACTATGATATAATAAGGTTTGGGGTCACAAGGTCAAAGGTCAAGGTCAAAGATGTCTTTGCATATATAGGAAAATCAATAGATGAATGTGCTGTTGTATTTCTGATCTGGCAATGGCGGAGGCATAAATTTGACCGTGCGCGTCGAGGATTCATCTTGTTTCCTATGAAATGACAGCAAATATGTGTTGGTAACTGATGTTAAAAAAAAAAAAGCATGGATTTTGTGGTGATTCCAATCACATTATCTCATGTCCGAACATGATAAAGTGATACATTTTAAATGGCATCATACCTAGGCTCTTAGGAAGAGATTTGCACAAAAAAAAGTAATTGGTGCATTTTCTTTGATGCTATGACAATTTTACTGAGGGGATGTCGGTAGTAGTCACTGTACATGCAACCCTCAGTAGAAGAAGAAAAATAAATACATTATAACCTGGTACATTAGATATTTTCTGCTCAAAGTAATAAGGAGTTGACTACAGAATTTCATCTTTAATCTTAAAGTTATAGTAACCACTGTGTTCCCATATGCAATGAGTTAACATTGAATTAATACCCTTCATGCTTTCAAAAGACCAAATATCTTCATCCATTGTTGTCGGAGGGTCATTCATAGTTCTTCCTTCTCATCATTCTTATCACTCTTTTTTGTGAAAAGATGACTGAATAATGAATCAAAAACATGATTGATCGTCAAACCAGCTGCAACTGTATTCTTTTTATCTATCTTTTTTTTCTTTTTTTTCAATCTGCCCTGATCTGTCTTCCCAGTTGTTATTTGTATTCTCTCTTTTAAAGCAAACTAAATATATTACATATATACAACAAAAAATACTAATATTTGCTTTGAATTTATTGTATATGAAATCAAACAAATAACCTTTACAGGCAAGAAGGGCATCAATTCTGTGTAAAATCATATGAATTCCTGGTGCCTCTAGTCTTAGATTTAAATAAAGAACATAGTAAAGGGGATGTTCTAAATCAATGATGGGGGCGGGATGGCACCAGTGAGATTCTTTCATCACATGACAAGAAACATCATATGCCCAGAGCAAGAAGGCATTAATTCTGTGTAAAATCATATGAACGGATGCCCTTATAGTTCTCAATAAAGAAATACATCAACAAGGTCATGTTCAAAATTGAGGAGGGGATGGGGTAGCATATAGTGAGGGTACATACTGTATATGAACCAAAACTCTCACTAGATGGCATAATGAAAGACACAGATAAAAACTTTATGAAGATTGACACAAATCTACAAATTTCCCTCTTCATCAACCATCGTAAAGAAGAAACATTGATACAACAATGTCCTAGCAACAGCGCCATGCTGTCTCCATGTTAATGCATCTTCAAATGATCGCCTATGAGTCTGCACTATTTTCCATCAAGTCGGAAAGAGGGCTGCGTATATGTACATGTACATGTATGCTGTGAGCTCTTCATTTTGTCTATTAGTGGGCGAGCATTACAAAGAGGGGTCCGGTAGACTACTTAAATGCTCTGTTTTAGGGGGAACTATAATGGGAGCACCAATAGTGCCTTGAACTTGAAATTATCGTATAGAAAGGTCGTTTGAGAGGGAATAGTCTGGTATCAGTTTCTGTACAGTGAGGATTATTGTGAAGAGAAAAATGTATTTACTCCCACATACAGTGTTACAGCTTCGGATTTTGTATAATCAGAAAGGCAATAAAATCAAATAACGGGTAGACTTTTTCAATTGTTACTGTTAAATGTTTATAATTTGAACAGTAGGCATACCTTGATTAGCTTCTGTAGTATCTTGGCTTTATTTACTAATTAAATGTACAAGGAAACACAATTGTTAATTACATTTAACTATGCAGTCAATATAATACTTTTTTCAATAAGATTGATGTTTCTGGGTCAGCATTGAGTATGCAGTGTGACCATAGGTACATTTATATGATACATCATACTGCATAATTTAATAAAGACAGTTTTAATTCTAAAAATGATTGTAAATTTTAATTCAACCATGGTAAAACACAAAAAAGTGAATTGTGTTTTCTAAAGGTACATCGCAAAATGAACTAGCATATTAAAATATGAAATTGTTTTAATCAAGAGTACATTTACTTTTCTGACATCATAACATTCGACAGATGCATTGCACACTCATATGTTCAACAAAGCAAATATTACATTCATGTATTGTCCTATGTCATTGGTAAAGAATAGAAGGCTCACTGACATTCACACAAACACTTTTGTGACTCTTTCCTTTCCTCTACCACGTCAGGGAACATTGGATCGATTCGCTATTTACAGGTTCTGTACGTCACATAGTTCTCTGCAACTCTGTAACCGTTGACACATTACGACCATCCAAAGCCACACCTGCATATGTACTGCTTAGTGTTTTTAAAGGAATAATCATATTTGATAGTCCATTCTCATATCATACAAGTACATAACTTTCAGAAGTAAAAATGGACAAGCTTTTCCTCCTAAAATGGCACACTTATTTATTTGATCTTATTTCTACACCTTTTTGACAAAATTAAATTTATAGGAATGAAAATTACAAAAGAATTAAACTCAAAACTCTAAAACAGACAGAGTTATTCATGTTGTGAACATGAACAAAGCCATAAACATGTTGGATATATGTATGGTATTCCTATTAAAAATGACATGGACATGAATTTTGAATATAACAATAATTTGGGAGGAAATACCATAATTGATGTCTTTTACTTTTTTCATGATCAGTCAAATAAGGGAACAGGGATTCTCCCAGAAAGTACACGTATACGTGAAATGTCGGAAAATGAGACAAACCCCCTTCCTTGTTTTTCCAATTAACACCCTCATATTGAAATTAGGGCGTCGGCTCCTTTGCTCGGCGGTCTGGATGCGCAACCTCCCTTTATTAGAGACAAGACGTACCGACCAGTTCGACACACCTTTAACGAAAAAAGGGAGAGAACGGAAAGGGGAAAATCGCTCGCTTTGCAATAACTGCGACCCGTGATTTCCCCCATTTCTCTGGTTGGAGTAGATGGATAGCTGTATGAGTTAATGCATAGACAGTAATACACAGAACGAAAGTGCACCGTGCCCCTGCCTTGACTCTGTTCCTAGATCGTCAATTTAGTATTTCATTCATATATTCCCTCTAACTGTAGAAATGTACATGTTTTAGATATATTTATTACTGTTCATTCTTTTCTTGTTTTAACCTTTCTTCATTTAGTCTTAATCTCCATCCAACTCGCTTCTTCCTCTCCTCATTTTCACCCCCCCCTTTAAAAAAACAAACTCCTTCTCTCTCTTATGCTCTTTCCTTCTATTTCCTTTTTTCTATTCTCTCCTTCCCTTCCTCTCTCTATTCCATTCACTATCAGTCTTTCTTACTCTCAATCACCAGCTCTTGCCATATCATTTTCACTTCTCTTGTTCACCTTCCCACTCGCTCTCTCTCTCTTTCTTTCTCTATCTTTCTTCCCGTTTCCCATTTTCCCTCTAATTCATCCTTCCCTTACTCATTTTCTCTCTCACCTCTTTCTCTCTCTCTCTCTCTTTTCTCATTATGTCTCTCTTTATACTCTCTAGAATGTAAACAATCTATTATCTATTATCACCTTATACTAGTTTTATTGAGCAAGTTTTTTAACTACAAAATAAGACAAATGTTCCCAATATTGTTGCACATTTTCAACTTCTTAAGCTTTAAAAATTATTTAATTCCTCAATTTGATATTTCCCGATCTCAATTGCAAATAAAGGCTTGAACCGTGAATTTTCAGCCATTGAAATATAATGTATATAAACAATTTTCCAATTACGTAATCTATATAATATCCTTCCTCGACATATGTTTCTATATCTTTTCTTTGTCTGGTATTTATCTTTATTTCTTCATCGATCACGTTCCTACTATCTCTCTTTAATTACCATCGCCCACCATCTTCAATGACCTTTGATAGTACAAGTAGCCAGGATTCGATATAGTTACTGTATCCGGCTAAGCTCATTAAATATTCAAACAGTAATTTTTACCAATTACACCAGGCCAAATACCCAGTAAATGAATGCCACACGGACAGGCTTTTTGCCATTCGAGCAAAGGTTTATGTTTCAATCGCCGTTCGTCATATCTCTCTAATGCATATCGTGCAATTAGGAGAGTATGATGGCATGGAGAACATAATTGCACTGCTATCCAGTCAGATCAATCGTCCTTGACATTCCAAATAGTTTTCAGAGGCCTAGATGAGCCAGCGTAAAATTTGAAAAGGGTTGGAAACTTAGACCGGTCTAAATCGTAAGTTGAGCCGGAGAATCAACGGTAGATTGTAGCATCGTAAAATAAAGCCTTTGCGATCGTAAACGATATCGCCCGTATTCTCCCTTCTCTCCACTCTCATTGCTATAACCCCACCCCCTCCAATCATCATCATTATCCTATCCTGAATCGATGGCTGAATGAAATATCACTAGTTAGCAATCACATGAAAATGGTAATTATACAAACAACAAATTCTCTTAACAATGGCTCAAAATTGCAGACATAAATTTTCAAATGAAATTAAAAAAACAAACAAAGAATACATGATACAGAATAAAGTTTCATTTTACATGACTATGTCTTTTACATTCAACTAAGATAATGGAACAATAGTATAACTTCAAATTTTACACCTTTTGATTAAATTATTTTTAGCAATTAAATATCCTAAATTTTTTACAGCTCACTAATGTATTCACAGCATACAAAGTGGTTCTAGTCAAAACTAGATAATACAATACTAACAAGTTTTATGACCAAATCATGTTCACACAACTAATCATCACAAAAACACTTTGCAATGTGAATGCGTTGCTTCGCTGAATATGTTCACGAAACTTATCAACTGGAAGATAAACTCCGCATTGTGAATTGCTGACGGCAAGACTATAGTATTCACTGCATACAACTGGTTCTCGTTGAAGCCAACATACGCAACCATGTTGAGTGGATAAGGGATTTGACAGAGGTGCCAACAAAATACTAGGGGTGCTTATTTTCTACTCTCTGCCCTTTTCCGGAGATACAAAGAACATAGGAGGATGGATAACATGGACTAATACATAACTAACCTATATAGGACTGTTATAGCTCGTCATGTCGCTCCACTACTCGTTAAATGCACTGAGTACATATTTTATGTATTCATAATTAGATTTGTGAAAAGTATAGTTATGTTGCATGGAAACTGCTCATCTTTGTACTGTCTATGTAACAATGTAGGGTCTTCCCAAGAGGCAAGTATTTTTCATATAGTATTTTTTTTAATCAGGATGTTTGTCTGCATCAATAAAAAAGTTTCCACTAAGCATATCTCCAATGAGCCTAAAATATAATCTTATAATTGCGATAATAAAAACGGGTATTAATTTGCTAAGGCTTTCGTAAATCGGGGCAATATTATGATTTATGTTCGAGAATCAATCTCACTTACCAATCTCACAAAAGTTTAGTGGCCGTTGATACCTTTTCGTCCGTTTATTCTTGTGAAATTTTGAAACTTTAGTTTTAAATATTTCTCTTTATTTTTTATTTCGTCAGTAATGTATTTCTTTTCTTAAAACAAAAACTGCGTTAGAGCAGTATATTGCAAAAAACAATATGAAAAAAATCGGCTCGTGGACCCTCGGGCTTGTGGGAACATACTACCTCATGGACCTCCCCAACTTTGAAATATTAAAAAAAGAATAGCATGATAATGTCAGGGGGTAATTCTGAAAATTGTTACCTGTCAACCACAACTATTCAAACTTTGAAAGCTAAACTTACATCTTTAGATTTTACCAAAATAATACCCCAACTTTAAAAGCATTGTTTAACTTATAGTGGAACTTAAAAAACAAAAACTTTCAGGTCAAGTAATGTCAATGATATAAAACAGTAAAATGTGACAGAAAGAAAGGACTTCGTTTATGAGAGATAAAAAGACAGAAAGGGGAATAATATAGAAAATGTCTAATTTTTTTATTAAAAAACAAAGAAGGAATAGAAAGGTATGAATTAAGAACAAGAGGAGAATATAGGTCTACACAATGAGAAATCACAGTGCAATCTTAATGATAAGAAAGCTTAGGGAGTTGTTAGCTTGTTGGATGAGGGATGAGGGAGGTCTGATACCAGTGTCGGCTGGATGCGGGGAGAGGATGAAGATCATCCCTGGGTGGAAACGGGGACAATAACGACAATGAGGAGACGAAAGGGGGAAAAGGGAGCAGGACACAACCACTGCAATCTACAAGTACAATTACCCAGCATGGGGGAGCTGTGTGCCAGCGTCAAAGATGAATCCTAACCGTTCATTTCAAATCAGGCTCACGATAGTTGGGTTTCTTAACTAGCTCAAATTGATAAATAACGCACAATTTCTGATCCGATAAATTAGTCTGATCGAAAATATCTGCTTTTTCTGTCAAAATACCATGTACTAAACTGCGCAAAATGTCAGCATATTAGTCATTTTTGGGATTATTCCCAAACCAAAGCTAGTTTAGCATTTTATATTAAAATAGTGCCGTTCGCACTAGCAGGAAACCTATACCGGTAATCCAGATCGAATCATGCACTATCGGGCTCAGCTTGAGGTCTGATTGTAAAACTTTTCAACTTAGGCTAGTGCAGTATCAACGTCGCACTTGACTGAATTGGGAGGGTTTTCCCCCTGATCACCTCTCAGCGCACTATTTGTGTCTGAACTAACTAGTGCAGAATCGCCTAATGTTAGGATGGTATGCTCTGTACTTGTAAATGGATTTCTATCATCAAGGAAGAGTTTAAATGCAATATTTACTTCTGAATCACTTCCATGACACAGATGCCCTTGAGTCGTGCATGTGTATTGTGAAGCTGTGTCCTTTTAATTGATTATTTCATAACAAACACCCAATTATTTCCTTCCTTGATAAATATGATACAAATATGGTGATAAGGACTTCTCTTGAAGACATTAATTATATATTTTCATTGTATTTAGTTTTTAATTTATTACAGTAATTATATAGAAAATGCCATGAGCTGACAAACCAGCCACTATATCATCATTTTAATTTTTTCAAAACCTTGAGCTGAAGGTATAGCCTACAATATTTTTTTTTTTTAAATCAGGAAAATAGCACTTAGATTTTGAAAAATTATTTGTTTGCATATCCGGCCTGCAGTAAACTACTACACCCACCATGCAATTACTAAATGGACATCAATATCTTGATTACAAACAAAAATTTCCATTTTCATTTCATTATCTCTCTCTTTCCTTCTTTCTTTTCGCTCCTTATGTATTTCTTTGTTTTTCCTTCTTTCCCCGCTTTTCATATGTATTTCTTTGTTTTTTCTATTTCTTCCCTTGTTTATAACTTCGGGTATCTTTCCCGAAAAGACGATTCGGGCAGGTGTGAACATGCAAAACAAATTACGCGTAATTTGGTGGTTGGAAAAGTTCCCGTAATTTACGGGTATTTTTCCCGATCGGGCAGGTGTGAATCCACCTATTGTTGTCTATTATCCCCACCAACCTCTTCCTCTGCCCTCCTCCCCACAACCATACTCTGCAAAAATTCCTTGCCTCTCCTCAAAAAAACAAAAACAAACTATCATCAACATCTATGCCATCTACTCTCCACCTCTTCTTTCTCATCCCTCCTTTCTCATCCCCTCTTTCTCATCCCCTCATCCTCCTCCTCCCTTCCTCCTCTATGCCCCGCCTTCTCCTCCTCCTCTCCTCCTCTTCACAAACATACCCTGGAACCATTCCCAACCTCCTCATAACATACCTACCATCAACATCTAAACCATCTACCATCTACTCTCCATCTCTTCCTTCTTCTTCTCCTCCTCCTCCTACTCCTAAAAAAAGTCAACCTCTCCTTAAACTAAACCAACACTACAATCAAAATATTTAATACCACATCTACTCTCCATTTATTCTCCTTCTTCTCCTCCTACTCATCCACATCCCAATCCACCTTCTTCTCCACCTCCTACCCCTCCTCCTCCTCCTCCCCCTACCCTCCTCATCTTCCTACTGACAACCATACCCTGCAACCATACCCCCTTCCCCAATAACGTGACCTCACCAACAACAAAAACAACCCCTACACCACCCTTCACCACCTCACTTCCTCTCATTTCCTCCCCACCCTCTCCACCCCCATCATGGGGCCAAAGCTTCACTCCGCTAGCCCGCTACCCGCCCGTGCCACGTGCACTGAACGCCCGGAGAGGCGTCGATTAGCAGAGGTGGCAGAAATTGAATTTGGATTGGGCACCCCGGTGTTAATAGGTTTAGTCATAGTTGCAGTAATCAAATAATGAAATTTGCGCAACCGGCACTTCGGCGGTGCTTGTCGCCATCATACAATAACTGCTACAACAGTGACCGATCTTGACGCTATACGTGACAGTTTGCCAGAATTGAAAAGTGGAAAATTTGCTTGAAAGAGAAAGACTTGCTACAGGCACAGTTGAACAAGACCAGCAAAATATCCATTTAGAGTAAACCTGTATTCCTTTTCAAGGCACAGCCCGTTTTAATCGAATTTTTGTATCCAACAATGTAGTTTTAGACTGTTCTTCATGCATGATCTACTCTCTACAACTTAAAACTGAAAGGCATCATTACCATTATCAACAAATTTTCATTAAACTCTTCTTACTCAAAACCACAAAAACTATCCAATTTTATTCATAGTTAAGACCCCTGTACTGTACATTTTCTATGCAGGTTTGAATTCATACATCTACATCCATCAACCATTTCTCAAATAGATCTGAAAGACCTCAAACGTTGGCTTTTATATTGGTGTTTTGATTTGTTAACCCCTTGACATTGCAACCCTTATCCTTACCCTTATCAGCTAAACCTAACCCTAACACTAACCTTATCCTCAGCTTTAACCCTAGGTTAAGGGTTAGGGTTTGGAGTGGCAAGATGTCGTAAGCAAATGAACAGGCCCCTTCATATTATTTTCATCTTGACAACAATATAGAAAAAAATAAATCTTTCTCTACATAGAATATTATTAGATTTATACTTTCTGTGAAACTTAGATGGATATCCAAGACCCTTTATTCCAATTGCTAATATTGTTCATGGTTCTGAATTGTCCTCGAGATCTAATCAGATCTTTAGAGGTCAATAGCATCTGTTACGAACTGCAAGAAGGGCATTATTAAAATGCTTTACCATTGCATCTAGTTGAATAACGCCCTTCTGTCCCTCTACAGATCAGAAATATATATTTTCAAACTGGGTCACTTGTTGAAACCTTGGTACATTTTTATAATAATGCAGAATGTATAGTTGAAGACTGTATAGAAATCAAAATTGTTTTCATAGCCCACTTTAGATTTTCATTTCTGATTAGCCTGGGCCTAGCCTGATTCATCCCAAAATAATAATTTTATTTATAGTATCCTTTCCCATATTTGCAATTCCATTTGCATTTTTCTTGATTGTTTGTATTGTAGCACGGTAGATAATAATACATACAGTGTCTTCTAATTACTAATAATACAGCTCAATAATCTCAAGATACTGAAGGGATTAGGCCAAAACAATCCTTCAAAACATTTTTATGCCTCCGCCACCGAAAGTGGTGCCGAGGGCATCATGTTTTCGGGTTGTCCGTCCGTCCGCCCGCCCGCCCGCCCGTCCGTCCGTCCCGTTTGCTCGTATTGCGATATCTCAAGAACCACTTGAGATATCAACTTCAAACTTGGGGATGGTATTTATCACCATAGGAAGATGATCTGATTAGATTTTGGAGTATGTAGGTCAAAGGTCAAGGGTCACAGAGGTCAAATTGTGAAATTCCATGTTTATGCTCGTTATCGCATTATCTCAAGAACCACTTGAGCTATCAACTTCAAACTTAGGGATGTATGTATCATCATAGGATGATGATCTGATTAGATTTTGGAGAATGTAGGTCAAAGGTCAAGGGTCACAGAGGTCAAATTGTGAAATTTCATGTATTGTGTTAGTTATCGCCATATGAAGACGATTTTATTATATTTGGAGTGTGTAGGTAAAAATTAGGAAGGACTATGATATAATAAGGTTTGGGGTCACAAGGTCAAAGGTCAAGGTCAAAGATGTCTTTGCATATATAGGAAAATCAATAGATGAATGTGCTGTTGTATTTCTGATCTGGCAATGGCGGAGGCATAAATTTGACCGTGCGCGTCGAGGATTCATCTTGTTTCCTATGAAATGACAGCAAATATGTGTTGGTAACTGATGTTAAAAAAAAAAAAGCATGGATTTGATGTGGTGATTCCAATCACATTATCTCATGTCCGAACATGATAAAGTGATACATTTTAAATGGCATCATACCTAGGCTCTTAGGAAGAGATTTGCACAAAAAAAGTAATTGGTGCATTTTCTTTGATGCTATGACAATTTTACTGAGGGATGTCGGTAGTAGTCACTGTACATGCAACCCTCAGTAGAAGAAGAAAAATAAATACATTATAACCTGGTACATTAGATATTTTCTGCTCAAAGTAATAAGGAGTTGACTACAGAATTCATCTTTAATCTTAAAGTTATAGTAACCACTGTGTTCCCATATGCAATGAGTTAACATTGAATTAATACCCTTCATGCTTTCAAAAGACCAAATATCTTCATCCATTGTTGTCGGAGGGTCATTCATAGTTCTTCCTTCTCATCATTCTTATCACTCTTTTTTGTGAAAAGATGACTGAATAATGAATCAAAAACATGATTGATCGTCAAACCAGCTGCAACTGTATTCTTTTTATCTATCTTTTTTTTCTTTTTTTTCAATCTGCCCTGATCTGTCTTCCCAGTTGTTATTTGTATTCTCTCTTTTAAAGCAAACTAAATATATACATATATACAACAAAAAATACTAATATTTGCTTTGAATTTATTGTATATGAAATCAAACAAATAACCTTTACAGGCAAGAAGGGCATCAATTCTGTGTAAAATCATATGAATTCCTGGTGCCTCTAGTCTTAGATTTAAATAAAGAACATAGTAAAGGGGATGTTCTAAATCAATGATGGGGCGGGATGGCACCAGTGAGATTCTTTCATCACATGACAAGAAACATCATATGCCCAGAGCAAGAAGGCATTAATTCTGTGTAAAATCATATGAACGGATGCCCTTATAGTTCTCAATAAAGAAATACATCAACAAGGTCATTGTTCAAAATTGAGGAGGGGATGGGGTAGCACATATAGTGAGGGTACATACTGTATATGAACCAAAACTCTCACTAGATGGCATAATGAAAGACACAGATAAAAACTTTATGAAGATTGACACAAATCTACAAATTTCCCTCTTCATCAACCATCGTAAAGAAGAAACATTGATACAACAATGTCCTAGCAACAGCGCCATGCTGTCTCCATGTTAATGCATCTTCAAATGATCGCCTATGAGTCTGCACTATTTTCCATCAAGTCGGAAAGAGGGCTGCGTATATGTACATGTACTGTATCGTGAGCTCTTCATTTTGTCTATTAGTGGGCGAGCATTACAAAGAGGGGGTCCGGTAGACTACTTAAATGCTCTGTTTTAGGGGGAACTATAATGGGAGCACCAATAGTGCCTTGAACTTGAAATTATCGTATAGAAAGGTCGTTGGAGAGGGGAATAGTCTGGTATCAGTTTCTGTACAGTGAGGATTATTGTGAAGAGAAAAATGTATTTACTCCCACATACAGTTACAGCTTCGGATTTTGTATAATCAGAAAGGCAATAAATCAAATAACGGGTAGACTTTTTCAATTGTTACTGTTAAATGTTTATAATTTGAACAGTAGGCATACCTTGATTAGCTTCTGTAGTATCTTGGCTTTATTTACTAATTAAATGTACAAGGAAACACAATTGTTAATTACATTTAACTATGCAGTCAATATAATACTTTTTTCAATAAGATTGATGTTTCTGGGTCAGCATTGAGTATGCAGTGTGACCATAGGTACATTTATGATACATCATACTGCATAATTTAATAAAGACAGTTTTAATTCTAAAAATGATTGTAAATTTAATTCAACCATGGTAAAACACAAAAAAGTGAATTGTGTTTTCTAAAGGTTACATCGCAAAATGAACTAGCATATTAAAATATGAAATTGTTTTAATCAAGAGTACATTTACTTTTCTGACATCATAACATTCGACAGATGCATTGCACACTCATATGTGTCAACAAAGCAAATATTACATTCATGTATTGTCCTATGTCATTGGTAAAGAATAGAAGGCTCACTGACATTCACACAACACTTTTGTGACTCTTTCCTTTCCTCTACCACGTCAGGGAACATTGGATCGATTCGCTATTTACAGGTTCTGTACGTCACATAGTTCTCTGCAACTCTGTAACCGTTGACACATTACGACCATCCAAAGCCACACCTGCATATGTACTGCTAGTGTTTTTAAAGGAATAATCATATTTGATAGTCCATTCTCAATCCATACAAGTACATAACTTTCAGAAGTAAAAATGGACAAGCTTTTCCTCCTAAAAATGGCACACTTATTTATTTTGATCTTATTTCTACACCTTTTTGACAAAATTAAATTTATAGGAATGAAAATTACAAAGAATTAAACTCAAAACTCTAAAACAGACAGAGTTATTCATGTTGTGAACATGAACAAGCCCATAAACATGTTGGATATATGTATGGTATTCCTATTAAAAATGACATGGACATGAATTTTGAATATAACAATAATTTGGGAGGAAATACCATAATTGATGTCTTTGTACTTTTTTCATGATCAGTCAAATAAGGGAACAGGGATTCTCCCAGAAAGTACACGTATTACGTGGAAATGTCGGAAAATGAGACAAACCCCCTTCCTTGTTTTTCCAATTAACACCCTCATATTGAAATTAGGGCGTCGGCTCCTTTGCTCGGCGGTCTGGATGCGCAACCTCCCTTTATTAGAGACAAGACGTACCGACCAGTTCGACACACCTTTAACGAAAAAAGGGAGAGAACGGAAAGGGGGAAAATCGCTCGCTTTGCAATAACTGCGACCCGTGATTTTCCCCCATTCTCTGGTTGGAGTAGATGGATAGCTGATGAGTTAATGCATAGACCAGGTAATACACAGAACGAAAGTGCACCGTGCCCCCTGCCTTGACTCTGTTCCTAGATCGTCAATTTAGTATTTCATTGCATATATTCCCTCTAACTGTAGAAATGTACATGTATTTAGATATATTTATATTACTGTTCATTCTTTTCTTGTTTTTAACCTTTCTTCATTAGTCTTAATCTCCATCCAACTCGCTTCTTCCTCTCCTCATTTTCACCCCCCCCCCCTTTAAAAAAAACAACTCCTTCTCTCTCTTATGCTCTTTCCTTCTATTTCCTTTTTTCTATTCTCTCCTTCCCTTCCTCTCTCTATTCCATTCACTATCAGTCTTTCTTACTCTCAATCACCAGCTCTTGCCATATCATTTTCACTTCTCTTGTTCACCTTCCCACTCGCTCTCTCTCTCTCTCTTTCTCTATCTTTCTTCCCGTTTCCCATTTTCCCTCTAATTCATCCTTCCCTTACTCATTTTCTCTCTCTACCTCTTTCTCTCTCTCTCTCTCTTTCTCATTATGTCTCTCTTTATACTCTCTAGAATGTAAACAATCCTATTATCTATATCACCTTATACTAGTTTTATTGAGCAAGTTTTTTTAACTACAAAATAAGACAAATGTTTCCCAATATTGTTGCACATTTTCAACTTCTTAAGCTTTAAAAATTATTTAATTCCTTCAATTTGATATTTCCCGATCTCAATTGCAAAATAAAGGCTTGAACCGTGAATTTTCAGCCATTGAAATATAATGTATATAAACAATTTTCCAATTACGTAATCTATATAATATCCTTCCTCGACATATGTTTCTATATCTTTTCTTTGTCTGGTATTTTATCTTTATTTCTTCATCGATCACGTTCCTACTATCTCTCTTTAATTTACCATCGCCCACCATCTTCAATGACCTTGATAGTACAAGTAGCCAGGATTCGATATAGTTACTGTATCCGGCTAAGCTCATTAAATATTCAAACAGTAATTTTTTACCAATTACACCAGGCCAAATACCCAGTAAATGAATGCCACACGGACAGGCTTTTTGCCATTCGAGCAAAGGTTTATGTTTCAATCGCCGTTCGTCATATCTCTCTAATGCATATCGTGCAATTAGGAGAGATATGATGGCATGGAGAACATAATTGCACTGCTATCCAGTCAGATTCAATCGTCCGTGACATTCCAAATAGTTTTTCAGAGGCCTAGATGAGCCAGCGTAAAATTTGAAAAGGGTGGAAACTTAAGACCGGTCTAAATCGGTAAGTTGAGCCGGAGAATCAACGGTAGATTGTAGCATCGTAAAATAAAGCCTTTGCGATCGTAAACGATATCGCCCGTATTCTCCTTCTCTCCCACTCTTCATTGCTATACCCCACCCCCCTCCAATCATCATCATTATCCTATCCTGAAATCGATGGCTGAATGAAATATCACTAGTTAGCAATCACATGAAAATGGTATTATACAAAACAACAAATTCTCTTAACAATGGCTCAAAATTGCAGACATAAAATTTTTCAAATGAAATTAAAAAAACAAACAAAGAATTAACATGATACAGAATAAAGTTTCATTTTACATGACTTATGTCTTTTACATTCAACATAAGATATGGAACAATAGTATAACTTCAAATTTTACACCTTTGATTAATTATTTTTAGCAATTAAATATCCTAATATTTTTTACAGCTCACTAATGTATTCACAGCATACAAAGTGGTTCTAGTCAAAACTAGATAATACAATACTAACAAGTTTTATGACCAAATCATGTTCACACAACTAATCATCACAAAAACACTTTGCAATGTGAATGCGTTGCTTCGCTGAATATGTTCACGAAACTTATCAACTGGAAGATAACTCCGCATTGTGAATTGCTGACGGCAAGACTATAGTATTCACTGCATACCAACTGGTTCTCGTTGAAGCCAACATACGCAACCATGTTGAGTGATAAGGGATTTGACAGAGGTGCACAACAAAATACTAGGGGTGCTATTTTCTACTCTCTGCCCTTTTCGGGAGATACAAAGAACATAGGAGGATGGATAACATGGACTAATACATAACTAACCTATATAGGACTGTTATAGCTCGTCAATGGTCGCTCCACTTACTCGTTAAATGCACTGAGTACATATTTTATGTATTCATAATTAGATTTGTGAAATAGTATAGTTATGTTGCATGGAAAACTGCTCATCTTTGTACTGTCTATGTAACAATGTAGGGTCTTCCCAAGAGGCCAAGTATTTTTCATATAGTATTTTCTTTAATCAGGATGTTTGTCTGCATCAATAAAAAAGTTTCCACTAAGCATATCCTCCAATGAAGCCTAAAATATAATCTTATAAATTGCGGATAATAAAAACGGGTATTAATTTGCTAAGGCTTTCGTAAATCGGGGCAATATTATGATTTATGTTCGAGAATCATCTCACTTACCAATCTCACAAAAGTTTAGTGGCCGTTGATTACCTTTTCGTCCGTTTATTCTTTGTGAAATTTTGAAACTTTAGTTTTAAATATTTTCTTTATTTTTATTTTTCGTCAGTAATGTATTTCTTTTCCTTAAAACAAAAAACTGCGTTAGAGCAGTATATTGCAAAAAACAATATGAAAAAAATCGGCCTCGTGGACCCTCGGGCTTGTGGGAACATACTCGACCTCATGGACCCTCCCCAACTTTGAAATATTAAAAAAAAAGAATAGCATGATAATGTCAGGGGGTAATTCTTGAAACAATTGTTAGTCCTGTACAACCACAACTATTCAAACTTTGAAAGCTAAAACTTACATCTTTAGATTTTACCAAAATAATACCCCAACTTTAAAAGCATTGTTTAACTTCATAGTGGAACTTAAAAAAACAAAAACTTTCAAGGTCAAGTAATGTCAATGATATAAAACAGTAAAAATGTGACAGAAAGAAAGGACTTCGTTTATGAGAGATAAAAAGACAGAAAGGGGAATAATATAGAAAATGTCTAATTTTTTTATTAAAAAAAACAAAGAAGGAATAAGAAAGGTATGAATTTAAGAACAGAGGAGAATATAGGTCTACACAATGAGAAATCACAGTGCAATCTTTAATGATAAGAAAAGCTTAGGGAGTTGTAGCCTTGTTGGATGAGGGATGGAGGGAGGTCTGATACCAGTGTCGGCTGGATGCGGGGAGAGGATGAGATCATCCCTGGGTGGAAACGGGGACAATAAACGACAATGAGGAGACGAAAGGGGGAAACGAGGGAGCAGGACACAACCCACTGCAATCTACCAAGGTACAATTACCCAGCATGGGGGAGCTGTGTGCTCCAGCGTCAAAGATGAATCCTAACCGTTCATTTCAAAATCAGGCTCACGATAGTTGGGTTCTTAACTAGCTCAAAATTGATAAATAACGCACAATTTCTGATCCGATAAATTAGTCTGATCAGAAAATATCTGGCTTTTTCTGTCAAAATACCATGTACTAAACTGCGCAAAATGTCAGCATATTAGTCATTTTGGGATTATTCCCAAACCAAAGCTAGTTTAGCATTTTTATATTAAAATAGTGCCGTTCGCACTAGCAGGAAACCTATACCGGTAATCCAGATCGAATCATGCACTATCGGGCTCAGCTTGAGGTCTGATTGTAAAACTTTTCAACTTAGGCTAGTGCAGTATCAACGTCGCACTTGACTGAATTTGGGAGGGTTTTCCCCCTGATCCACCTCTCAGCGCACTATTTGTGTCTGAACTAACTAGTGCAGAATCGCCTAATGTTAGGATGGTATGCTCTGTACTTGTAAATGGATTTCTATCATCAAGGAAGAGTTTAAATGCAATATTTACTTCTGAATCACTTCCATGACACAGATGCCCTTGAGTCGTGCATGTGTATTGTGAAGCTGTGTCCTTTTAATTGATTATTTCATAACAAACACCCAAATTATTTCCTTCCTTGATAAATATGATACAAATATGGTGATAAAAGGACTTCTCTTGAAGACATTAATTATATTATTTTCATTGTATTTTAGTTTTTAAATTTATTACAGTAATTATAATAGAAAATGCCATGAGCTGACAAACCAGCACTATATCATCATTTTAATTTTTTCAAAACCTTGAGCTGAAGGTATAGGCCTACAAGTATTTTTTTTTTTTAAATCAGGAAAAATAGCACTTAGATTTTGAAAAATTATTTGTTTGCATATCCGGCCTGCAGTAAACTACTACACCCACCATGCAATTACTAAATGGACATCAATATCTTGATTACAAACAAAAATTTCCATTCATTTTTCATTTCAGAAGCATGAATTGCCTGCCAGCTATAGTACACTGCTACACACAAGGCATTTGCATCTTGACCTGACCTTGTCTTGTAGAGGTCATCTAGCTCTGAGCAGCTTGTCTTCAATCATACCATGTTTAGGTCTGAATTTGAGACTATTAATGTTTGTAGATATTTTGTTGTACTTCTAGACCGTGTAGACCTAGATCTACTCCTTTGCAGGCAAAACCCCAAATTTTCTATCATAGCATTTTAACAGAGTCTGGAAATTAAGACTACATTGATCATGAGTATCTCAAACTTCAGTCTACATGCACAAATAATTCCAATGCTCTTGGCATTGAAGTTCAAAGTTATACTAGTTACACAACCATGGCTAGGCTAGAATCAATGCTTTTAGTACATCTATCTTTAACCCTTAGCGTGCCACGGACATGTTTTCGTGCAATTGCACTTACATGTATTATCTATACTATCGTAATAATTCATTTTCTCTTGATTGCTTGCAGTATAGGCTTTGCATAGCCCAGTTGATTGTATTGTGTCTGTGGATTGACTTCCAGTCATTTACACCAAGCAAGACCATTTCATACCATTTTAAAAGATTTTAAAAGAAAGTCTACTTTTTTGGCTGTAAATTAATATGGCACGTTAAGAGTTGAGCCAAAATCCTGTTTGATGTAAAAAAAAACAACAACAACAACAACAACAAACAAACAAATAAACATTGCTGCAACAACAGGGATCCCCGTTTTTACAAACCAGTTCCTGCTTTTCAAAATCTCCTATTGTCATACAAATTGGTTTACAATTTATGTTTCATATATTTCTTTGAAAATATTACAGTAGAAAATTAATTCATTCATCAATTTAAAACAGTCTGTGTTTATAGACTCGCTGGAGGTCATTTCAGCCTGCAGTAGACTGGCAAATATTTGTATACACTACTCCATTGAGTTTGGGTGGTGTCAATCATGGCAAGGGGGTCAAGTTTGGGAGCCATTTTGAACCCTAGGGGTCAACCAAGAAGGGTGATGATTATAGCATGTATAGCAGCAAAATTCCCAGCACTGGTTATGATGAGGAAAAACATAGCATACACTGTATGTACATGTATGTGGTAGAAATTAGCAGTTTGTTAAAGTTTACTTGTAAATAGTACTTAAATAATGGCTTTTACTAAAGAGAAAGGCCAAGAAGGTGTAGGCCTGTAATAATGGTGGTGAATAGTGGTATAATGTATCCAAGTAGGACAATTGCTACCGATGGGTATTCAATGAAAATTAGAGAATATTCCAACATAATTTCTGTAGTACTAGTCACAATTATGGTTAAAATATTAATCCAGCCCAATTAAATAGGCACATTATCTTCTACCAATTTTAAAAACAAGTAGATGACGTGCACTAAACAATAAATAGACAGTTAATGAGAAGAACAAGAAAAGAATCTGAAACGTGTAGGCCTATATTTCCATGTACGCCTACATGTAAATAGAACACATTTCTTTCAATATAATTTATTTTCCCAATTACCTGAAATGGAGAGTCTACAGATTTCCAATTTCCTGATTACTTCCATATACATCCTTGCTTTTGAAACAAGTAATCTATGTATTGAGGACCCTACAGCCACTTTTAGGAAGTGCTTCAAAATACATCTTCTTTTAATGACTATACTGCCCATCAACATATAGTACTATACTGACTTGATATTAATTTTTGATTTTCAGAGCCAGAACAATGAGAAAACTCTGTATCTCCATCTCTCTCACTCTGTTTTTGAAAGGATGAGTTTTTAACAACTTTCAAGCATTCAATAGACAATATTTCATATCAATGTTTTGGTTTCTGACTCCCAATATCAATTGTTGTAAGTTCCTTAAAATAGGATCACTTGTTGAAAGCCAATTGGACTGAACTCTCTCTGCCTCTTTAAAGTATGTGATTTAAAAAAGCCAAATCTTATTGTCCGAAACGGAAATTCTTTTTGCCCAATTGATCGTGGGCCCAGTAGCGACTGAGCAGCGCCAGATCGTTAATGCTCTATCCCTTTCTTGTTGAACGCCAAACAGGGTATCAGTAACTTCCACTTTTAAACATCTTTGGTATGACGCGGCCAGGGTTCGAACCCATGACCTACTGATTATGAGGGCGGTGCTCTATCCACTGAGCCAACATATATTGGTTCCCGTTTTTATTCTATTTCTAATTCCTTTTTGGCTCTTGACAGAAAATTTTACAACACCTTTTGGTTCAGACACACAAACTTGCCACTGCCAGCAAAGTCTCATTCATGATATCAGAATGTCCATTGATTGCTAAAAGGACTTAACTCGCTCTCTATGAAAGTACATGACTCAACACCTTACTGCTCTCACCATCTCAACAGACAATATTACCTTCCAGTTTGTTTCAGACTAGAGATTTATTGCACCATTACTGTACTCTCTGGGGTGGGTTTGTGAGTGGCCATGGGATGATATAGGATATTTCTGTAAGACCAGTTGGGCAGGCCCATTCACACAAGAAAAATTAGAGGTGTGATACCTCTGGAGTAGAGCAGTGCTCTCGTAACATGGAGAACACATGCTTCATAAACTAAGTTGATGCACTAGTATCCTTTAGCATTATTCCTCATTATTACTGAGTCCCTATGCTAGGACTAAAGCCGTTGGGTCCTATACCGGTAGGTCACTTACGTACTTACATCTTAGGCCATAGTTGTTTTCTTAGCAGTTAGGCAAAATAAAGAAATGATACTTTGAATTTTTTTGCAAAAAGAAGTGATGTAACATTAATGACGGTCTTAAAATGGAATCTTGAGTATCTTTTTCAAAATGATATACATGTGTAAAGAATCAGGGTCCATACGGTGTCAAAATCATATTCCACTGAACTAAATTATCATTGCAGTGCAGACTTCATCTTTGGTATCAACTGTGTCAATCACAAAATGTAATAATGGATTTCTTTACCCCAAGAAAACTAATTCCAACTATAACTTCTAAAAATCTAAGTATTTGCATTGCTTTATTAAAGAATGTGCATTGAAATTTTTCCAAATATGGACATCCATTTTGCTCTACAATATCGGCCTACATTTTAGCCGTACAATATATATACATTTTAGCCGTACAAAATTTGCCCTTGTGAGAATGCTCTCTGAATCACCCACATGCATCTCACCATAGTGATATCAAAACCGATTCGGAAGAACTTTGAAATGCATTCCATTTAGCATCAGATCCACCAAACATGGGGCATTAGTTTTGGTAAAAGCCTTCTAACCTACATTAAAAGGTACAGTGTGGGTCTACAGGGCTTTGGGTTTGCTCTCATATTACGCAATGAGAAGATGATGGGGGAAGTTGTGTCTTTTGAAGCTATGAAGGACGGACTATTTTACCCAAGTGATAAAAAACAATGCTTATTATTACTTCATAATCAGGGCTCGAATTTAGCAGTGGCCCAGTGCCAATGGCCACCTAAAACTTCATGGGGGCCACCTGAAATAAACTAAAAACTCCATTCAACCATGTGGATTGCGTATCTTTATGGGGCCAATGGCTACCCAGAGAAAAATAAATCAGAAAACTTTGTTTCGAGTAAGGATCTCCCTGTTACAAGACCATGCATCAAGTGAAAAATTTCATGGTAGTGGTGAAGAAATAAAAATTATTCAGGAATGGCTTTAACAGTGACCCTAGATACCCTGAGCAGAGAATGATGTCCATCAACAATAAATATTTCATTGATAAAGTCATAACACTTCTTCTCCCCATAGTCAAAATAAATATCATAATGTGTAAACATAAGACCTATATTTTACATCCATTATATTTGTTTCTCTCATTTCCTATTTATGTTCGACTTGGCAGCATCACTATCATAATCACCACCAATACCATTATCCATGCGATCCTGCTTTATCCTCATCATTATACTTTGTCATAATCATTATCACCACCTTCTTCTTCATCTATTTTTGTGAATTCATTTGTAAATTTTTACCAGTGTAAAACAAATTTCCGTTGATGGACAATAAATACACAATTTCAATTTCGATTTCATCTTCAACATCATCACTACCACCACCATCATCATCATCATCCTCATAATCATCTTCATCATCACCAACATCATCCTCATAATCACCTTCATCATCACAACCACCGACATCATCACCATATGCTGAGAGTCAAAAGGGTTCTAATTCATTTGATAAATGCTATGTAAGTTAATGCGTTTTCAGCCCTATCAAAAGATCACTTCATTTTGGTGTTTCACCCGTTTTGGCCATCTTCCTTTGCTATGATTCCAAACTTCCCACAGAATCCTCTCAATCAACATAAAAAAGTTTACTACAATCCTGAAATCCCTTTTTCTTATTAATAACATTTTTCAATACTTCTACATGTATATTCGGCAGTGCATTATTCAGAAATTCTCAGTACAATTCCACGTAATCCACATAATGCTCAATAACAAGTGACTGAATACAAATCACACTAGATACAACTTAGAAATGATCTACTTACCTGCTTTGTTCAGAAGATTTTGTCCAAAATGATAGAATAAATTCAAAGTAGATCCGAGGGAGGGAGAGAACAGGGAAAAAGAAAAGATTGATATTAACACCATGAAACAATGCATAAAATCTGAATTATTAAATAAATAATTAGATGGTCTGTCATTACACAAAACATCTCTAAATTTACATGTTTTATCATAGTTTCAAAGCCAGAATATAAAATGATAAACTAGATCACAAAAGTTATAATATATCCTATGCAGGCATGAGACAGAGAAATATAATAAAAAAGAGGAAAGTTGCTACCAGTGAGGGAGCGTAGCGACCGAACTTCCTGGGGGTGGTTCCCCCTCCCGCAGAAAATTTTGCAATTTTAGGTATTGGAAATTTATGATTTCTTTGGCTGTGACTTTGTAAGTGTTACTTTGTTAGTGTGCTATCTTCAGTTCATATGTGATATGTGATGCAAAATTTTTTTTTAGAATTTCAAAATCGGCGGAAATCCACGGATCCGCGGAGAAAAATCATGCCTGCCTATAGAGGGGCAGCTGGGAGACATCCGAGTAGATGAACGAGGTACCAGTAGCAGAGTATTGGAATATATGGGGAGGAATCCCACGTTTACTAAACCCAACGTCTGGCAGTGCATCCCTGCTGCATAAGGCCCCTAGGGCCTTTCTAAAGGGCCCAAAAAATGCATTCGATTAGATGAGCGACGTACCACTCAAACCCATAAGATTTTCCGCTCAATTCACTGAATTCGAAATGACGATTGACAGACAAAATTTCTGCTGCAATGTGCCCGCCAGACGCCCCCAAAGGGCCTTAAAAATTGGGCATCGATTAGATGAAGGAGATACCACTTGAAATTGATTCAGATGAAAGTATGAATACCAAAAAGCACAGATTGAGCAACGACAGAAAAAAATTTCTGCTGCAAAGTGCCCGCCAGAAGCCCCAAAGTGCGGCCCAATTGCCCCCCTATAGTGTGATTTCTGCAGTTGAATGATCGTTGAGACGTTTTATGTAAGGTACTGCACGAAACCAAGTTTGACTGAAAGGTGCGGGTAATCTAAAAAATGTTTACAAACTCAAATGCCGACGAAACGCTCGAACCCCCACCCCCCAAAAAAAAAAAGGAAAAAAAGGAGGGGGCCTCGAATTTCCTCTCGATCAAACATGGGAGATACTACTTGAAATGAATTTCAAATTAATACATGTACACCCAAACACATAATTAACCAACGCCACAACATTTTTCTGCTGCAAATTAAGTGCCCGCCAGACGCCCCAAAAACGACCTAATTGACCATACAATATAATATAAGCAGTTGAAACCTTTTATTAAAGTAGTAACATGTAACCAAGTTTGATGGTAGGGTATAGTCGAAGAGAGTGGGAGTTACTACTTGAAATGTATTTTGAATTAATACCTGAACACCACAAAGCACAAAGTGACCAACGCCAACAACATTTTTCTGCTGCAAAGTGCCCGCCAGACGCCCCAAATATAACACAAATAGCACCCGTGGTAAAATGTGCAGTTGAAGCCTACATAAAAAAAAAACAGTTTCAATGGTGCCGGTATAGTTTAATAGAGTGAGATACTACTTAAATGAATTTCTAAATAATATATAACGTACAAAGCACAGAATGAGCAACGCCAGACAATTTTCTGCTGCAAAGTGCCCGCCAGACGCCCCTAAAAATACGACCTAATTGCCACGTATAGTACAATTGTGAATCATTGAAACATTAAGGTAGTACACGAAACAATTTTGTAATGGTCGGGATAGCTCTAAAGAGTGAAAGATACAACTTGAATGTATCAAATGAAACCTGAACACCACAAGCACATATTGACCAACGCCACAACATTTTTCTGCTGCAAACTGCCCGCCAGACGCCCCAAAATACAACCAATAGCCCCCTGTGGTAAAATTTGTGCAGTTTAAGCCTGCATTAAAACAAGTTTCAATGGTGCCGGTTAGTCTAATAGAGTTGGAGATACTACTTGAAATGAATTTCTAAATAATATATGAACACTACAAAGCACAGAATGAGCAACGCCAGACAATTTTCTGCTGCAAAGTGCCCGCCAGACGCCCCCTAAAATACGACCAATTGCCCTGTATAGTACAGTTTGTGCGATATCATGAACCATAAGGTAGTACACGAAACAATTTTGTTAATGGTGGGTATAGTCTAAGAGAGTGAGAGATACTACTTGAAATGTATTTCAAATGAATACCTGAACACCACAAAGCACATATTGACCAACGCCACAACATTTTCTGCTGCAAAGTGCCCACCAGACGCCCCAAAATACGGCCCAATAGCCCCCTGTGGTAAAATTTGTGCAGTTTAAGCCTGCATATAACAAGTTTCAAGTGGTGCCGTATAGTCTAAAGAGTTGGAGATACTACTTGAAATGAATTTCACAGTAATATATGACCACCACAAAGCACAGAATGAGCAACGCCAAGACATTTTTCTGCTGCAAAGTGCCCGCAGACGCCCCGAAAATACGGCCCAATAGCCCCTGTGGTAAAATTTGTGCAGTTTAGCCTGCATAAAAACGAGTTTCAATGTGCCGTAAGTCTAACAGAGTGGAGATACTACTTGAAAGAATTCAAATGAATATATGACCACTGAAAGCACAGAATGCAATGCCAGACATTTTTCTGCTGCAAAGTGCCCGCCAGACGCCAAAAAATACGGCCAATGCCCCCTGTGGTAAAATTGTGCAGTTGAAGCCTGCATAAAACAAGTTTCAATGGTGCCGTATAGTCTAAGAGAGTTAGAGATACTACTTGAAATGAATTTCAAAGTAATACCACACAACACAGAATGACAACGGCAGACATTTTTCTGCTGCAAAGTGCCCGCCAGACGCCCCTAAAATCGACCTAATTGCCCCGGATAGTCAATTTTGCGATTGAAACCTTTATTATAAGGTAGTACATGAAAACAATTTGTTAATGGTGCGGGTATAGTCGAAGAGAGTGAGAGATACTTCTTGAAATGTATTTCAAATTAATACCTGAACACCACAAAGCACATATTGACCAACGCCACACCATTTTTTCTGCTGCAAAGTGCCCGCCAGACGCCCCCAAAAGACAACCCAATAGCCCCCTGTGGTAAAATGTTGTGCAGTTGAAGCCTACATAAAAAAAAAAAGTTTCAATGGTGCGGTATAGTCTAATAGAGTTGGAGATACTCTGAAATGAATTCTACATAATATATGAACACTCAAAAGCAAGAATGAGCAACGCCAGACAAACTTTCTGCTGCAAAGTGCCCGCCAGAGCCCCTAAAATACGACCTAATTGCCCCGATAGTACAATTGTGCGATATCATTGAAATCGATTTTTTTTTTTTTTTTTTTTTACTTTTGGGTCTATTTTGGCGCCCCCCTCATGGTCAATTTGGCGCCCCTTATGGTCATTTTGGCACCCTTCGGGCGCCCCCCCCAGAATACGCGCATGCATAGAATGGGTATTTTGTGTAGTTTATTTTTTTTTTTCATTATTTTAGGGGGTTGTGAGCGCTTTGCTGTGCCTGAAAGGTTTTAAATTAAGAATTACTTCTAAAGGGGCAATGGGGGCTCACTTTGGAGTGTGTGGCGAGCGTTTTGCAATAGAGAATTTATCTGGCCTTAATAATTTTGTGCTTATAGTGTCTTTACATTCATTAAAATTAACTTTAAAGAATCTCCTTTGTTTATCTAGGGGAAGTACAGCGGTACTTTTTTCGGGGGGCAACCTCGGGCTCTGGACAACATGATTAAAAGTGAAGGCGTTAGGGAACTGAAAGCTTTCGAATTCGACAAAATTGGTACAGACAGGGGCAATTAGCCCATTTGGAGGCATCTCGCCTCGCAGCGTTTCGGAAGCATGTTCACACTGGCGTGTTCATTGCATTAATTATAGTAATCCTACGTTTGATCAAGGACAAATTCGGGGGCTTTTTTGGAGGACAGGGGCTTCTGGGGGCTCCTAGGTAACATTTTTTTTAATGTGGTTCCTAAATATTAAACTACGACTACATGGACATTTTGTTTCATACTTTTTTGTTTTTGCTTTTCTTCGAGGATTTATCTGACGGTAACCGTTGTATGCTTATGGTTTCCATGTATTGTTTGAATTTACTTTAAGTAGCAAATCCTTGTTGATCAAGGCAAATAGAGTGGCGGCCCTTCTGTAGTGTTCGGCAGCATCCATTCAAATTTGGTTTCATGTAGTACCCCGAAAATAAATGTTTCAACTGGTGTTCTATGTTAGTCGATTTGTGGTGTACATTTAATCATCTAAAATTCATTTCAATAAGTATCTCCCCACTTTTTTATAGACTGTCCCCGCACCATGGGTTTATGTAGGTTTCAACTGCCCAAAACTACTATGAGAGTCAACTTGGGCCGCACTTTGGGGCGTCTGGGCGGCACTTTGCAGCAGATAATTGCCTGGCGTTGCTCATTATGTACTTTTGAGTGTTGAGTATTACTCTGAAATTCATTTCAAGTGTTCTCCCACAATTTAGAGTATACCCACCGGCACCCATTCAAACTGGTTTAAGATAAAGGTTTTAAACGCTAAAACTGTGCTACAGCGGGCCGATTAGTTCGATTTTGGGGGCGTCTGGCGGGCACATATGCACAGAAATTGTCTGCGTTGTTATGCTAGCTGTTGATGTTCAGTATCATTTTGAATTACATGTCAAGTATCTACTGTAGACTAACCGCACCATGAAATTTATGTCTATACCCAAGGACATATCAACTATAGCCCCCTTCAGCAGGAAAGCACGCACGCGTATAAACCACAAACTCCTCAA
>CALNVZ010003433.1:17107599-17156597 GCA_940671915.1 Paracentrotus lividus | reverse complement strand
CCATGTAACCAAGTTTGAGTGGTAGGGTATAGTCGAAGAGAGTGGGAGTTACTACTTGAAATGTATTTTGAATTAATACCTGAACACCACAAAGCACAAAGTGACCAACGCCACAACATTTTTCTGCTGCAAAGTGCCCGCCAGACGCCCCCAAAATATAACCAAATAGCAACTGTGGTAAAATTTGTGCAGTTGAAGCCTACATAAAAAAAAACAAGTTTCAATGGTGCCGGTATAGTTTAATAGAGTTGGAGATACTACTTGAAATGAATTTCTAAATAATATATGAACGCTACAAAGCACAGAATGAGCAACGCCAGACAATTTTTCTGCTGCAAAGTGCCGCCCAGACGCCCCTAAAAATACGACCTAATTGCCCCGTATAGTACAATTTTGCGATATCATTGAAACATTAAGGTAGTACACGAAACAATTTGTTAATGGTGCGGGTATAGTCTAAGAGAGTGAGAAGATACTACTTGAATGTATTTCAAATGAATACCTGAACACCACAAAGCACATATTGACCAACGCCACAACATTTTTTTCTGCTGCAAACTGCCCGCCAGACGCCCCCAAAATACAACCAAATAGCCCCCTGTGGTAAAATTTGTGCAGTTTAAGCCTGCATTAAAACAAGTTTCAATGGTGCCGGTATAGTCTAATAGAGTTGGAGATACTACTTGAAATGAATTTCTAAATAATATATGAACACTACAAAGCACAGAATGAGCAACGCCAGACAATTTTTCTGCTGCAAAGTGCCCGCCAGACGCCCCTAAAATCGACCTAATTGCCCTGTATAGTACAGTTTGTGCGATATCATTGAAACCATTAAGGTAGTACACGAAACAATTTTGTTAATGGTGCGGTATAGTCTAAGAGAGTGAGAGATACTACTTGAAATGTATTTCAAATGAATACTGAACACCACAAAGCACATATTGACCAACGCCACAACATTTTTCTGCTGCAAATGTGCCCACCAGACGCCCCAAAATACGGCCCAATAGCCCCCCTGTGGTAAAATTTGTGCAGTTTAAGCCTGCATAAAACAAGTTTCAGTGGTGCCGTATAATCTAACAGAGTTGGAGATACTACTTGAAATGAATTTCACAGTAATATATGACCACCACAAAGCACAGAATGAGCAACCCAAGACATTTTTTCTGCTGCAAAGTGCCGCCAGACGCCCCGAAAATACGGCCCAATAGCCCCTGTGGTAAAATTTGTGCAGTTTAAGCCTGCATAAAAACGAGTTTCAATGGTGCCGATAGTCTAACAGAGTTGAGAATACTACTTGAAATGAATTTCAAATGAATATATGACCACTGCAAAGCACAGAATGAGCAATGCCAGACATTTTTCTGCTGCAAAGTGCCCGCCAGACGCCCAAAAATACGGCCCAATAGCCCCCTGTGGTAAAATTGTGCAGTTGAAGCCTGCATAAAAACAAGTTTCAATGGTGCCGTATAGTCTAAGAGAGTTAGAGATACTACTTGAAATGAATTTCAAAGTAATATATGACCACCACAAGCACAGAATGAGCAACGGCAGACATTTTTTCTGCTGCAAAGTGCCCGCCAGACGCCCCTAAAATCGACCTAATTGCCCCGGATAGTACAATTTTGCATTGAAACCTTTATTATAAGGTATACATGAAAACAATTTGTTAATGGTGCGGGTATAGTCAAGAGAGTTGAGAGATACTTCTTGAAATGTATTTCAAATTAATACCTGAACACCACAAAGCACATATTGACCAACGCCACACCATTTTCTGCTGCAAAGTGCCGCCAGACGCCCCCAAAGACAACCCAATAGCCCCCTGTGGTAAATTGTTGCAGTTGAAGCCTACATATAAAAAAAAAAAGTTTCAATGGTGCCGGTTATAGTCTAATAGAGTTGGAGATACTACTTGAAATGAATTTCTAAATAATATATGAACACTACAAAGCACAGAATGAGCAACGCCAGACAAACTTTTCTGCTGCAAAGTGCCCGCCAGACGCCCTAAAATACGACCTAATTGCCCCGAAAAGTACAATTGTGCGATATCATTGAAATCGATTTTTTTTTTTTTTTTTTTTTACTTTTGGGTCTATTTGGCGCCCCCCCCTATGGTCAATTTGGCGCCCCTTATGGTCATTTTGGCACCCTTCGGGCGCCCCCCCCCCAGAATACGCGCATGCATAGAATGGGTATTTTGTGTAGTTTATTTTTGTTTTTCATTATTTTTTAGGGGGTTGTGAGCGCTTTGCTGTGCCTGAAAGGTTTTAAATTAAGAATTACTTCTAAAGGGGCAATGGGGGCTCACTTTGGAGGTGTGTGGCGAGCGTTTTGCAATAGAGAATTTATCTGGCCTTAATAATTTTGTGCTTATGGTTCTTTACATTCATTAAAATTAACTTTAAAGAATCTCCTTTGTAATCTAGGGAAAGTACAGCGGTACTTTTTTCGGGGGGGGGCAATCCTCGCGGCCTTTGGACAACATGATTAAAAGTGAAGGACGTTAGGGAGTAACTGAAAGCTTTCGAATTCGACAAAATTGGTACAGACAGGGCAATTAGCCCCATTTGAGGCATCTCGCCTCGCGAGCGTTTCGGAAGCAGTGTTCACACTGCGGCTGTTCATTGCATTAATTAAGTAGTATCCTACGTTTGATCAAGGACAAATTCGGGGCCCTTTTTTGGAGGACAGGGGCTTCTGGGGGCTCCTAGGTAACATTTTTTTTAATGGGTTCCTTAAATATTAAACTACGACTACAATGGACATTTTGTTCATACTTTTTTGTTTTTGCTTTTCTTCGAGGATTTATCTGACGGTAACCGTTGTATGCTTATGGTTTCCATGTATTGATTTGAATTTACTTTAAGTAGCATAATCCTTGTTGATCAAGGGCAAATAGAGTGGCGGCCCTTCTGTAGTGTTCGGCAGCATCCATTCAAATTTGGTTTCATGTAGTACCCAAATAAAATGTTTCAACTGCAGTGTTCTTATGTTAGTCGATTTGTGGTGTACATTATTAATACTAAAATTCATTTCAAATAAGTATCTCCCACTTTTTTAGACTGTACCCGCACCATGGGTTTATGTAGGTTTCAACTGCCCAAAACTACTATGAGAGTCAACTTGGGCCGCACTTGGGGGCGTCTGGCGGGCACTTTGCAGCAGAATAATTGTCTGGCGTTGCTCATTATGTACTTTTGAGTGTTGATGTATTACTTGAAATCATTTCAAGTTGTTCTCCCACAATTTAGAGTATACCACACGTGCACCATTCAAACTGGGTTTATATGATAATAAAGGTTTCAACACGCTAAAACTTGTGCTACACGGGGCGATTAGTTCGTATTTTGGGGGTCTGGCGGGCACTATGCAGCAGAAAAATTGTCTTGGCGTTGCTTATGCTATGCTTGTGTTCATGTATAATTTGAATACATGTAGTAGTATCTCTACTTGTAGACTATACCGGCACATGAAATTTATGTATCTTTATACTGCTCAACTTGTACTATGAGGTGCAATTTGGGCCGTATTTTAGTGGGCGTTGGCGGGCACTTTGCAGCAGGAAATTTGTCTGACGTTGCTTATGCAATGCTTTGTGATATTTATGTATTAAACTTGAAATTCATTTCTAGTAGTATCTTTCACTCTTAGACTATACCGGCACCATTGAAACTTGTTTTTATGCAGGCTTAAACTGCAAAATTTTACCACAGGCATGACAGGGGCTATTGGGTTGTATTTGGGGCGTCTGGCGGGCACTTTGCAGGCAGAAAAAATGTGTGTGGCGTTGTCAAAATGTGCTTTGTGGTGTTCAGGTATTAATTTAAAATCATTTAAGTAGTATCTCTAACTCTCTTAGACTATACCCGCACCATTAGCAAATTGGTTCGTGTACTACCTTAATGTTTAATGATATCGCACAAATTGTACTATACGCGGGCAATTAGGTCGTGATTTAGGGGCGTCTGGCGGGCACTTGCAGCAGCAGAAAAATTGTCTGGCGTTGCTTCATTCTGTGCTTTGTGGTGGTCATATATTACTTTGAAATTCATTTCATAGATTATCTCAACTGCTGTTAGACTATACGGCACCATTGAAACTTGTTGTTATGCAGGCTTAAAACTGCACAAATTTTACCACAGGGGCTTTGGGTTGTATTTTGGGGCGTCTGGCGGGCACTTTGCACGCAGAAAAATGTGTGGCGTTGGTCAATATGTGCTTTGTCGTGCTAGGTATTCATTTGAAATACATTCAAGTAGTATCTCTCACTCTCTTAGACTATAACTGCACCATTAACAAATTGGTTTCGTGTATATACTACCTTAATGGTTTTCAATTATCGCACAACTTGATATACGGGGGGGCAATTTAGGTCGTATTTTAGGGGGTCTGGCGGGCACTTTGCAGCAAGAAAATTGTCTGGCGTTGCTCATTCTGTGCTTTGTGGGTGTCATATATCACTTTGAAATCATTTCAAGTAGTATCTCCAAACTCTGTTAGACTATACCGGCACCATATGAAACTTGTTATTTTTTAATGTAGGCTTCAACTGCACAAATTTTACCACAGGGTGGTATTGGCCGTATTTTGGGGCGTTCTTGGCGGGCACTTGCAGCAGAAAAAATTCTGGCGTTGCTCATTCTGTGCTTTGTGGTGGTCACTATATTACTTTGAAATTCATTTCAAGTAGTATCCAACTTGTTAGACTTACCGGCCACCATTGAAACTTGTTTTTATGCAGGCTTAAACTGCACAAATTTTACCACAGGGGGCTATTGGTTTGTCTATTTGGGCGTTCTGGCGGGCACTTTGCAGCAGAAAAATGTTTGTGGCGTTGGTCAATATGTGCTTTGTGGTGTTCAGGTATTAATTTTGAAATACATTTCAGTAGTATCTCTCACTCTGCTTAGACTATACCCGCACCATTAACAAATTGGTTTCGTGTACTACCCTTAATGGTTTTCAATGATATCGCACAACTTGTACTATACGGCGGCAATTAGGTCGTATTTTAGGGGGTCTGGCGGGCACTTTGCCAGCAGAAAAATTGTCTGGCGTTGCTCATTCTGTGCTTTGTGGTGGTCATATATATCACTTTGAAATTCATTTCAAAGTAGTATCTCCAACTCTGTTAGACCTATACCGGCACCATTGAAACTTGTTTTTTTTATGTAGGCTTCAACTGCACAAATTTTACCACAGGGTGCTATGGGTTGTATTTGGGAGCGTCTGTGCGGGCACTTTGCCAGCAAAAAAATGTTGTGGCGTAGGTCACTATATCTGCTTTGCTGGTGTTCAGGTATTAATTCAAAATACATTTCAAGTAGTAACTCCCACTCTCTTCGACTATACCCCTACACACTCAAACTTGGTTACATGTATACCTTAAATAAAAGGTTTCAACTGCTTATATTATATTGTATGGGTCAATTAGGTCGTTTTTTTGGGGCGTCTGGCGGGCACTAATTTGCAGCAGAAAAATGTTGTGGCGTTGGTTAATATGTGCTTTGGGTGTACATGTATTAATTTGAATTCATTTCAAGTAGTATCTCCCATCGAGAGGAAATTCGAGGGCCCCCTCCTTTTTTCCCTTTTTTTTTCGAGGGGGGGGGGGTTTCGGCGTTCCTTCGGCATTTGAGTTTGTAAACATTTTTTAGATTACCCGCACCTTTCAGTCAAACTTGGTTTCGTGCAGTACCTTACATAAAACGTCTCAACGGCATCATGCAACTGCAGAAATCACACTATAGGGGGGCAATTGGGCCGCACTTTGGGGGCTTCTGGCGGGCACTTTGCAGCAGAAATTTTTTCTGTCGTTGCTCATTCTGTGCTTTTTGGTATTCATACTTTCATCTGAAATCACTTTCAAGTGGTATCTCCTTCATCTAATCGATGCCCAATTTTAAGGCCCTTTGGGGGCGTCTGGCGGGCACATTGCAGCAGAAATTTTGTCTGTCAATCGTCATTTCGAATTCAGTGAATTGAGCCGGAAAATCTGTTATGGGTTTGAAGTGGTACCTCGCTCATCTAATCGAATGCATTTTTTGGGCCCTTTAGTAAGGCCCTAGGGGCCTTATGCAGCAGGGATGCACTGCCAGACGTTGGGTTTAGTAAATGTGGGATTCCTCCCCATATATTCCAATACTCTGCTACTGGTACCTCGTTCATCTACTCGGATGTCTCCTAGCTGCCGGTCTACTATGGTCAGAAATATAGGCCTACATAAAAAGTTGTTTTATTCTCATTGCGTATCGTGTAGGATACTGCTATTATACAAAGACCTACAATGTACAGTATATGTACATGTATTTATAGAATAATTAACTTACATGTATTTTATTATTTCACTTTTAAAAATACAAGTGCATAAGCCTATACTGTAAGCTACTTTGAGTGTTATGAGCATTCGAATAGAATTATTTAAATCCAAATTTCAATTTGAAATGAAATGAAATTTAAACTTCATTATTCAATATTCTAAATCTAAATGCTTCTGCATATATATTTTCTGATATCTTTGTCACAACACATGATCATAGTATGTTTTGTAATCTACTTGATGATGTATGAAGAAACATATAGAGGAAAGCAAGTTCTCCAATTTCATGAATTCCAACAAAACAATGCATGCATGGGACTGAGCGAGCGGATTCCACAGCACCAATCCTCCATATACAAACACACTCCGCTCTGTACAAACTTTCACTTTGCCCCATTCACAGAAGGGATTTGATCAGAGGTGAAAGGTCAAACCACGGCATGACCCCCAGGGGTGCACTGGAGTCCCAAACTCCAGACTGCTATTTGCATATTTTGAGGACACTTCTGGTCTGACGGATTGTAAAAACAAACCATCTGTTAACTAGGGAGAGAATGTAGTTTCCATGCATAAACCCTTGGCATTCATAATGCATGTAGTAGGGTCTGAATTGTAGAACTACACTATGCACCTCATAGGCACTGAATCACAAACTACATGTAGTTTGCATTCACAACCCATTTTCAGTCAAAATGTACAAATCAGGGTCTGAATTAGGGAAATGCACAATGCATCTCATATAAACAATGTACTTGACTCATCTATGAAAACTCATCATATATGATTTTTGTTCTACTACTTCTTCTTTATATGCAAACTGTAGATAAAAATGTAGACATCTTCATGAATTTTGACCAATATGTTGTTTTCAAGTGTGCAATAGGGGTCTGCGTTTACAGACCAGCTTCTGGTATGGTGGCTTGTAAAAACAAACCATCTGTTAACAGGGAGAAGAATGGATGACAGCGTTGGTAGTGGAGAATAATGTGCCCCATTGTTTCTCCAATTAAAATGAAATATTGTTGGAACCACATCTAGGCTGACAGCAGCCTGACACTACAAAGAGTGTGTTCAATGTCCAGTTTCAAATTTTTACGCCAACATGAATCATGATACAAAACGCAATTACAAAACAAAAACACAAACGCGATCAGCGGTGCACCGTTCAGTGTCAAAAATTTTAAGCTGATTATATTTCCATCGTCTTTAAAATCCCCGCTCTCAAAAAACAAAGGTCTTCTATCCTTTTTTTCACTTGCACGAAACTTCCATTTGCGAGAGCACATTTAAACACGTTTTGAAAACTCAATACTGTTCGTGTCGCATTTCGTTGCAATCGCGATGCTCAAGGTCGTAAAATTGAAGCGATTGTATTTCAAAACGCATCTTTTTTGGCGTTTAAATTTTCGGCGTTTTAAATTAAATTGAGATTTAAACACGTTTACTTTTACGACCGGGATGGGGACAATGAAACACTCACTTTGTTTACTTTTATATCAGCGTTTTGTAATTGCGTTTTGTATCATGATTCATGTTGGCGTATAAGTTTGAAACTGGACATTGAACACACTCTAAGTCTTTTGACAAATCTCGTTTACCACAATGCAGCACAGCACAGCACAACACCGCTCTACCATGCAGGCACAAACCAAATCCATTGCATAGTGCACAATGCAAAAATCTGAATAGAGGATATCTCCACCAAGAAATAGTATGATTTGTTAAAGATTTAATTTGACGTCTGTGCATGCAGACTAATAGGGGCCTACAGCTCTGTAGTTTTACACCAAAATAATGTATTTTTTGCCCTTATTTGCCTAGATGGACCCAAAGATGTTATTTTGTAATAAAATTCAAGTTCGACACACTGTTGTCTTTCAGGCAGCAAACAATTTGAATTACACATAGTTGGACTGGATACAAAACCACAACTTTCTTGAACAAGACCACAATACACACAGGATTATGTGTAGGCCTAGGTGAAACTGCACAGTATCTGAGAGATTTGACATTGATGATCCCAAAGGGAGTCAAGAGTGGGATCCTTTAGAAGCTGAATTTTTTTTTTTTTTGAGGGTTTTATTTTTGCATATTTCGTAAAATTTCATAAAACATTAGGCTTTTTCATGATGATAAAAGTAACACAACTATCACAAATATTGAACATTCTCGAATCTCCCCACTTAGTCCAAAAATATCTGTGCACAAAAATTTTTGCTTATATACAGAAGTAGGAAAATCTGACTAAAACCATTAGGGCCTAAAATAAATTACAGCACATGTATTCTTGAGAAGTTGAGAAGTTTTAGAGTACGTTTAGAGACAGAGGAGTATTATTTTGTACAAAAGTATACAGTCAAAGTCCTTTCTTTTTTTCTCTTTTTGTTGCTCTAGTCTTAGCAGATGATTTACCTGGTAATCATTAAGCCTACATAAAATGAAAATCCAATTCTGAAAAATATAGGCCTATGATTTCAAACAAAAATAAAAACAAAAATGCAGTGTCATTGCAAAGAATTTTCACTTTTAAAATGGCAAATAAAAAAAAGAGTTGATTTGATTTTTATGACAGTTCTTTATCTATGCGCGTGTACATGGATGTTCCTTCCAAACATCATCTAAAAATCTCCTTCTTATGCAACTGAAAAGTTGTAGTAATTGGAAACTAGACACTGGAGAGCTTTAAAGATTATTAAAGAGCTAAGCAATTTATTTTCAAATATCTATAAAAAAAAGCCCATTTTAATATCTTTTATGTGGACCTGAGCTAACTTCTACAAAAACTAATATCATGCATGAGATGTGTATAATATTAGCAATTGATCCACTTGTAATCTTGATACGTAATTAGTGTTCATGAAAGATGTTTTTTAGAGACTTAAGATGAATCTCAAACATGCCCTAGTCTGCATGCACAAACTCTAATGTGACATTTCAAACAATACATAGCGTGTCTGTGTGAAGACTATTCCAGCTTCCTACTTAATTTGTCAAAATAAGACTAGCTCTACTTTGAGTCTCACAATTCAGACTCTATGTTATGCACTATGAGACATGTGCATGGGTGTGTGATAGTCTGCAAGCACAAATTCAACATTTTAAAAATTGATATCATGTCGAGGCATGCTTAGAAAACCTCCATGTCTGTGTCAAAATACATGTAGCTCGTCTATTGTAGTCTTGTAAATTCAAACTCTATTTTGTGCACTTCAGGTCACATGCATATTACTATGTTCCTGCAAACAAGGTCCTATCTTGGCAATGGGCACAGCAGTCTACAAATCACTTGCATGATAAATAGCATTGTATGGTAGTTCGGAATCGGAGAAGTACAGATGACCTGACAAACGGTTGTGAACCTGACCCTGAATGACATTTTTCCAGCTCTTTTCTCCCCCTCCAGCACTGCAGAATATTGATATCATCATATGGAAGTTGTTCTATGTCATATTGGGATGTCAGTCTTAGACCAATTGATGCTTTGCAAGGAATTAATAGGGCTGATGATATGGAAGTTTGTTTTGTTTGTTGAGAGTCACAAATACGCATTAATTCAGACCTACACCATTCAACTTATATCATAGATACATACTCAACTGGTTCAGAAATTACATTAAAAAATATTGTGTTGGATATAAAACTGTAAGGCATACATAATTTATTCTAATAAAAATGTATATTTTTTTACAGCATGGATTTTTCCCTCTTGTTTGTTATTGTTGTTGTTGTTTTGATTCATTTCTTTTCTGGTGACTATAAGAAGACCATATTCAATGGCACAACTTTTGGGAAATTAGATGAACACAAAAGCATACAACGGTAAGATTGACAATTTTTTATATGAATGGAAAATATTTTGTATATATATCTTTCCTGCATAACATAAGGGCTAGCTGACAGCTTTATATTCTATAGGTCATAGAATATGACTGCACTTCCATGGCTCAGTACATAAATCATAATCATATGACAGTTATGTTTTGCAGTAGATATTTCAAAGTGTTTGAGGGTGCACATTAAATAGATGTGAAGCGGAGATGCGTATCCTTATGTCAGTCAAATATCACAAAAGTATTGTCAACATCCTGTCATCACGGGATATATAAAAGAACATACAAATTTGCAATGGTCTTTATTGTAGCGATACTTATGTGTTGTGAAATATTTTCTTCTTTGTAAGTAGGATACCTTCATAGCCAGTAGAGATGAATAAATATGGGGAAAATGCAAATTCTTTTGAAATTCTGTCATTGATTTTGCCCCCCCCCCCAAAAAAAAAAAAAAATTAATTTATTTATTATGTTTCAAGCATTCAAACACGCCAATTCTACTCATTACTGCTAATATTAGTTTTTAAATATTTGAGAATTAATTTATCTTGTTTCAGGAAACATGCAAAGAAAAATAGTAAAATATGGGGCCTATTAAATGTTATTCCAAATGGTTGGCCTAAAACACTGCTACCTTTAATTCTAAAATCACAATTATAAATGCAAACCTCAATCTAATAACCCTGCTTAATTCTAATGTTAAATGACCATACTAAAAAAAAGGACAAAATATTCTTATAATGCCACTGTCAAATCGTCTACCGTTCAAGACTACCGGTAGTACACCCTTACACACATAATCAACTCCAAACCCTATCCAGCGAATCCTCTCTACTCACATTCATTAAGACAAGGGACCATTGTACTTTCCCTCTATCGCTACGGACATAGATCTAAATTTGTCCACCGCTTGAAAGCAAATGCAACCAAATACAAAGAAATATAAGCGAATGGGAGAATACGGAGAAGCAAACAGAATTTGGCCTGAATCTTCACCTCGTGGGCTAGCGCTTTTTTTTTCTTGAGCTAAGCCTCGGCTAATGAGATCAGTGCGTTGACCAGGTGAAGTACATGGACATAGGTTTCCTAGGTCAGGGGTTTAATAACATCGCCCTCGCTCTGTCAGGGCTGTGGCCGAAGATACATGTATGCTCAGTCGTTGACTAGGTTAGATGACAAGAAGAATTTGTAAAAAAATCCTCAGCATCTAAGCTAATCTTCTCGCTAATATTTATTGTTCTAAATATTTTTTTACTCTCCAATGCATGGAACTATCTTTGTAGAAGGTACACCAGAGAAGAAAAACAGACTAACAAGCCATCCATTTAAACTAGATCTGAAAATACAAAACAGTAAGTGTGCAATATACTGAAGTTGTTAAATATGGCAGTGATTTCATTGTAAAATCAATATTGCATTGTAAAGTTCTGCAAACCAAACAGAGTTACGCCTTACTCGCTCTCACCTATTGGTACATACATTGTATGTGCATGTTATCGCAATTGACAAGAAAAAAAACAGGTAATTTCTTTCCTAGATTGTTCTGTTAGCGGAAATTATACACCTGCTCACACAACTTCCTCTATAGTTTTAGCATCCGAGTGGAAGCTTGAAAAAGGTGGTAAACCGGGTCAAAATATGACTTATGATGTCTCGATTACAAATCGGATACACATTCATTCTCTAGGCCATGTTCGCTCCATTTGGATCCTGGATTGGATTATAATGTGAATTACATTTGCAGAGAGAGCAAGAAGGGGGTTAAAGCAATTCTTGAACTCAGAAAAGCAAGTCAAGAGAAGCTGACAAAATGGATTATGAATTCAAACATGATTATGAAAACTTGCTGAAAACTGTAGCTATAGATACTAAATCATTGATTATTAATTATATCTAAGAAGTTTGTTACACATTAAATCTCTAGGCCATGTTCGCTCCATTTTGATCCTGGATTTTATTAAAATGTGAATAACATTTACATTTGCGGAGAGCAAGGAGGTTATAGGACTTTTTTTAGCTTGGGTATGGCTAGAATTGCCAATCAAGAGAAGTTGATGAATGGATTATGATTTCAAACATGATTATGAACACTTGCTCGGAAACTAGTTATACCAAATAATTGATTATTAATTATATCTAAGAAGTTTGTGTAATGAAAACTGAGACTTAATCCCACTATAACTCATCAAATGATTTATAGGAGAATTGCAATATGATATCATTTGCAGTTTGATTACAGAGACAACTTGGCTATTCACAGTGGAGCTGTGACATCGTCAGCTTGCCAATTGAATATGCATGAGACTAAAACTTCAAGAAATTCATAACTTTTGATTACTTTTAATCCAAGTTTGATGAAATTTCAGTGTCATGCTTGTTAAATTTTACTGTAATTCTCAAAGATCCTGATTTCAGCCTGGAGTCCTCCTTTAACCCCTAGATTTACAGTTTAAGTCCACCATAGCCCCTATAGTGCCCCTTCCCCCCCCCCCCCAGCCCTATCATTTCGAGTGCCCCTGCAGCTAATCTATACTTGCAAATAGCCTATTAATTTTGTTTTGACTGTCTAAAATACATTACTTCGCAGGTAGGTCTAAGGTGTTACATATAGCCTCTGAGTGCTATTAGGATTAAAAGTAAACCCTGTATGATTTGAAACTGAATTACATTAATGATTTATCTACAACATACATATTAAACCACATATAGATCCATCATCACTTCCAGATCAAGAGCCTCAAAAATATTTCCATTTTTTATTTACTTATTAATAATGTTTAATACTTGGAGTGGTAGACAGATAATCAAATAATTCCATGATACGAACTTCTTTAGCAATTGAAGATGACTGGATAAGAACATAAATTTTGCACAAGTTCCAAAAAACCATCTATAGAGAGAACAGACTATCAAAATTTTTGCTGGCGTTGTATTTCCCCAAACTCCCCCGTAACCAAACAAGTCAATGTGCCTCTAGCACAGCACAACTGCCAAACTAAACTGCCAAACCTGAAATCGAATATTAGCACACTTCTGCCAGTTTTCTCCACATTTTTTTTCTTCAGTCGTCTTCTTTTTCTTATTTCCTATTCATCTAATAGCAGCCCAGGGCTGTGTTTTCCTAGCAAAGCCCCACAGACTAATCTACCGTGCCGTTCATTCTGCCTTGCCCCTACCCCAATGGTCTGTCATCAAAACCGTTGGGGAAGACGCCAACCAGCTAGATCACAAACATGCGGGAGCTCTCACGTGTGTATAGGATACCAAATGCTTCTCATTTCCCCCCATCATAGCTGTCTTCCGTGTCACTTTATATTAGGTTTTTTTTTTCTTCCAGTTCCAGAAGTATCATCTTCATTACCTATTTGTTTTGTAGAGGGTCTTCATTTCAAGTATGTGGTCTAAAGAGAGACAGATATTAGTTTGATGCAATTTACCACATCTAGCACAATTTTTTCTCCATTAAATACCTCAGTTCATACCTAGAGTATAATTCTTATCTTCTAATACAGGCAACTCACTTCCCTCCTTTTAAACTCCTTCAATCTTTTCTCTTCTTCTAATGGCCTCTCCTTCCAGTTCCCGATACCCTTCCCGTCTCCCCCTTATGTCAATAAGCTCCCATCTTGTTGCCTCTCTTTGTTTTTAAACTATTTTTTTCTGATCTCTCTTTCATTCTTTCTCCTCAATCTATGTTCTTCAAATCCCATATCTCTGTACTACCATGGATACTACTAGTAGTATCCATGGTACTACTTATCCTTCATCCCTTTGTATCTCATTATTTTCACAATATATTTCAGATGCACAGGGAATTCCATTTTTTTTTCTTTTCCTTTTTTTCTCTTAATTTTTTTCTATCTCCTATCTTCAAAGGTTTTTGACGTCCTGCATCTCTAACCTATTCGTCCAGCAAAATAAGAAAATAAATTCATGCGCAGGGTCTTCCTTTTTATTTTCTCTACCCCCCCCTTCCTTCTTCTTACCACTCCTTAAAAACAGGAATTATCCCTAGGTTATTGGCATCCCCTTCATCTCTAAACTACTCAAATCCTCCCAACATTTCTCATGCACATGGTATTCCATTTTCTCCTCAATGTCTTCAGACTTCTCAATCCCCTTTATCCCCTACTGTTCATGTAAACATGTCTCTCTCCTGTCAAGCAGGCATTAATAGCTAAATTCATCCTGCTTACCGCTGGAGTCGTGCATCCTGATTTTTTTTACCCCCATTGTCCAGTTTCCTACCACCCAGATCCATCATCCAGAATGGCACTGCCAGGGGATTAAGACACAAAAAGCATTTCCATGCATTCACATGCAGAGCTCTTGCATCTCTTGGAACGCTTGTCTAATCTCCCCCCATCCAACGGTAGGCGAAGTAGCGTTCCGACATCGTCGTATATCATATATCGCAGGGGGATGTTCATTCATAAAGGCCCTGATGTACCAGAGACCCATTTCGCAGCTCGACTAGCTGTTATGCAAATTTCTGCTTTCAAGATGCGAAGGAGGACCAAGAGATTCCAAAAGACCAGAGAATGTCCGAAAACATAGTGGGGATCGATGGTGATGGTGTTGGTGGTGGTTGTGGTGGTGGTGATGGTGGTGGGGACGACTAGAAGTGATAGTATTAGTAGTATTGTTGGTGATGTTGGTGATGTTGGTGGTTATTGCAATAGTGGTAGTGACGGTACTAATTTCGGTAGTTTTGATTCATAGTGGCAATGGTAGTGACACAAAGTATTTGGTCACAGGTTTCCTGAGTGGTAGAGGTAATAGAGTGGAGTGGTAGAGATATTAGCAGTGGAGGCACTTAAGCAAAAACATCACAATAAATGACAAAATTCATTAATTGACCTATCCTGCGAAAAGTCAATTGATTTCAATTCAATACCATTCATATTAAAACCAGGAGAACTTTCTTGTTGGAAATATGAATCAAAACAATCTAGTTCTACAGAAGTCTTACAGATTTGAAATCCTGTCATATAAAATTTGAATTCAATGAAGAATCTTCTGCCTAATCACAGACACTATATGTAATCAGATGTAGCTATATAATCAACCCATATGATTTGTAGACTTCATATGCAACAGCAGAAGAGATAATGATTTAATCAGAGAATAGAATTACCTTTCCCTGCAAATAAATTATCTTTGTTGATATGGCTTATGCACAAAAAATCCTGCCCACCATCAATTCCTGGATCTTTAATTGGTTATGACAATTCCATTGGCTCTGTGAGATATCCACTTAATTAAGTCACAGTTGTTGTCTTCATTATGCCCGATGCGCCTTGTCGTAATTCAACAAACAGGTTGTGTGAGGGAGCCCTTATTATAATTTCATGTTTCAGTTGGGATTCACTATGACTTGGAGTGAACTAGTTCTTAGAATGGCACATTTTATACATGTCTCACAAGGATGCCAGTTCGTTCTACACACTGGGCTCAAAAAAGCCTAACATGTTCAACCCCATTCATGTACATGTACAAGCACGTGATGTACAATAGTATGTGCTATACAATAGTATATGCAGTACAATATTTAGTATGTGCTGTAAAATAGGATATGCAGTAAAATGTTACGTGCCATAAAATATAAATGTACAACCGAAAAACGACTAAAAAGGGAAGGTACCTGAAAACTGGAATCCAAACATCAAACAATAAAAAAATCAGTATTCACTCTTTGGCTAAAGCCAAACTTAGAAATCGTAAGGACCTCCTTGGTAGGAATGATAAGTCATTAGAAGCCATGAATCACTCTCCCTTAGGAATCAATGAGTACACTAGAACAGAATACTTGAGCCCTTTTCTGTTATTTCACTAACAAACACCTATTTCAACTTCTACCATTCACCCAGCTCAATTATTTACTCATATTTGTTGTTATGAAAGCGATTTCATATTGCTGGGGCCTTGATCTTGAATAATTGATAAAACACCGGCTATTTCTCCTCGTTTTTCAAAAAGCAGCTTGCTTTGATAATGGCGTGACCAGACTCGGTGCACGGGTCTATTTATGGTTTAACACATGGGGGGACAATCACATGATGACTGCAATTTGAATTATTGGTGGGTAATCTCAAAAACTCGCCACCACCCTCCCGTTTTTGTACGAACGTGAACAAATACGTCCCGTGATTCAAAATAGTAATATAAACGTGATGAAAAGTCCACCCTTGACATGTATGCTTCATGGATTGCGCCACAAATATTCACCGATTCATGCAAGATTTGAGTTGCTGTTTAAAGACATACAAGCTACACACACATTCATAAAATTGTATCACATTCGTAACAGTGTATTTTATGCGACTAAAAAAAAAATAAGGGTATTTACATGTTCAGTGAACACAGCAGATATTATGAATTTTTCTCACATAGTCCAAAAGAATGAAGAGAACTGTGTAAAAAAAAATGCCAATTAGAATTTCATTCTTATGGGTGGGGAAGTGGATAGAGAAATTCAATTAACTTTCAGTTCTAATCTTTGCAATTAGAAAAAGAAATCCACCACATGTTCTTCAACTTGCAAGCTTGCCAACATGTTCATTGCATCTTTCCCCACGAATAACCAATTTACAAATCTTTCCTAATACCTTGATTCTAATCAAAAGTTTTCAGAATCGATATCAATCATTCCATGCCCTTTCCATTCACAAAAGAAACCCTTTTGGTATATTGAACAATCAGAATGTTGCCACCGTGACAAAGAGACAATCAGTTCTATCCATCCAACAAGATTCTTTTCTCGCATGGCCTTTTAAAACATTTCTATTTCGAGCCATTATCACACTGTAAAAACACCTTTTCACAAATGGAAGTCAAAATACTGAGCTTTCTTGGATGGGCTGAATAGAGAAGAAGGGGGAAAAGTGGCAGGCCTTACCACATCACACAGTAGAAATCAACCCACGATCTAACACGTCGGACCAACAAACAATGGCCGTTCAACAGTCTAATTGTGAAAAGCTCAAATCAAGTACAAAAGAACACAAGGGGAAAGAAACGAAAACACAGGGGAGAGACGAACCCGTACGATGACGGCAAGGGGGGAGAAATGTGAAAAATCGCGGCTCGGGGCAAGAATGTTTTTTGACGGGGGAAGTCGCGGGATAAAGGACTGCCGATCGCTCCATCACCTCTTCCACCTGTCCGACGACTGCAGCGAACAAAACGCCTTTGTTGCCCATGGCACGGGTTCGACGGCAATAATTTCCAGTACTTAATAGAATCAATACCAGTTTCCTGCATAGGCCAGTGACAAGAATCGGAGTGGACTATCTTGATTAACTTCTAGGGGTCTTGAAACATCAAAATCTTGATTCTATGGGGGGCTTCTGTAGTCATGGGGGAGGAGAAAATTAGACAATGTTCAACATTCATCTTCAAATCCTCAAGGGCAGCTTTTTATGGCCCTCTAATGGGAAATACAATTTTAGCTTTTTTAACTTGAAATGCTTGAGGCCAACTCCCTATTGGTACATAAGCCTGATTCTACAATGCAGCATCCCTCATTGGGTGCATGACATAATTTGACAATGTTAGAAATTAATTTTCTTAGCCATGTGAAGGAGATTGCAGAACAAATGCATTGCAGCACTCATCATAAAAGAACAGAACATGACATCATAGCACAATGTTTAATATTTATCTTCTTATCCTCTCTATTGAGAGCCAGTAGGGCATCAAACCATAGAAGGTAAAACAAAAATTTTCAAACTTTCATAACTCTCTCATTTTATAACCGATTTTGATGAATCTTTATTTAAATTGCTCCTCTCATTATGCTCTGTCCTATGAAAGTGATTATTTCCTTGTGTATTGGTTTCCTTGAAAGCCCTACTAACCCTCAGCAGAAACCATTCCTTGGATTTCAGTATGGATCTCAGTTTTCACACCCATTACACATGATCCAACCTACATAATATAGGATACAAAATATTTGAATCACATAAGAAATATGAATGTAATAATAATCTCATGACCTCACTAGAAAACATTTAAGTTTGCATCTTGGCTGCGACAATACTGTCTTCTATATGAAAGTCAACTGTGCATCTTTTTTAATCGTTCATTATTGACTGACAGTTCTAACGAATCAAAAACGATGTGCATCCATAAGATAATCTACAGTGATCAGCCTACACAATGGTCAGTTTATTAATGTGTGCATCCCTGAAGGGGAAAAGAGAAAATAAGGAAGACGTGGTACGTCCATTCCTAATGGACGTTGTCTCGCGATATGATCTGAGATTAGCAACTAGATTCTGGCACGTTTGACCAAATAATCCCCGATTTTAAATCATATGCGAGAGCCCAAGATGAATAATCTGCAGCGGAATTACAGCTCAGTGCTCCGACAGCCTGGCTTTACAAGAGTGTGGCAGACTTACTCTTTTCTCTCATTTGCTCTTATTTTGTGAATGAGTGGTGCTAGCTCATATGATGATGACGCTAGCTGAGGCTGTTGGCCAACGGGGTTCTTATGTGTGTACTGCGTGGATGGGATTCTTCTATGCGTCTTGCAAGGGTTGGCTAGTTTGGTAAGGCCTTGCAACATGATCGAATAATCATGTTGGGGTGATTTGTAATAGATGCTTTGCAGGCATGGGACACAGAGAATGGTGATGAAATGTGAATTTTGTGAGAGACAGGCAGAGAGACAGACAGACGGACAGAAATGAGAGAAAAAGACAGAAAGAGACAGAGACAGTTACAGAGAGAAAGGCAGATATACAGACATACATACAAGGGAGGAGTAAGAGAAAGGAACAGAGATAGAAAAGAAAAAGAGACAGATTAATAAAAAAGGTAAAATAATTATCAATAATCATTATTAAGAGAGAAAGTAACAGAGAAATAAAGAAAGGTAAAATAGTAATCAATATTCATTAAGAGAATGGAAAAGAGAAAGAAAAAGAAGGAAAGGTAAAATGACAGTCAATTAAAATTCATTGCAGTGAGGAGGTATTATATTACTTAGGATCAGGTAAGGGACAGAAAAAAAGAAGAAAGAGAGGTGGCAGGAAAAAATATACATACATGTACATACTTGAGAAAAATCTACACATTAGAGATTCAGGATTGAGCTAAATTTATACAGGCAAACACCATTAAATATCATCTCATTAGGCGATTCCATCCCTTTAAGAAAATAAAATCCAACTAAATTAAAAAGAGAGATTTACACCAAAAGGTGCTGTGCAGTTAAAGAAGTAGATTAAGAGCTACAACGTCTAGATGGTACTTAACGACGAAGAGGTATGCAAAAAGACACATGTGATAGAATGACCAACAAGAAGCAAGCCACACACACCATCACAAAAAAGAGGAGAAAAAGAGACAGATAATACGCCTGAAACAGATGAAATCTTCACCCGATAAAAAAACCCATGGGGAAAACCGGTACACGATTCGGTCGTCTCAAGTACTTTGCGCAATCCTCTTCCAACGAGAAGCTTATGAAGCCAGCCATAATTGCGGCAGTGTTTCTCGCATCATCATTGCTCGACAAGATGGCACAGATTGAGATATAGAGGATAGCCACTCACTCTGCTGCTTTACAGTGATGTGGTTTTGGTGGATGTTTTCTAGGGGGGAGGGGGCTTCAAGCATGCTAAAATCTTTGCTCATTTTTCATAAAATAAAACTTGATAGATTAAAGAATCATTTCTTTTGCTTTTAGAATACCCTCCTCCACGTCACGACTGTGTTACAGTGTTCCAGCAAAGTGAATGGGTCTATTGTTTGCGGCAAAAACCCTGGTCAGTCATGACACGGGATGAAATTTGAGACTAAAGACTTCATCCAGTATGCCCTGTGCTAAGGCTGGTGAACTTGGACTAGGCTTGAATCATAAAAGTTTTATTCCATATTTCAAGGGTCGCAACAGGGTTTGGGCTTGACCATTGAATGCTAGTCTCCTTTTCATTTGATCGTCCTTCTTTACAAATACAGCAAATTGTTAAAGACCTCTGTATCTTGATTGGTGCATTTATAATTCATATTTCATTTAATCACCCAACAGTGTGAAAAAGAAATTCTCACTGCACCCAGGAGGACCCTCATCAATTTTTCTCCAGAAATACCTCTAAAACAGGCTACTATCATCGACATCAAATTAAAAAGTAGCCAGTATCTATCTACCGGGCAGCGAGAAACTCAAGCTCGGGAGATGGGAGCCCCTCTTACGCTACTTTGCCAATATTGCTGCAAGGATACTTTTGATACGAAAACTGAGACATCAGCCAGCCAAAGAACACGCGGGCTGGGAGTTGACGGTATTACACCAAAACACGCCACTGTCCGAACATCATCCTCCTCTTCGTCTTCCCCTCATGAATATGCATGAAGGAGCTGGGAGCACTTCAGCCAGATGGATGGATGAGGGTATTTCTTTCCTTTACGGGGATTCTTTTCTTTTTCTCTCTCTGTCCGTCTGCCGCTCTCTCTCTCATTCTCTTTCTCTACCTCTCTCTCTCTTCATATCTTCTTTTCCTGTATACATGTACTCACTCCTAGCCTCCTGATATGATTACCAGATTAATGAATTCAAAACTGAAGTTTACTGATCAAGTTCACTGATAAGGTTCAACCTTTCTCATCCCCTTTTCTCCCACTCTCTCACATCTCTCCCTCTTTCTCTCTCTTTAACTGTCATGACTGGGGTATAGTTTCTTGTTTCTCTTCATAACCAGATACGTAATTACAAAATTATCTAGATGAAAGCCATACCTTGTAGAAAATTGGCTAATGAGGCGAAAATGTTAAGCACATTTAATATGCATGAAGGCCTTTAGATAACAATATGATTTGACTGTATCATTTTCTTTATTTCATAACTATTTTATCTGAAGCAGATAGATATAAATCTTACATATTTCCTTCGTTAAGAACCAGATGGGCGTTTTCGATGTACTCTTCTACTTCTACATTAAAACCCTTGTGGCTCTTAACAGACAATATTAATTGCTATTAGAGTCAGAATAGTGCAACAAAATTTTTATACTCTGCAGAATATTTATAGCAATGTGCAATAAATATAGAATGTTGTAGAAAATCATTCTGATCACGATGTCTCAGAACAAAATACCATTTCAGCAGACATATTATACATAACACGATCTGAACATTTACCGCGAAGTGGTTTTAAAGAACCTGCATGAGCAGAGGAAGAAATACTTTGATTATTTCCCTCCTCGAATGAAACAAAAAGTGGATTTTTTTTTTTTTTGCCTGTTGGTGAAATCCAAACACGTAGGCAAACCTTAAGCGCTCATCAAAATAGGTAATGGAATTGGAAGATAGGCATGAGGTGTGGTAGTGTCTGAATGTAAGCACCTTTCTCATCATTATTCTAGTAGAGGAGCTGTATGAACTTGAATGAATTACTAATGAGCCAAATGGGCATTACCTGACGCATGTTTATCAATTAATGATGCTGAGCTATCGAGCTCACATCACTCTCCTAGTCTTAAAATATCAACTTTTTAAACATTTCTCCAATACCATAATGTTTTCCTAACGATGTTGAATTTGAAGGTTTTTGTCAAGTTTTCAATCACTTTCTCATCTTTATGTATGAATGCAGACTCTTCCATTCCTGGCACATATCACTTGCTCTTACTATTGACTTAGTTGTTGCTTTGACTAATTCTTCATGTTCATTTATATGTATCCCAAGTTTGTTAATCTCATATCTGCTATGTTAGTACCTTACAAAAATGTTTTAAATATTAGAAATGTTGCAAAGTTCTTTTTGTCTGCATAGAGAGGAGTTTTTTTTTCTCAAAAAGGTAGACTTCTCATGAGACAGAAATCTCTGCTTAGGGCAATGTCCTACTTCCTCTCAATATGTAACTGAGTCTGGAAGCCTTTAAATAGGTAGATACATTGTTTTATTCCAATAAATATATATTTCTAAATTCATAGACCCTGGAAGCCTTAGCATAAATAGGTAGATACATTGTTTTATTCCAATAAATATATATATATTTCTAAAGTTCATAGACCAATTCGGTTTGGTTGCTGTTTTTTATGCAAAATTGTCTAACTGGAAGGGGGGGGAGCTTCCAGTATGGGTAACAAAAAAAAAATGTACACACCTGGCTCATTGCATAACCCATTGGAAGCTACGACGAAGTCTGTCCCAAGACAGGACATACATGTACAACAGTAGGTCCCCTGGTTGCTTATTTGTAAACATTTAATGGCTTCCTCCGCAAATCAGGTGAAAATAAAAATAAAACATTCAGTGATGAGTTCACTACACTGTTGAAAAGCTACTTAGTAGTTATGTAACCCTGTCTGTGGATAAGCTGTAAAGCTTTATCATGCATACATATTTCCATGAATGTTCTCCAACCATTAAGGTTAATGACTTTAAAGAAAAGGTGACAGTCTATTTCTGTCCTCAGAAGACAAGTAAAAAAAAAAGAAGAAAGTTTTAAATAGGTAGGATTATTAGAAATGGAGACAATCCTAAAAAAAAAAAGTATTGTCATTTAATAACTCTTTGCATACCACAATAATTTGCAGCAAAAAAAGAGCAAACATTTCTTTTCACCTTTAAAAATGCTAATTTCAAATGTCTTGACAGGAATATTGTGAAAAGTGTAAATTACATCACATACATGATACAAGCAAGCAATATTGTAAATGTTCTTGCAACAACATTGAATTAGAGAACATGAATTATTATCATTGTCCAATTGATATAAAAATAGGTCCGAATGAGCTCACTCCATGTCCATTTCTTGCCCTTCATCGACACTTCATGTATAATGATCATTTGAGATTCTCATGTAATATCTAAATTTCAGATTATGTATTCCCAATTTTGCGATTGTTCATAATTTAAAAAGGTGTGAAAGGGAATGATGAATGGAGACTAAATGGAAATTGGAATAAAAAGACATATTGAGAATTCAATATGGATTTCTTGCTGTATATGATTCTCTCAGTTGAGGTAAATTATCTATATAAGAATACGCAAAACCGTCGTGTGTGGTCTTCCATAGACTTTGCACGGGAGGGCCAACGGGACTGCATCTCCTCCTTGGATTCGCTCGCCGAGGCCCCCGCTTTAACCCACGGGTCGGGTCGGCCACCCGTCACCGTGTCGTCGCATTCTCAACCCACCACGACGTCGGACGTGCAGGTGATCCTCGATTCCTCGACGAAATCCCCGTTGACTTGCGTGTTGAAGTCCGACGTCGAACGAAACAGACGACAATTAGAGCGTGACGTCATCTCGAACCGAACTGGCGTCTACGGTACCCAACCATCACCTCCTCATGACTCTTGCCCACACAACATCGCCCTGCATGTAAGCATCATGTCCTACTGACATCATCGCAATACTCGGTGTATTTTCTGTTGACACGGCAGCTCCGAGTAACATACAAATGCTGAGTTATTTTAGGTCGATTGTGAAACTGAGGAGGATCGAGACGATTTGTTTCTCGAATCGATTTCGTCATGTACGCTGTTATAAAAATGCACTTAAAAACTGGATTAGACGCAAAATAAACATCGTAAAGTCATCTACATCTACTATCTTTGCAAACAGTCATCAGGTATCAATCTTTATGTGTTTTATTCAAAAATAGAATTTACATGAATTCGGCGATTCTCCTACATAGTCGTATGAATTGAACGTGACTGAATGTGATGAGCTGAGCAATAAGCTGAGCTGGATGGTGTTGCGTGACAGCACGGGGTATATCACTTCAGCATTACCTTGGCTTACTTGTGTTAATTCATTTCTTTTCTTCTGAAATGATTTGTCGTATATTTCTATATAGTAATATACCTCACAGGAAATAGGTTTGAAATAATTTAGAATCACTACCATCAAAAAAACTAAAATAAAAATATAATTTCTTTCCTTTTCCACGATCGGAGACCATCAAATTTTGACTTGCAAATCAAGTCTTGAGATTTTGTTTATTATGGTTTGATTTTCATTCAGTTGAAATTTTTTCTTTATACAAATAGTAAAAGCAAAAATAGTGGTATATTATACAATTGTATGGGGAAGGGCAGATCGACCGTTAGCCAAGGGTACGCAAACAAAAATTATGTCCCATTCTTTTGCCCCAAAATTTCTTTGTGTTGTGTTGATGACGTTGGGTGAACTGCATGATTAGTTTGATTTTCATTCAGTTGAATTGATCTTTCCTCATTCATGTGGTAGGTAGGCTAAAATAGATCGGGCAGCAGAAGAGTGATCAAAACTTAATGCCTGCCATGCCCCAGTGGAAAACCTCCAGGTTACGCCAAGTGCACGCAGAAAAAAAATTACGTACACTTTTGCCCATCGTACGTCCCCTCCCAAGGGCAAACCTCTAGTTACGCTAAGGGTACGCGAAGAAATTACTTGCACTATTGCTCCTCCCCCCCCCGGAAGCTTTCAGGTTACGCCAAGGATATGCGTAAAAAAAATTATGTACACTATATTGCTCCAACCCCCCCCCCCCCCCCCCCCCCGGGAAAACTTTAAGGTTACGCACAAGGGTACGCGAAAAAAAAAATTACGTAGACTTTGCTCCACCCCCCCCTGAATTAATACTTTCAAGTTACGCCAAGGGTACGCAGAAAAAAAATTACGTAAACTTTTGCCCCGCGTCCACCTCCCAGGGGCAAACTTCTAGGTTACGCCAACGGTTACGCTCCAACCCCCCCCCCCGGGAAAAGTTTAGGGTTATGCCAAGGGTATGCGAAAAAATTGATGTAGACTTTCGCTCCTCCCCCCCCCCCCCCCCCACAGAATATTTTTGGTTACGCCAGGGTATGCGGAAAAAAATTACGTCCTTTTGCCCATCGTCCCCCTCCCCAGAGGCAAACCTCTAGGTTACGCCAAGGGTAGGCTACGCGGAAAAAAATTACGTACCTTTTGCTCATGCAGCGTCCCCCTCCCAAGGGTACGGTTACGCCAATGTACGTAAAAAAAAATTATGTACTTTATTGCTCCACCCCCCCCCCGGGGAAACCTTATGTTTACTCCAAGGGTACGCGGGAAAAAAAAACAACTGCAGGCCTATGTACACATTTGCCCATTCCACCCCCTTCCCCAAAAAAATAATATGATAATAATAAATAAATTTACAAAAAATAAATATTAGCCCACGCATTGCCCTTTTTTCCCTTACCAATCTCAAAGTATTGAAAGTAGCCCCCCCCCCCCCACCCAAAAAAGAAAGGGTCACATTTCTTTATCAAAGGTGGCTGCAAGGATTTTTTAGTTTCGGTAGGCTGTAAACGACCAAGGCCTTTGCGAATTTTGCGCCTCCTCCTCCCCCAAAAAAAGCCCCTAAACAAATTAAAAATTAAAAAATAGAATAATAATGATAATAATAGTTAGCTCATTTTATTTTTAGATAAAAGTTTTTTCAAAAGAGGTCCCCTTTTTCAGTGCATTTTTAAAAAAAAATTAAAAAATGACGAGATCGATGAAATGATCACCTTCCCCACAATAAATGAATAAACTCCACAAAGCCAAATAAATCAGGAGCAGATCTATGCGAGGAGGAGGGTGGGGGGGGGTAATGGGTAGGCCTATAACTCTCAGCACCCCCCCCCAAAAAAAAAATAAAAAAATAAAAAAAAAATAATAATAATAATAATAATAATTAATAATAATAATAATAATAATAATAATATAAAAATAAAGTAAAAAAAATAAATAATATAAATTTAAAAAATAAATAAACATAAAAATAAATAATAATAATATAAAATACAATAATAATAATTATAATAATAAAATAAAAAATAAGAATAAACAATAAAAAAATGAATAAATAAATAAATAAATTTTTAAAAATGTAAAAGAAAGAAAGAAAGAACTAATAAGAAGCAGAATAAACTTTATCAGGCTCATATGGGGGCGGAGCAGGTTTTATATTTTTTGCAGGAGCCGAATTTTCGCCGAAGCATTTATCAATTTCGCGAAATGCTTTAATAAGAAGGGTCGAGGGAATGAAAGAAACACCGTTTTTCAAACTGTAGGGGGTGGACTTGCTAGCTGCCCCGGCGCGTAGCGCCGGGTGCAGCTAGTTCTTAAGGAATGTCGAGAGGAATGCTAATTTGATAAGAAAAATTGTACAGAACAGCACAAAATCGATAAAATGGTTGAAGAATCATTTTTATGAATCAAAAGTGCTATTTGGATCGTTTCCAAATGAATATGACAATTACAGATATGAATTTTTAACAGATTTTTTTTGTAAATAGGAGAATGGTGAAGCATAATCAATCTAAGATTATTACAGACCCATTCTTATTTCTCAAGAAAATCTGATGGTGGTAAAATATTAATTGGATATGCTCTTCAGGTTACTCGGGTTTACTACATGGCGGCAAGAAGATTTCTCAAATTAATTAGTCTGGTATCAATGAAAGGAAAACGAAAATACATAATTAGATATTTCATTAAAATCTTTGCCTCTTATATTTATTATCAAACTCACATCTCTATATGTATCTCCATCTTTTTGTTCAAATTCATTCTTTCCACCCCCCCCCCCCTCTTTTTCACCATCTCTCTCTCTCTCTCTCTCTCTCTCTCTCTCTCTCTCTCTCTCTCTCTCTCTCTCTCTCTCTCTATCTCTATTATCTCTCTCGCTTGCTCTCTCTCTCTCTCTTTCTCTCTTACTCCCTTAATATTGATTAAAAGCTATCAGTATACACAAATTAACAAATTTACAACATCTTGGGAATGGACAATAGTTAAATGTTATTTTTGTGTTTGATGACTTTGCTTGTTGCATCGGTCTTAACATCATTTTGGGGAACACGCACGTTAAATGGAATATAATTCAAACCAAGGACTCATTAATCACAATGGACAAAATGTTTGGGATGTCTACTGGCAAATCATCGGATGTAACAAAAGAAAATAAAACACAAGTCATCCATTAAAGAACCTTGCAGCAATAATCATAATCGCAATGAACAAGGACAAACGACGGAGAAGAATCGTAATCATGAAAATCTAAAGCCCAAAGCATCTTTTCATGGGTAAATGTCTTATGAATATGCTCCAAGATTAGATCATACATGTACAACGTATACATGTAGATGCTTGAGGCTTTCATATTTTTACATGCATAGAGGTCAGAAGGGCAGTAATTCACGGAGAGTCAATGCAGTTATGTCTCTCAGCAAGCAATTTATTATATTTGATTTTTTTTTGTGCAAAATTCTTTTATTTTATTGATAAAGTCGCATTTGTAATATATCAGTGGTTTCACTGACCTAAAATTCAAATCAATGCACGTCAGTCTTATACATCAGTTATAAAATGCAACAAATTGTAACATATTAAGAATATCTGAAAATTATTCCTGTGTCTCTTTTAACTGTTAGAATGAACAGTGTTTATAAGAGCATTATTTCTTCCAAACATCTACAGTATTTGTATTCCGCAAAATAACTAACAGATAAATCCACCCAGGATTTATACCTGTAAATATTCTGAAATGAAAAAGGTGGAAACATCTCCTCTAGCATGTCTTTAAAAAAAGTCAACATAACTGAGAGAGATAAGACAAAAAAGCTTACAATAGATCCAAAAACTTATTCATATCTTCCATATATTATGGGTATCAGAAGAAAGGAAAAGGCTGGAATCCTCTCACAAAGAAAAAGTCAACATAACTGTGCAAAGATAAGATGCCTACCACACTAGATTTGTAGAACATATTCATACCTTCCTAATAAGGCATATCTTATTACTCTCCATCCCTCCCCTCTTCATCTTTCGTTCTCTCTCTCCATCTCTCTCTCTCTTTCTCCCCATTCACCTCGCATCTTGATATGAGTCAATGCCATAGCTGCCCTGCAGTATTAAGCCCGTAATGTTCGTCAGGCACATGAATCTTGGAAAGCCCGTCAGACTCCAGGGAGGGAGAAAACAGAGTCTTTAGTCCCACTCATTTACATTTTTATGGGTCAACGCAAGCATCACCCCAAGACGAACGACAGCCAATCTAAAGCAGAGCAAGATGAAAGCATCGTCAACTCTTGACATTGTGATGCCATCATTGGCATGTTAAGAGATTGAAATTGTCTATCAAGGACAAAAAGAAAGAAAGATGTTCAACTATAGGAGCCAATGCCCTTTTGGCTATGAATGAGAAAAAATATGATATAATAAATGTGTCCGATTGTATGTGCTGGACATTTGCATAGAATTGCAGAAGAGGAATCAATAATGGCATGATTATCACAGATAATTCACAGTCTATACATTTTCTTTGTTGTTATTGTTGTCTCTTTTTTTTTTTTGTCATACACAATCTGATTCATCATCTCCTGGAGCCAAGAATCCAACTATTTTGTTAAATGTTGCAAAAATGTAACTTTGGGAATATGCATGAGCAACCCCACCAACCTACATGTACATGTACACCCCCCCCCCTACTTCCAATCACCAATTTTGCCATAAATTCCCATGATGCTTTATAGCAAAGGTCTAATCTCCTTCGAGCAAGCTTGGATGTTACGCATATATGATGCGTTCCCAACGCGACACCATTATGATTGCGATGCTAATTGGTATGTATGGCAAAATGGCCATCTATGTTCGGAGAAATGAGAGTGATCGAGAGAGGGGGGAGAAAGATTTGGAAAGGTGAGGAGAGAGGGGACAAAACATAGTAGAAATCAGCATAAATTTGCAAATTGTAAATCTGGGCTTATAGCAGGCTGGAGGGCAATGGCACATTTGGAAGATTATGGAAAACTGTGCCTCTACTCGCTCTTCTCACATTCATAAGTTAAGCGCATGTATTATGAATGCTCATCGCAATACCACGTGAAAGTAGTGAATAAAATATTGATAAATATTACACATGTATTGCAATTTAACTCTGGTACTATTAAAAACAAAACTTGAAGCAATATTTCATGTAATCCTGTCAAGTTAAGTCTTGGTTTTTGTACCCCTTCTGGTACTACTTGAGGATCACCATGTATAACAAAACTATTATTTTGTTTTCATGTCGAAAAGAGGGGAAATGTCATCAAATCCGCCCAGTAGCAGCACTTATCGATTTGAAGTTCATGTTATATCAAAGTACAGGGGTTATTGCCCTTCTAAAATCTCAACAGTCATCATCTTCATCCTTTACCTTATCTCAGTGTTACATAAGTTCTTGGAAGTCACTACTTCAAGTGACTCATCAATCCCTACATACAAAGAAAGCACTGGGACTACAGAGAGATCCAGTCAATGGCACTTGATTGCTTTATTGACTTCTTAAAGAGGATTAATTTAACACCACAAAGCTATTCAAGTACTAATTGGTGTGATCTTGAAAACACACATGTTAGAGACATCTAAGCTTATATCACAGATGAACTATTCATCTTTAGTAGCTATCTGTATGTAAAGCAAAAAATAACAAATTGTTTTTCTCTTTCAATTTCAATCAAAAACAATTATAATAATTGTAAAAAATTTTTTTTAAAATTGGCGTGGATACAGGAAATTATCTGAAAGAGCGGTATAGTTATTCAAAAAGAATATTTATAATTCTATAGTAACGTTTTTTTTTCAGTAGTGAAAGAAGTCGACTGTGGCTAGCAAAGAGTACATTTATATTAAGAGATTTCAAACAAAAAATTCCTTCAAAATATAAGCCATGAGCATGCAGGTTAAAATGTGGGAATTGATGTTTACTTTCATTTTCATTTTTTTTTTTTTTAGTGGGGATTCATTTTATATCGTTCAAGTTCAAGGCATTAAAATTAATGCAACAATATTACCACTTACAATCATAAACCAAATACCTATTTATAGTGTTTACTGTATTATTCCCAATACAAAAGCAAGATATTTTTGTCATTTATGAACCTCAATCATAATAAATTCAATACAGTATCTTTAAATAACATGAGAAGTCTGAACTTGCCGTAGACCCAACACACAAACTGTTCTTTGTCGTTCTCAAAACCGCTCGTAAAAACCAAGTTCTTTTCAATCGACTTCCTGTGGGAGGAGAGACTCCAATGGTTTGAAAAGAGAAAGGGACATCAAAAGAAAATTGATTACATTGACTCACTTGTACTCAATCAATCTACATTGATTATATTTCATTTGTTTTTTTCTGGCACAATAGCAAAATGTGTTTATTAAGGGGATTTTTCTTCTAGAAAGCATTCCCCTAGCTGCCTATTAGTGTCCGATGCTAGATATTGATACATTCATGGACAGAAATCAGATGTATGACGATGATTTAAACATTTAGACATTTGTACTGTTTATGTGAGAGTTAGGATTAGTTGGTTGATTTACCAAAATATGAGTGTTATGTTTTTAGTAATAATAATAATAATAATAACGCATTTGTACAGCGCCATCTGTCTAGTTAAACTATTCCGAGGCGCATTGTAAAACAAGATGAAAGTGTTGAACAACATACATCATACATGTAGTTACAAACACATTCTCTTAATAAAAACAGATAAGAGGGACAGCCTGTGAGGCGCACACTCCAAATCTGCCATGTCAAAGTCAAAGAGGAAAGGATTGTCAATGCCAAACACACAGACAGTAAAAAACAATATATATTTTGATAATTATATAAAGAACTACAATGTACAATATAATACAACATTAATATTCAAGTTAGTATGCCTTTACAAAAAGAAATGTTTTGAGATTAGATTTGAACGTTTCTAATGTCTCCAAAGAAGAATCTGTGTTGGTAATGCATTCCATAAAGCTGGAGCAGCTGAAGAAAATGACCGATCTCCGTACATTGATACATTTCTTTTTGTAACAAGCTAGTTTTTTCCTGAGGAGCGTAGATTACGACTAGGAACATATTCTGTAAGAAGATTGAATATATATGCAGGCGCACAGCCATGCATTGTCTTCCAAGTAATAAGCAGAATTTTGTATTCAATACGTTCCTTTACTGGTAGCCAATGTAGCCCTTTCAAGACAGGGGAAATATGATATCATATAAACTAGATGTAATTTTTATCTTTGATAATCGTATAAAAATAGATTATCATGTCTTAAATATGGCTGTTTTGAAGACACCATTTGAAAATAGCAATAACCTGCAACTGCTTAATAATACCATCATGAATAATACCAACTGAATAATACCATCATGCTTGGAGATGATGGTATTATTCATTATTTTTCAACGATTTGTCACTGAAACCCCACACTTAAAAAACACTAATAAGAGCAGTCTTAGAAGGTAAACAAACTGTTTTGCAAGTAAGAATGAAATCAGGGTCACTCAATCAAAGGAGAAAACGATCAACACCCTTTTTTCTTTTAAAGGCGTCATTATTTCCCAGGAGTTAATGTTGGGTTTCCTGACGTGCCAGAGGGGGATCAAGTCAAGCGTTTCTCCTCCGAAAGAAGTGGATAAAAGAAGTCTTTGAATCGTAATGTCTCTAGACCCAACTCTCAGTGGCAGCAGCACAAAGGACGAAGGAGCAGACTTAGTTCCGATCGGTGGTCCTCAAGAAAAGCGAGGCACCTTTTAGCATGCTGCTCTATGGAGATGGCCAAACCAGGGGGCCTGGTGATCGACGGAGGACGACTCTTAAACCACTGCCCAACCCCCCTCGGCTCGCCTACCATGCTACGCATCACCGGAGCTTATCCTAGCCGTTGCCATATAATAGTACAGCTTCGTGTTTTGGAAGCGCCACTCTCTCCTTCTCCGTTCTCGGAGGCATTCAGCGTGTACTTTGGGCACAAAGGGAAGCGGGCTGGAGCATAGAGGGATGCCCATTGATGAGAAATTAGTCCCAGTCTGTGTAAACAGAGCGGGTGTTATCACGCTGGCTCGTTTCTCACTGAGCCCTAAAAATAGGAGCCCCAATACGACATGTACCTGAATGTAGCCTTGCTCTCAGACAGAAGGATTTTCCTCTTTCATGACATGTACTGCAGTGGCCAACAGGTACATGTAGACATAATTGTTAGACAACATACAAGACATCTGCACTTTGAGACTGTGCTTACTACAGGCACTGTCTTGTTTCCGTCATTGGAATCAGTGGAAACTATGTATTCATGTACTCAAAAAACAATAATAATAATAATAATAATTTATATTATATATTTTATTCTATAAATTGTCTGATTGATAGAGTCAATGCTTGCAAGCTAAATTGAAGAGGCTAGTACTAGAAGTTCATATGTTACATTTTGGCCCTCTGTTTCATTTATGTAACAATGTGTCGTGTTCATCCAAGCGTAAAGACATGTGAACCACACAAAAATGGTACCAAAAGATGCGGGAGGAGTAACTATTTTGGAATATGTAAAATAAGTGAAGATGCTAGTACTAGATATTCGTTTGGTACATTTTTACCCTCTGTTTCTCAAAACTGATTTGATGTAACATAGGAACTTCTAGGACTACATGTGGCATCTTCAATTGTAAGCCTTCACATTTAGATTTAGAAACAGTGTTAAAATGGATGCAAAACTACAGAAGGACACTACATGTATGTAATCTGAGAGAATACATGTATTATTTGTTACTGTGCATTTATAGACTTACCCTAAAAACCATATTCCTCTACTCTCACTTGGGGTTAGTCTAAAGTGTCAACATTCCAGACTCAAACATACTTCTTAGTATTTTCAATGAGAGGAATAAATCTCCCTAAGCCTGAAAACCAGGCTAGCACCCCGATGACTACCACAAACATAGAACACAACAAATAGGAAAATGAATGTTTGTAGAAGCTCATGCACTTTGCATGTAGGCCTACACTTTTGTATGTTGCCTCACAAGTGCAGTACATGGCAAGAAACCATACCGGTGAAACAAATTAACTTTGTGGTGGCAATTACTCTGTTGTATTCCATCAAAAGTAAACAAATATCCAGATAAATATTTTTCTGCTGAGAGTGAGGACACTGACTCTATAGGTAATGCCCTTCTGGCTCTCAGCAGATTATACCGTCTGTTGGGAGCCATAAGGGCGTTATTGCATCTTATAGATGTTCCGTTGAGAGCCATAAGGGCGCTATTACTGTACAAAGTCAATGGTAATAGCGCCCTTCTGGCTCCAAACGGAACATCCTTGATCTGCAATAGCGCCCTTCTGGCTCCAAGCTGACGATATGTCTCTTAAGCCAACATTAATGATTATGATAAAATGTACATTTATTTTATGACATCTACATACGCCTACTTGTATCTTGATACACTATTGAGAAGCAATTAGTCCTATATCTTACATACATGTAGTATAAGTTGGGCCTTTTGTTTGTTTGTTTGTTTGTCTGCATGAGGTTTGCATTGTGCATTGCAAATCAAAGGCAATACATGGACATACGTGTATCTACATACGATTTGCATGTGAATCAGAATGAGGCTTGGAGCCTAATGAGACCCTCCATCTAAGCCTAGTACAGTACACTCCAATTTTAATGAAATCTCCATTGTAGCTTTACAGAACACATTTGAAATGGGGACTGGGACGTAGGCTTTGGGAACGGAACCACTTCACTGAATGGAAATCTAAAACTGTAATTGCAAGCTAATAAATTATACTAGTATTGACCAAGCTGAATAGGTACTTGTAAACCTCTAAACTGCTTCAAACTTCTTGAAAAAAATATGTAGGCCTATACATCATGGTCTGTGTGTGGTACATGTGAACGAGGCTTCTTGTTGGATCCAGTGGAAGTCTGTATAACACAACATCACAGTATGAACGAGGCCACTCTTGTTGTAGAAAAATAGTAGTACCAAACTGTAATTTCTCATAATTCTCGAAACCACTTAGCACTGCGCACACAAAACTTTGCCATGACAAACAAACTCAAACAAACACAAGGCAGTGTTGTGTACCCATGAGAACAATTGGAGGTATTCTAGGCTTTTTAAGGGCCACTAAAGAGCAGTTTTATAGCACCTACATGAGGCTTTTGTTTTGTGTGTAAATGTGATAAGAACATTAATTGAGGTGCACGGAGTTCTATCGAGTGTAGAATGACTTTAGCTTCTAATTATCCATTTAAACTTTGTGTTATAGTCCCTCTGACTCTAAACAGGTTTGAGATCAGAAAAGCCAACATTATATTGTGTAAGGCCCTTATATATTGTAATACTTCTTAACTTAAAACATGTAGATGATGTGCTTCTTTGAGTGAGTTCAATGTCCAGTTTCAAATTTATACGCCAACATGAATCATGATACAAAACGCAAACACAAAACGCTGATATAAAGAAAAACAAAGAGAGGATAGTTGCATTGTCACACCTCATCGCCGGTCGTCAATAAAAAAACGTGTTTCAATCTCAATTATAAATTTAAATACGCCGAAAAATTAAAACGCCGTGAAAAGATGCGTTTACAAACAGCAATCAGCTTCATTTTAACGACCTTGAGCATCGCGATTGCACGGAATGCGACATTGGACAGGATTGAGTTTTCACGTGTTTTAAAGTGTCTCTCGCAGATGGAAGTTCGGTGCAATTGAAAAAAGGAGAAGAATATGTGATTTTATTGAGATGGGAAGTTAGAAATACGCAATCGCGACGTCTCAAACACGTATTATAATTTAGGACACTTGACTGGTTTAAGTGTGCACCGTTGTTCGCGTTTGTGTTTGAGTTTTGTGATTGCGTTTTGTATCATGATTCATGTTGGTGTATAAATTTGAAACTGGACATTGAACACACTCTTTATTATACAAGAAGCACATCACAAATGGAGAGCCAAAAAACAAAAAAACAAAAAAACAAATATGAGTCACACACCCTGTCCGCCTATCTATAAACAGACAATATTTTTGAGTCATTTGAGTACACAAGGTATCCTACTATTAACAACAGTTCTTATTTTGGAAAATTGTAAATATTGGTTTAATTTTTTAATGAAATCAAACATTGAATAGTCAAAGTCAACTTAGGCAGTTTCACCTACATACAATTTATAAATCTACAACATATATTTTTGTTTGTTTGTGGCAATCAGTGAATCCTTGTACATAATGTTGTCCATGTATGATTGAGAGCGGGTTGTATAATCACAAAGAGTGTACTTCATGTAATCATATCTCCCCTTCAACATCTTTCAAACAAATACATTCACTGCTTGTAGAACAAGTTGGAAGCGGCCATTTTAGCTTTGTTTAAACTCTTTTGAGTCCGCCCACTCATTTCTTTGAAAAAAGACCAAAATCCTCTCAGCCCCTAACAATAGACTCTTACAAAGGCCAAGGCCCTACTCATCAAGTGGACAATTAAACACAGAAGAGAAGCACCAAATGCACTGTTACGGCAAAAAGCCGCAAAGCAATTCTGTTTATTTTTCAATTATAGAAATGTATTATGACCACTTGTTATATTGTAATACATGTATGTAGTGTATAATGATGCATTACACAACTGGGGTTAAATGTATACAGATCTGTATGGAAAAGAACAGACTGCAGGTGAACTACTACAAAGACAACATTGTCTAATTAAAAACTAGATGTGCATGTATAGGTGTACATATAAAAATGTACATTCAGAGAAGGAAAACGAAATTAATACAAAATCAAGTTTATCTCTTTTCAATGTTAAAATTAATAAAAATGAGATTTGACATAAATGGGAACTAAATACATATGCTGCAGTATACCAAATTGCACTTGTATGGAAATTGGAATGAATTTAATGTCTTGATAATTATTTCTATTAAAAGTACATACTGTGCACTGCATCTAGACATACCGGTAGCTGAACATCGTTTCTCAAAATGAATCGTCGGGAATATCAAATGAAATGAAAACACATTACTTTCTTTTTCATTAATATTGATTTTTGTTTTTGTTTTCAATAGTACATTGTCCTAATTGTGAAATCACAAATAATATTTTTGTTGACTGCGACCTTATTCTGTAAAAAAACACACATGATGGTTACTCACGTACATTTTACATTGTACAGTGGTTTGTATACCAGTGCTACCAGCCTTTCTTTCACAATAAACAGATTAAACTAGGTGAAACTGCCTTTTATTTTGCCTCCCTTTGAACTATTTACTCTAAACTGAATAGTACAATACTACAAAGGCGGGACACTCAACTGCCAACTTCCAAGTTGCACTGTTGAACAAAAATAGTCTCAAGATTTAGACCAGTTATTCAACGAAGCATACATGTTTGCATGGTTTGACAAACAATCATTATGTACATTACACTGTACCTGTATGCCTCTATTTTGGTATAAATATACTGTACACTATTGCTTGCTAGTGTAATATTATTTTCAGTGTTTTAATTTGGCTTTCATGAGACAGTGTATCGATGAAGGAACCATATTGGTGGGGGCGTATTCTTCATACCATACACACAACATTCATCACTTGTTTATTTCTCACATTTTGAATAAATCCAAGAAAGTATTATACAATATTTATGATTTAAGTGATTGTTGATGAAATAATCTTCAATTGTTTTAGATATGTATTAAAATACACAAATAGGCCTAACGGGTTAGTCAATTCAATCCCTTAAAATATAATTCATTAAAAATAATCGCCTGAATTCTACAATTTGTAAACCTTGAAAAAAATTTAAAAGGGTGCAAAAACCATGGAACTGATATCTTAAAAAGTAGACTAGAATTCGTCACCACAGTGGAGGCATGATTCCAATGACCACACAGGATCAAAGAAAGGAGTCTATTGTCTAGCAGAGGGCTTGCTATGTACTGTGGATTGGGTCCTAATGATGGGGTATTGACTGTGCTTTTGTGTTGGGAGATGTGTTTTGGACTGCTTTCTGTTTGAAGGGGGGGTAATACCTCCTCAGGTATAGCAGCACGATTGACACCAGGAAGACAATAGTTTGACGCAAAATAGTGCATTTATATTGAATGGAGAATATTTGTCAGTCTGGCAGTGTGACTGGAGTATTAAGGATGTCTGGGGTTAATCACCTTGGTTTGTAAAGGAAGGAGCAAGAAACTGGGAGCTGATTCAGTGATTCAATGGAAATGGTCAGTCTTTGGTCAAGGGGTTCGGTATATTCGTTCGGTTTCAAAATATTTACAACATTTTCATTTATACTACACTATGAACAGTAGATCAAAAAGATAGACGCAAAGAACAAATTACGTAGGCCTAACTCTTTCTTTAAGATGTCACTTGCATTGCCCATCTCTGTCTCTCACACTCTCAATGGCACCCCATCCCCTTTTTATCCAGGGTTCCAGTGGATCATTTCAAACAGTGGGCGGCACCCTATTTGCCTCCCCGCCCCCCCCCCCCCCCCGGCCCTGTTATTCTCTTACCTGTAGGCCACATGTGTGGAAAGAGCAAACATGTTTACTGTAGGCATCCTGTCTTGATAAATGTCTCTTCTCTTATAGCCCGTCTTACAGACACCTTTTTGACAATCTTACCACGGTAACGTCCGGACGTTACCCTAGTAAGGTTTCTATTAAGACGCTCTTACTAGGGTAACGTCCGGAGGTTTTCCGGTAAGATTTTCAATTCTTACCCTAGTACGACTAGGTAAAGTCGCGTAACATCCCAGTTTTACCTGACATTGTCCGGACAACTGTTCTGTTAAGACGCTCTCGGGGTAATATAGAGGTAATACACTGCACAATGATAGAAGAGGAGAGAAGAAAATGACGAACAAAGAAATACATGAGAAATAACGAAACAAGAGGAAAGAAAGATATAAACAAAGAAATACATACGAAAAACGGAAGAGAAGAGGGGAAAAAAAATAAACAAAGAAATACATAAGAATTAACGGAAGAGAAGAGGAAAGAAGATGAAACAAAGAAATACATAGAAATAACAAAAAGAAGAGGAAAGAAAGATAAAACAAAGAAATAGTCGTAAGATAACGGAAGAGAAGAGGGGAAAAAAATAAAACAAAGAAATACATAGAATTAACGGAAGAGAAGAGGAAAGAAAGATGAAAACAAAGAAATACATAAGAATAACAAAAAGAAGAGGAAAGAAGATATAAACAAAGAATACATAAGAAATAACGGAAGAGAGAAGAAGAAAGATAGATACAAAAAATACAGAAGAAATAAGAGATAGAAGAGAAGAAAGATAGATAAACAAACAAAGAAATATATTTTTTTTAAATAAATAAGAAAGAAGATAATAAGTAAAATGAAGAAATACATAAGAATATAATGATGGAAAAGAAGGGAAAAGAAACATAAAGAAATATAAAATAAAGAAATACATGAGAAACAAAGAGAACTCTTTTCATCGATTCAATTCCACACGTTGCTACGGTAACCTACCACGGTAACTTTTTGAAGGGAGCGTCTGTTAAGACGGTCGCAAAATTCGACCACCCTGGTTTTATGAATGTTACCCTACTATTTCTACCCTGGCTTTCTCCCCCCCCCCCCCCCCCCTCCCCCCCCCCGCTCCCCCCCGCCCCCCCCCCCCCTCTCCCACCCCCCCCCTCCCCTCCCCCCCCCCCCCCCCCCCCCCCCCCCCCCCCCCCTCTCCCCCTCTCCTCCCCCCCCCCCCCCCCCCGCTCCCCCCCCCCTCCCCCCCCCTCCCCAACCCCCCCCCCCCCCCCCCCCCTTCCGCCCCCCCCCCCCCCACCCCCCCCCCCGCCCCCCCCCCCCCCTCCCTCTCCCGCCCCACCCCCTCTCCACCCCCCCCCCCCCCCCCCCCCCCCCCCCACCCCCCCCCCCCCCCCCCACCACCACCCCCCCCCTCTCCCCCCCCCCCCCCCCCCCCCTCTCCCCCCTCCCCCCCCCCCCACCCCCCACCCACCTTCCCCCCCCCCCCCCCACTCCCCCCCCCCCCCCCCCCCCCCCCCCCCCCCCTCCCTCCCCACCCCCCTCACCCCCCCCCTCCCCACCCTCCCCTCCCCCCCGTTCCCCCGCCCTCCCCCCCCCCCCCCTTCCCCCCCCCGGGACTTGCGGTACAAGTCTATTAAAGGGCTTATCTCTGTCTCTTCGTTTTCTATTCTTCATTCATACATCACCGATAATATCCCCCCCATGTCCCTCCCTTTGTGCATCTTTATCATCTTGCTAATATTCCTACTTTTACAATCAAGACCGTTTTGTTTTCAAAAATTTCCCCATGTATGCAGCGTCACATACCTATATGTTTGTCTAACAGTTGACTGTCGGACTGAGTTAGGCTATACCAATAACGCAATGTGCGATTCCAGCCAATTATTGAATTTCTCTCCTTCTCTCTCCCCTCCTATGGGGGTCTTTAGACGAGTTCTCCCGTCCTTTCCAGTCTGACTGGCTGGGAATTATTTTTATAATCGTTTGCGTGATTAATACCGTATTGCAGAGCTTTTTGTGTCTATAACTAAAGCCATTCCTAATACTACATGTACCTGTCCCTTATAGCATAGGCCGATGTATGCGATATCATATAAGTAAGAACCTAGAAGGGCGAAGTTAAATCTCTTTTAATATCAAAGGAAGAGTTAATAAAGCCCTAATGGATCTAAGTGGACAATATTATTGTAATATCCAAATAACTGTTGTTTTATCAATTTTATGTCTGAATTTTGACACTTTTTGTAACCAAAGAAGACGAAATATTTGTTTATTTGTAATCCTACAATGTCTATATTATCTCAGAACTAAAGGAAATTAAGACTCGCAAAAAAAAAACCTATTCGAATTGAAATTCCTGTCTACATGTACATGTAGCTTTCAGTTGAAAATTACATGTTTGGAGATTTCCTTTTCAGGTAATAAAGTACTACCGACCGGAGTACAAACTGCTACTTTCAACGCATTGCGGGGAGGTGTATAATTTTTTTCTTCCTCTAAAATAGAAAAGCAGACCCATTGTCCTTTTGGTATGATGGGAGAAACACAGAGACAATAACGTTTCAACAGAAGTCCGATAGCAAACCGACTCTGGCGGGTTCATTAATTGTAGACTTTCTTTCTACTTCCTGTCAATTATTCCGATTCTCAAACCACAAGACTGCAGTTAAATTAACCCACCATCCAGTGAAGATGATATGTTGGGTAATGATGATAGCACCAGAACAACAAAATTTATTTAGTTACAGCAGGGACGGGGCTTTTGTTTTTTCCTGAATTTTTTTGGTAATTTCCGAAGAGTACAAAAGAAGATATGGGAAAAAATTAAGGTATAGCTGAACAAGTTTACCCCAAATATTAGAATAAAAATGTCCAAATACTGCCAAAGCCCTTTTTTTTTTTTCTTCTTCTTTTTTTTTTTTTTTATTGCAATGCATACACTGGAAAGTACAAGGTAAGTCCAATTGGGTTTGACATTATTTGGCATATTGAGAGATATTTTACTTCGACATAATTTTCTTACATAAAATTTTCCTACCTAGCAAGAACTAATAACTAAGATCTGTGCTCTTGCCCTTTAAAATGCAAAACTGTTCAATTCTATATAAATGGTTCAATAGATATATAAAAACATGCAAAATTGTAAGGTATTACAGTGCAATTAATTACTATGACACGTAAAAGTACATGTAGAATAAATTATTAATATTACAAAATGGTACATTTCATAACTTTCCTACTTCCACACAACTGATGAGTATATCTAGATAAATGAAAGTATTCTTGCCTGGACATTATGAACATACTTATATTTTTCCTCATTACTGTTATATAAAAGAATGAAGAGTTCATATCTATCTGGATTGTGCATTACAAAGGGGTGCATTGTAAGTGCACATCTCAAAATGATATTTAAGTCAAAGGCAACAATTTTTATAATAATAACAAAATTACATATATACTTCAAAACCCTTATAAGTCCTTACTTATTTCATCATATAAAATCATTAGCACAATAACCATTACAATAAGATATTTACAATATTTTCTTATGTAAATTGATGCTCTCCTAAATTAAGCTAATAATTACTGATCTGAAGAACTGTTATTTCTAATACAGAGCTAACAGTTGTACCTTACATTTTTTACAATATCTTGAATTATCATAAAAATAAATAGCTACAAAGCAGACAACATGTAGAATTTAGATTCATGGCGTCTCCTTGATATGATTATGAAAATAGAGGCAGACCTTTTTGCCTTTTTATCCTGGATATGTGATAATACCTGTGATCAAGGTCAGTGAAATTAGCTTATAAATCCTATCAAAATGGAAATTCATCTTCTGCCTTATAATGTCTGATAGGAATGGATCAAATTGTAATAAGATTACTCAAATTGTTAATTGAATACAAATACTTTTGAGAATTCTTATCAATGCACGGTGACTGGCAATGCATTGTGGGTGAGGAGACAGCTTTCCAAGAAAAAGACACAGCTTAAAAGAATTTCATAATTAGTCCACAAGTATATTGCTTTATTGTAAGCTTAAATTTATACATCATTTTGGGGTGATTTTTTTTTCGATAATGGACATACATGAAGTAATACTTATTCTAAATTATTTATCTATTCATTCTATTTATGCAGGGTTGTCCATTCTGCAACCAAATGTAAGACAATGAACAGTGTAACAGGTCAGTTAATAACATTGTTTTAATATAATGATTTCTGATACAAAATCTAGAGCGGAGAAGGCGTGCAATATCTGAATTACAATAATACAGTCTAGTATGGAGGAAAAAGTAGTGTCAAATTTTCCTTAATTTTCATGCATTTCACTGTGATTCTGTGAAGCAAAGTGTCATTGAGACTAAATTTGGAAACCACAGCATTTAAAATAAATAGCAAATTGAATGTTTCAGGGGCTTTAACTTATATACAATAAATGCTTTCTCATGCGCAAATACTACTGTGTCGCATGACGTAAAATGTACAGTTCTCTAACAGTGCACTGAACTGGGTGCTTTCAGTCTGAAATCATTTTATAATTAGCTAATTCAGCTCTCATCTACAAAATATCTATGCATCTAAATACTGTCCCAAGCAAACAAGTTATTCATGTACTTTGCCTGTATAAAATTACAAGAGAAAAGTCAACTTTATGTCAGAACGCAATGTACTGCAGGACTGAATGTACAATATATCACGGACGAATAGTTCCTTGACCTTTTGTCTCTGCATTGGATGGGCGCTGTACTATAGACTTATTGGATTCATTAACCCCCTTTCCCTCTAGATCGGGGTAATGAAATCAAAATAGTAAATTGGTAATATATTGTGCAGTGCTAACATGGACTTACCACCAAAAAGGAGGGACGTAGAAATGATGCATGTGGGACTACACAATGTATGTTATTGAAAAAAACTATGTTTCAAGAACTTGGTTTGAATTGTACCATAATGAAGTAGGCCTAGCTGAGGGGGCACAGTCCAAATCAATGAAGCACAACGCTTGAGAATCGCAATGTTTGTATTACATGTGGGCTTATTTTGTAGAATTTGAAGTTCAAAATGCCAACATCTATCCATTTTTGTATACTGTAACCGCATTTTTCTTTTATTTAGAAAGGGGTGGTTGGCCGATATATATAAATTGCAAAATAGTTTTGCAATTCACTTTGAAACTAAATCTAGGTTCTCAACTCTTAAAGTTCAGAAAACCATGTATGAATACTATTAGAAATATGCTTGGGATTATACACATGTATCTATAAATTCCATATCTTTCTAATTTTACAAGCAAGGAAAGTGGCAGATCAATATTACATGTACCTGTATCCACTGATACTGATAAACTAAACATTTATTTAGGAATTCAAGTATTATTATTTTTAATGATATAACATAGCAGTAGCATTTCCATGTCTGTTGTGATTGCATCATTTTTCCAAAGTATTCTTTCTCCAAATTATAAATGGAAATAAATAATACTTCAAATCATAAAAAAAGGCATTTAATATAAATACATGTATTGAACACCTACAGTGTACATGTGCATGTACATGTAGCAAAAATTAGATAACACAAAAGAATAGACATTAGAGAACAGCAAATGTTTGCATGTCTTTCAGAAATTCCTCTGCAAATCTCCCCCTAAATCCTGAAATCATAAATCGATGTCCTTACTTCAAGTGATGAATTATAAATTCATAAATGGAGGTTAGATAATACAGACTCATATCCATAAGATCCACTGCATTCTCCCTACAAACAACCTACATAAATCAGTCATCGTGGTACTTGTGCATAAATTATGACCCCTGCCTATTATGTGGTAGAATAACAGTTCAAAAAAGGGCTCAAAAGATATATCGCTGCAGCCGATACTAATGGGGGCAGCCTCTACAGAATCATTGATAGCCCACTGCCTTTGTAGCGCTTCATGTGACGTGACCCCCAGGACATGTTTAATGCTGATTACGTGCAAAAAACGCAAGATAATTCACTGACATTAATGCTCTGTAAGCCATTTATCAACTAGGTGTGTTTTCCTTTTCTTTGCTTGAAATTGTAGCAATAGTATTCGTGACAGTATCACTCTTTGTCAGACTCAGGCCATTTACGGGATTTGCACTGGCCCTTCTTTTATTCCCCTTTCAAGAATGGGATGTGTAGTCTGGGTGTCATACAGAACTTCGGAAGGGATGGGGATTGCTACAAATAACTCAAGAAACAGATTAGTTCTTTATACCTGCTAATAAAGTGCAGAAGCAGATGCCCAAGAGACTATGCATAAAAAAAGTGATATTTTTAGATCTTGGATATACTTTTTACTTTGTAATGTACTTATAGTGTCTCTTCTTTTAATCCTAATTTCATGTATACATGACAACTGCAGTGAAGCCTACATTTCTAGGTGTCATACAAAACTTTATTTACAATTGTATGTAGGTGTCATACAGAACGTCCAAAGGGTTACAGAATTTGTACAAACAGATCTAGCATTTAGGTAGAGCCTGACTGCTCAGTCGCTATCTCCTGCACACCCTCAAATGCAACAATTGGTACATTTCCAGAACTTGTAAAAAAACCAAAAAATTCTTTTATTCAAAGTTACATTTATGGGAACTGCAGTGTACCTGTCGTGTCATAAGAACTTGACAAGGATAATACAGAAATGTACACACATAGTTCTATCGGATTTACCTGGTATCTCTTGTAGAAGCAACCCCCCCCCCCCCTTCCCGACTATGAATACAAATGATTGATACATTTCCTGAACATGGAAAGAGATTAAACAAGATTGATTACAATGATTTCAATTGGGTAATAACACATCAATTTAGATTACACTTTGAAAGAAAGCTCTTAAGGGCTTGGGGAAGCTCACACATAGATCTTCTGAACACTTCATAAATCCCTTTGAAGCATTGCAAATCCTTGATTGAATTCCTCTATGTTCAAAATACATCTTAATTATACAATATAAGCCTACATTTACATGTAGCCGACAAGTCTGTATTAAAAAAACTTTTTTCCAGCATTTAGTATGTTTGAACAAGTAATAACATGGTATATAAATAATGATATTTTTAGCAAACATTTTCTGGTGAGACAAATTACGTACATCCATAAAGGGACTGTGGAGCCTCAGGAGTAGATTTCAGGAAAATGTACAAAAACATGAAAATGCCTAAAAGGTACACTTTTTTACTTGTTCAGCACCCCCTCACTTGCTTTTTGCAATAAGCCCCGCATTTTTAAAGACATTCCGCAACCCCTGCCAAAGAATTCCAGTGTTCAGATGTCTATATTTTAAATTTAGGGGCCTTGATTTGAATTTGGGGACCCTTGTGCAACAGGCACCTGCAAGTGCCAGTTTTTTTAATTATTGAAGGGAACCATGGAACAATGATTCACTGTTGTATTAAGATCGTACACTTTGATTGTTGATAATCAGGTTCATGAGGAGTCATTCTTATTTACACTGATATCTTAAACAAATAGAATGCAATTTTGCATAAATAGGACAATCGCATGAGTGCAATCATAAATACTGTATGAATACATTGTACATGCACAGACTAGTGGATTGACACCTGCACTTGTAAGTGCCCAGTACATACGGCTGCAAAAATTTAAACTATAACCCCAAAATTTTAAAAACTTTAACAGGGGCCATCTGTATACAAACTCTAATATGTATGATATGGATGCCATGATAAGGAAAACTGAGGGGATCGAGGCTTGGTTTACCATTGCCTTAGTGGGGTTCGGCAGTGCTCATCCCACACCCAATTAAGTTTTAAATCTTAAATTACATAATAATCAATTTTAAAGGAAAAATCTTGAAAAAAATCATTGAAGTATCATGTCATCATTATTAGAGCTCTATGGCACAGTTTACGCAAGGTAAATAGACGTACATTATTTTACGAACACTACTACTTTTTTTTCCCTCTCTCTCTTTTTCTGTTAATAATAACTTCTACCCTAAGGGTAGAACTAAAATAGAAACATAAAATTGTTCATCAACCTTGAAGCCTGCATGCACTGATATAAAATGATAAAACTACTGCAATTTTTCCTCACTTTTCATAATATATTAATCCCTTCCAAACAAAAAAGAAATGGAACCCTGCATCACAATATTCATTTGTTGGTTGCCATTGTTACCAAAATTAGTCTCAATGGCCAAGGGCTAATTTATACAGCTTTCAAAAAAGTACCAGATATCATTTGAAAGGCGTTATATATATCAAAAGTATGATCGCAAGGAAAACAATTTTTAAAAAAATCAAGCTTTTCTTTGTAAAGTGTCTTTCTTTGGTTTGCTAGCTTGTTCATAGAAAAATAAAAAATGATGATTATAATAGCTGTCTTACAAAATATTACATATTGATTATTGCAAGCTGAAAGGCAATTCATACATTACATGGACATAAATGTAAGAAAATATATGAATGAGTAAACTTCAGGCTTTTAAAAGACAAATTAATAACTTTTTTCTCCAGGATCAAGCGTTCATGTGAACTAATTGGGGTGAAACTTTCAGGTTACTTCTACAATGCTTGCTAAGTGTGAGAAAATATAGATAAAAGTAAGTTTTTTCTATATTAATTGCCAATGCTACAAGTAGTTGTATGTTCTTAAGGACAATTCAACAGTTCAGCTGATGGGAATAGCTTTTAGGAGAATTAAAAAATATATTATGTTATTTAAATTATAAACAGATCACATAAATGTATCAAAAAGAGTCAAGACATTACAATGTAAAATATTTAAAACTTTACATTGTGTTTACAACACTATTGTCTTTATTCTATTACTATTTAAATAGTTTTGCCTGAATAACCTCTTTCACTCATTTACTATCTAAAACTTTGTTTTGTTTTGTTTTTAATCTGTCTAATTTTGAAGTTTCCGAAAACAAAAGCTATAAGAACATTTTGGAAACAAAGAGTAGAATAAAAATGCAAAGTCAAGTCACAGACAAATGTGATTTATCTGGAAATGCACATGGCAGAAAGGTTCGAGCAGTAAATAAAAACTCAAAATACTAGTATCATGTGTCTCATTTTGTTTTGTTTTGTTTTTCTACAAGCTTGTTTTTATTGTTTTAATTCCCAAGTAAACACAATTACACTATGTATTATGGATGGACAACTGGGGGAAGGAGCAAATTGTATGGTGGTGTAACCATAATTCGCGCAGAACCTTAATTCACGCACGACGGATATCTCAAAAAGTAATCAATATCGTGACAATCTGATAGCACCATCAGAAAGAGGGACCAACAATTGCTTAGAATCCAAACTTTCGTCACGGTATGTTGTATCGAATTGTGAAATTATTGACCAAACATCGAAAAATTGCGTGTCCGTTGCCAAAATTCCGAGTTTTTTGACAAGGGTTTGGAAATCATCATTTTCCGAGTTAATATCATAGAATTATGAGATGATATTAATATCATCTTATTCTATGAAATTTTGACTTACATTTACTGTTATTCCCTTTCCTTAGACTGATGGAATTTCTTGATAAATCTTTGTCAAACGCTCGTGCGGGAATTAAGGTCACACTGTTTTGTTGACTTTTTCAGCAGAATGCGCGATCGTTCGATCGACATAGAATTTTGAAATCGCGATATCGTCGAAACCCTTTGACCTAGTTCACTTCTTCGTTTGGCGATTCAGAGTTTAGAATTTTGCCATTTATTTGGTAATCTTATTTTTCGTTGATTTTGAGTAAAACATGAAATATTGTTGATTGAATGTGGCAATTTTTATAATTTTTGAAATTTGCGCGAACTATGGTCTCCCCATCATAAATATGGAAATCAACATATCTTAATAATTTCTCACTCTGTTTGCTTTTAATTTTTCAATATCCCAATTAAGCACAAGTGACTGATAAAGAAATGTTATGAAAATGGAATAAAGTCATTCCATATATGAAATGTGATTTTTCTGGACATATGGGGGCAAGATGGTATTGTGTTGGAATAGTTTGGAGCTACATGATATGGGGCTTGTGGGGGTTGAGCTCGGTTCCCAGAAATAGAAACTGGTTCAAGGGTCACGTCCATGTCAATCAAGGCTTGGGTTTCTGCAATGTGGTACGAGTGTGTCGTCCAGAAGGAAGCTACATTCCCACTGCACTCCATGAAGAAAAATACACCAAGCTCAAAGCGATTTAGCTCTGATAAACTCTGAAAGAGCTCAGGAAAAACAAAATCACACCAAAAAGACAAAAACAGTAACAAATAAAGATTTTTAATTTGTAAATTGCAAATCCAGCTTACTACAAATAAAATTTTCCAACAATTGAATTTCAACACCTAAGCGATCATCTAAGATGCCTGATTGGCTGGCATCCGAAATCAAAAGTTCTGCAACAATGTGAAAATGTGCTGAGCACAATCCTTTTTACAACTGTCAGGTTGAGTTGGCACTATACGTTTCTTGGAAATGAGATACATTCATGTAACAAAAGACATACACCATGAATTCTCTGTTAGTGTGAATGGACCTTGAAAAACATCTTGATATGGGTTGAGCGTATTACATGGGCGACACAATCAAAATTCTTCCCTCACCAGGTAGCAGGCTGTGTAAAACGCCAATCAAAATTTCATTTTCCATTTCGCATGTGTCTTATTCAGTCTTATTGGAAAACAACACATATATTTTTTTCTATCAATATCTCTTTATTTCAAATAAGAAATTTCTTCTTTTTTTTTTTTTCTTTTTTTTTAAATCTTTGAGATACTATTACTGTAGGTCTTTTGGCCCTAAATCAATGATTCAAGGATTATGCAGGATATTAGAAACCATATGTTGTATAACTTTCCCTATATCAGTCATTCTAATATTTTTTTCCTTCAAATTTTAATAAATTTCCGCCTATGTCATTTCAATATTCAAGTCAACAAAAGTATGTTAAATACCCATTTAATCACCAGACTGGAACTGGATTATTTCCGTCATAATACACGTTGAAAGCAAAATGTGATTTATTTACTACCTTTTATAGACTGCTCGTCCTAAATATTTGTTTTTATAATAAAATCATAAATGTATCAAAACTTTATCCATATGTTATTGTTGCTTAATATAATTTCACTACTTATCTATTATATAGGCGTACTATAATAGTAACAATATTATAAAAACCCAAAATGATAAATGAAAAAGAAAATAAAACTATTTGAAAAAGGAGACAAACATATTTCCAGAGACTAGCTCTGCTCTGTATTTGTTTTTATAGGACTGATTCACCAAAATGGCATGAAACCAGAAACATGCAAGAAGAACTAAAAACCACAGTGGGGCATTATTATAGCTGGTGGTTATTATTTGACCCTGTGTATACAGAACCCATGTGGAAGCTTTAGAGCAAGGTTATGACTTTGCACCCCATTGGAGGCTATACAGTGAAATGCAGCACTGCATCGCGAACCACAGCAAAGCCAATACAATCGGCTGTATTGGGCTATGAATCCCCCCGTCTGGCATGGGTTTATGTGTACACACGTTATACATTGTG
>CALNVZ010003433.1:17089814-17102486 GCA_940671915.1 Paracentrotus lividus | reverse complement strand
ATTATATAGCCTACTCCCAATACATTAACCTCGACAGTATTCTAGTTTTTTTCTGTTTATTTCTAATCTCATTTTATCGTTATTATTATTGCAATGACAATGGCAACCTATAAGATAATAATTATGACGTTTCCGAGACAAATTATTTTGTTCTGTTTGAGTTGTCATGTCCAAATAAACATGCACCTTTCATTATAGGCTTATGTATTAAAATAATTATTAAAAAAAAATGTTGGGGCCCATATCTTACTGACAAATATTTTTGATTATCATGAATAATGCTTTAAATTAAAATTTCACATTTTTCAGTCAAGAACATGTCGTTGGTCATTATCAGTATCATTACTTTGTATCAAATCCCCATATTCTTCAATGATTATCATTCACCAATTTTATTGATTTATGATATAGCTCTGCAGGGGTCATGTAAATTTCCAAATGTATTCACTAAATGCCACCCCATCATTCAACTTTAAAACACACACCTTCACAAAATAATCAATAATTTAATTCGATTTTCTTAGGGCGCATCTTAATCAGCTTGTTTTAGCACTCACTGGCTTACCGAGAAATTTGTTTGGGTGTTAAAGCCTCCCCCCCCCCCCACCATTGGCGTAACAAGGGGTTTGTTGGGTGTTAGCCCCCCCCCCCCACACCATTGCTGTACGAGCGGGTACGTTGTTTGGGCGTTATACACACACACACACTCACACAATTGGCGTACCACGGGGTTGTTGGGTGTTGACCCCCCCCCCGGGGTCGGCCCCCACGCGTTGCTGTACCGAGCGGGTTGTTTTGGCTTTAGCGCCCCCCCCCCCCCCACGGCAAAAAAATAAAAATAAAAACCCCTTTCTTTACTCGCCTAAATATTGAACTGTTGTGTAAACCATTCTAAGTCATGTTCACAATTTCATTTTAAATTTTTTTTAAAATCAGTATAGCCCCCCCCCCCCCCCCCCAGCAACAAAGGGGTCAATGTGTCGAAAAATGAAATTAAAATCTGCGGGAAATATCAAAAAGGTTTGGGTGCATGGTCGAAACCGGTCATATGCATTTTAGCAACAAAATCATTATTTAAAATTTTGAGAAATAATTAAAGGCTATTTAAAGCAAATTATAGCAAAGATATCCTATAGGTGTGTACTTCTGATAATATATTATTAAACATCAGGCATTGTTCACAAATAGGACATGGCTTAATGACTGAAAAAGGATGAAATTAAAGCATGATTAATCTTTATCGACAAAAACAGAAGCAATCGATTTGCCCCCATGAAAGGTGTTTTTCAAAACAGATTGTTCACGAGGGAAGAAATAGGCTAATAATCAGCAATGCATGATACATGACTTGATTGTTTCTCACCGATGCACTCTTCAAAAAGCATTAGTAACTGGTATTGTATAAGTTTGCTTCTTTCTCTGCTGTTTTGGGGTGTTTTTTTTCTGAGTCATTCAGTTATGCTTCTGGGCAGATCTTTTCTATTCTATTTAGGGTACGTGATCATTTCCAGTCCTAGCAAACAAAACAAAACATCGAAACACGAGAGAAATCAAAGAAAAGAAGTGACAATTCGTCTCTACGAAACCCAGTCAAGCATTATTCCATTTCTTCTTTATTTACGACAGTTGTTCGCGAATAAACACACAAAAACTGTCTCGTGCCCTGATTAATACTTATTCCCTTTTCAAGATTGGGTGTGTAGTCTGCGGGTGTCAAACAGGAACTTCGGAAGGATGGGGATTGCTAAGTAACTCAGAACGTTAGTTCTTTATACCTGCTATAAAGTGCGAAGCAGACGCCAAAGGACTATGCATCAAAAAAGTGCATATTTTTAGACTTGGATATACTTTTTACTTGTTAAGTGTACTTATAGTGTCTCTTTTTTAATCCTAATTTTTCATTGTCTATAAGTGGTTATTTTCGCCCCACGGTGACTTTATTTCGCGATTTCGCGAGTCGTCATCGCGAAATTTCACTTCATTAAAGGCTATTTATGGTAATGAAATCATCACCAAAATCGCGAAATTTTGCTTCCGCGAAATTTCCCACTGGTCAAATCGCGAAATATCTGTACGCGGGAATATTGGCTTATACAGTATGAGACTGCGTTTAAGCTACATTTCTAGTGTTCATTACAAAACTTTATTTACATGATGTGGGTGTCTACAGAAGTCCAAAGCGTTACGAATTTGTACAAACAGATCTAGCATTTAGGTAGAGCCTGACTGCTCAGTCGCTATTCCTGCACACCCTCAAATGCACGATTGATACATTTTCCCAGGTAACTTTAATAAACAAAAAATTCTTTTATTAAGTTACATTTATGGGAGCTGCAGTGTACCTGTCGTGTCATACGAACTTGAAAGGATAAATACAGAAATGTCACATAGTTCTATAGGATTTACCAGTGGTATCTCTTGTAGAAGCACCCCCCCCCCCTTCTGGACTATGATTACAAATTGATTGATACATTTCCTGAACATTGGAAGAATTAAACAGATTGATACAATGATTCCATTGGGGTATACACATCATTTAGATAGACTTGAAGAAAGCTCTTATAGGGCTTTGGGAAGTCACACATGATCTTGCTGACACTTTCATAATTCCTTTGAACATTGGCAAATTCCTTGATTGAATTTATCTATGTTCAAAAATTTACATCTTAATTTTACAATATAGCCTACATTTTACATTAGCCGACAGTCTGTATTAAAAACTTTTTTTTTCCAGATTTAGTATGTTGAACAGTAATAACATGGTAAATAAATATGATCATTTCTTTAGCAAACTTTTCTGGTTGAGACAAATTTACATAACATCCATAAAGGGACTGTGGAGCTCGGAGTAGATTTCAGAGAAAAATGACAAACATAGAAATGCCTAAAGGTCACTTTTTTACTTGTTCCAGCACCCCTCACTTGCTTTGCCATAAGCCCGCATTTTTTTAAGACATTCGCTAACCCCTTCCAAGCAAATTCCAGTGTTCAGATGTCTATATTTTTAAATTTAGCGGCCTTGTTTCGAATTTGGGACTTGTGACACAGTTCACCTGCAAGTGCCAGTTTTTTTATTATTGAAGGGAACATGGAACAATGTTTCACTGTTGTATTAGGATCGTACACTTTTGATTGTTGGACAATCAGGTTTCATGAGGAGTCATTCTTATTTACACTGATATCTTAAACAATAGAATTCACTTTTGCATTAAAATGGACATCGCATGAGTGCAATCATTAATACTGTATGAATACATTGTACATTGCACAGACTTAGTGGAATTGACACCATGCACTTGTAATGTGCCAGACATACGGCTGCAAAAATTTAAACTATAACCCCATTTTAAAAACTTTAACGGGGTCATCTTTACAAACTCTAATATGTATGATTTATGGATTGCCATATAGGAAAACTGGGGATCGAGGGGCTTGGCTTTACCATTGCCTTAGTGGGTTTCGGCAGATGCTCATCCCACAGCCCAATTAAGTTTTAAATCTAATTACTATAATAAATCTTTTAAAGGAAAATCGTGAAAAAATCATGAGTTAGAGTCTATGGCACGTGCCAGGTTAAATAGACGTATTATTACGAACACTACTACTTTTTTTTTCCTCTCTCTCTCTCTTCTGTAATAATAACTTCTACCCTAAGGTTAGAAAACACCTTGAAGCTTGAGGAAACATTTTTAAAAATCCAGCTATTTCTTGTAAGTGTCTTTCTTTGGTTTGCTTAGCTTGTTCATAGAAAATAAAAATTGATTGATTATAATGCTGTCTTACAATATACATGCAAGTGAAAGCAATCATGGAATTAATGTAAGAAAATATAGATGAGTACTTCAGCTTGTTTCTCCAGGATCAAGCGTTTTATGTGAACTATTGGGTGGAACTTTCAGGTTACTTCTCAATGCTTGCTAGTGGTGAGAAAATATAGATAAAATTAGTTTTTTCTATATTAATTTCCAATGCTACAAGTAGTTATATGTATCTTAAGGACAACCTTCAACCAGTTCAGCTGATGGGATAGCTTTTAGAGATTAAAAAAAATATATTATTTATTTAAATAACAGATCAATAAAAATGATCAAAAATGTCAAGACATTAAATGTAAAATATTAAACTTTACATTGTGTTTCAACATATTGTCTTTATTCTTTACTATTTAAATAGTTTGCCTGAATACCTCTTTCACTCATTTACTATCTTAACTTTGTTTTTTGTTTTGTTTTAATCTGTCTAATTTGAGTTTCTGAAAACAAGCTATTAAGACACTTGGAAACAAAGAGTAAATAAATGGCCAAAGATCAAGTCACATGCAAATGTTGTATTTTCTGGAATGCATGGAAGAAAGGTATCGAGCAGTAAATAGAAACTCAAAATACTAGTATCATGTGTCTCATTTTGTTTTGTGTTCTACATGTTGTTCTTTATTGTTTTTTCCCAGTAGAGTCTAATACCATTACATATGTATTATGGATGGACAAACTGGGGGAGGAGCAATTGTAAATATGGAAATCAACTATCTAATATTTCTCACTTTTGTTTAGTTTTATTTTTCAATATCACAATTAGGACAAGTGACTGATAAAGAAATGTTTATGAAATGGATAAAGTCATTCATATCTGAATGTGATTTTTTGGACATATGGGGGCAGGCGATGGCTATTGTGTTTGGAATAGTTTGGAGCTACTGATTGGGCTTGTGAGGGTTGAGCTCTGTTTTCCAGAATAGAAACTGGTTCAGGGTCACGTCCATGTCCAATCAAGGCTTGGGTTTTTGCAATGTGGCGAGTGTGGTTTCCATATGAGGACAAGAAGGAAGCTTACATTCCCACTGCACTCCATGAGAAAATCACCAGCTCAAGTGATTTGCTCTGAATAACTCTGAAAGAGCTCAGGAAACAAAATCACACCAACAAGACAAAAACACGTAACAATAAAGAAAGAGTCACTCCAAATTTGTTCATTGTAAATTGCAAATCCAGCTACTGCAAATACATTTTTTTCCAACATTGAATTCAACCTAGCGATCATCTAAGAGATGCCTGATTGGCTGGCATCCGAATCAAGTTTTGCAACAATGTGAAAATGTTGTTTGGCACATTCTTTCAACTGTCAGGTTGGTTGGCACTATACGTGTTATGGAAATGAGGATACATTCATGTTAACAAAAGGACTACACATGAATTCCTTCTGTAGTTTTTTGTGAATGGAAACTTGAAACTCGATATGGGTTGAGCGATTATTAATTGGGCGACACATCAAATTCTTCCTCCAAGGTAGAGGCTGTGTTAAACGCAATCAAAATTTTCATTTTTCATTTCGCTGTGTCTTATTCAGTTTATTGGAAAACAAACATATATTTTTTTCTATCAATATCTCTTTATTTCAAATAGAATTTCTTCTTTTTTTCTTTTTTTTCTTTTTTTTTTAAAATTCTTTGACGATACTATTACTGTTAGGTCTTTTGGCCTAATCATGAATCACAGGATTATGCAGGATTTAGAAAACCATATGTTGTAAACTTTCCCTATTCAAGTCATTTCTAATATTTTTTCCTCCAATTTTAATAATTTACGCCTATATCCTTTCAATATTCAAGTCAACAAAAGTTATGTTAAATACCATTTAATCACAGACTGGAACTGGGATTATTTCTGTATAATACACATTGAATCAAACTGTTGATTTATTTACTTCACTTTTTAGACTGTTCCTCCTAATATTTTTTTAATATAATCATAAATATGTATCCAAACTTATCCATATGTTTATTGTTGCTTAATATATTTCCCTACTATTTATATAGGCGTACTATAATAGTAACAATTTTTAAACCCAAATGATAAATGAACAAGGAAAATAACTATTTGAAAAAGGAGACAAAATATTTCCAGAGATAGCTCTGCTCTGTATTTGTTTCTATAGGGACTGATTCACAAAATGGCATTGAAACCAGAAACATGCAGAAGAACTAAACCACAGTGGGGCATTATTTATAGCTGTGGTTATTATTTGACCTGTGTATACAGAACAGTGAGCTTTTAGAGCAAGGTTATGACTATGCACCCATTGGAGGTATACAGTGAATGCAGCACTGCATTTGCTAACCACGGCAAAGCCAACAATACGGGCTGTATTGGGCTATGAATCCCCCCGTTGTCTGGCATGGGTTTATGCTGTACAACACGTTATCATTGTGCTTTGAACGCGCTTGATTTCGGGCCGTTTTGAAATAGCGACAAAAACAAGGTCGATGGTTATGAAATGTAAATCCCGGACTCCACCTAGATCATTTGGGTAGCCAGCATTTGCTATGAGGCGATGCTTGAGTAAGGTAAACGAGCGATGCTCTCTGTGGATCGTTTGACCTGTAAAATTGAAAGAATTGGGCAATTTCGTTAATTGTCGTGGTCTGGAAATGGCGACCAAGGGCCGTATTTCGGGATGCGTGATGACAATGCGGACACTAGCACGGGCGAGAGCACAGCGACGCTTACACGTGTTATTGCATAGGCGGTCACGAAACGTGCGAAACGGCACTTTGTTAACCGTTTCAAACTGCGTGATAATTCAAAATTAATGTATTTGGAAGGTTTATGTGAATGATTGGTAATTATCATCTCATATTCTATTCATGTGTAAGCTATCCTTTTTATTATCGTTAAGATGGATTAATTGATAAGATATTGTGGGCTTTCATTTTGCTTACCGTCACTAACTGACGTTGAAGCTCTGGTGGCGTCTTTCTTTGATGATCCCATAGCCCGAGCTCATCGTTTATTTCTCTGTCAAAAAAGACCATAAATTAATTAAAGGATTTTAGAAGGCTTCCGTATTGACACACGTATTGAAATCATAAATCACATAAAATTAGATTGTTCACAGCGGTTGTATAGTTTCGAAAGTATTGTATTACCTTGCGAATTTGAGCTCTTTTCTGGATGATACCGACTCCCTCCGTTCGATTCAATTCGACTTCACGTTCTTCAACATGATCGAAAGGTCCGTGGTTCGACCACGTTTTCGTCGCTTTTCTCTTGTTTCCCTTCAGTATGAATGTCTTAGTTTCATTTGGTGGTCCATCATCTTCTCCCTACGACTTGCTGTTGTGGCATTCGTGTCTAAGTAAAAAATCCAACGAATCGCTGTAAATTCTCCCCAAGTTGACCCCATTTTTCGCGTTAGACCCATTCAGAACAACGCACCCGCTCGCACTGACTTATCGCCATTCACTGTGTGATCATGAGTGTGGCGAACGTGCGAGTCTGGCTAACATCAAAGGCAGCTGCCGCACCCTTGATTGACAGTCGGTCTGTCAGTTGGGTCAACGAGGCCAAATCAATTATCGCCCTGGCCAATCGATAGTCACAGCACAAGCTCGATGAATATTATATCGAAATTCTCGGCATTCCTTATCTTTAGTGATATTATAACCCTCTGTGCTTTCAAACGGTAAAATTGGCGGACTCGGATTTATCATCACGCATTTTCGCAATCTCTCGTCACTGTATGATGATACTCTGTTTGCTTTTCCACGAATCATAAATAGCCGGCTTTAGTGCATTCTGGTATAATTGAGCAAATGGCAAGTTGTTGGTCAAAATTATCTTTCTGGGTCAAAATACTACATCCTAGTTGTAATGTAATGTGATTATGCAATATTTTTTATTAGCGTATTCCATGAACTTAGTATAATATAAAAGCATTTTTTTTTGGAAGTGGGAAAGTATTCATAGATCTATCTTTCATATCAAATTACATTTCTTACTCCCTAGAAATTTCAATTTTCGTACTATATATGCATCGTGGGCTTTCAAATATTTACAATGCGCTACGAAAAATATAAATCAAAGAATATTGGACAAAACTCTGATATATTATATAATATATTAATTTTGCAAGGAAATTTCAATCTCTTTGTTTCAGGAACAATTTACATTATTCGTGTGTCCGAATTATTTGTTAAAGTTGAACACAGAGGAGAATAAACAGAGAGCAGAGAGAGAGAGATGGGGAAACAGAATTGCGTAGATCTACACTTTTTATTCAGGCTTTACGGCGGGCGAGACGGAAAGAGGCGGTCTCTTCGACTAGCACATGCACGCTTAAGCGGGATTCTCTTGAACTTGACATCGCATTTGATTGAGCCATAATCGACAGATAAGGCACAGCCCCTTTTCAAGAGACGAAACCGTTGAAGTCAAGCGAGAGTATTTTCTTCTCTGTATTTTCCGAGCGGTTATAAAGTCAGATTTGAGTTCGCTTTCGTCTTAGACGATTGTTTTGTTTCTTTCTTTTCGTTCTTTCTTTATTTATTAATTTCAATTTTATTTATTTGTTCTTTTTTTTCTTATCTTGTTTGGTTTGTGGCACATGTATTCCAAAGATTTATGTTTTACATAGCTAATCTTGATACTTATTCGGATGTCTGTTATGCGCCACCATAACACTAATGCGTTGGCGTTTATGCCTCAGTATCAATGGCTATTCATTATGAGTGCAAAATGTTTTTTGTGATGGGTTTAAATGAATGTTGTGAAAAATTACACCTTCCATTCAAAAGAAATTAATTTTCATAGCAGAGCATTGGGTATGATATCAGGCCAGTCGCGACCAGTGGCGAATTGTTTTTATTCTAACGCCCAATGTGATCGATTTCCTTGGTCTCGCTAAATCACTAGCACCATTCAAAGAAAGACTTGTAATAATCCGATAGCACGAGGGAGTATAATTATATAAAGGGGGAAGTCATTTCTGTGAAAGGTCACTTGCACTTTTACTTTTTACCGGTTGCTCGAACTTGAAAAGGGTGTACTAATACTTTCGAGAGGAAGTAAAATCATACGTGTGAGTCTGAATTTATTGCTATGATTACGTAAGGAAAGCTCGTCAATAAAGGTCGTGCGATAATGAATCGTCTCTGTAAACAAAGCATAGCAGTTTTAGTGTCTATTTCTCACGTTTGATATTTAATTTGACTGGGCTGTCGTAAGCTTACGAATAGGCCAAAGCTAACGGAGAACCCAGTCAAAGTAAAACACCTGGTCAGCATCCAGTCGTCTATCTGTCAAATATGGTCCTGCTTTCACGACGTAAGCTCCTAATATATTAATAAACTAATTTTTCCCTCTCTTTTCGATCAAAAAGGTTTTTTTACGGTCTTTCAAATTATTAAAGCATTAACGAATATTCTTCTCCATTATTTTGATCGATCTATCTTTTTGAACTTGGAGGTTTCGCCATATTCCTGTAAGCCCATCGTTTGCTAACGGTACGCGACTGTTGACCCCTCCCCCACCAGAATTTTTCCTCATCTTTCCTATATACGCTTGTCATCAGTTTCCAGGTTGTGCTAACATTGAATCATTAGAAGTGTATAGCCCCCCCCTCTCTCCATCTATATAGACCTACTCCTAATACATTAACCTTGACAGTATTTAGTTGTTTCTGTTTAATTTCTATCTATTTTATCGTTATTATTATTATTCAATGACATATGGCAACCTAAAATAATTAATCTATGACGTTTCGAGACAACAATTTTGTTCTGTTGAGTTGTCTGTCCCAAACATGCACCTTTCATATATGCGTTTAGTATTAATAAAATAATTATTTTTAACAAAAAATGTTTGGGGGTCATTTTTACTGACAATAATTTTTGTTATTATCAGTGGAATAATGCATTTAAATTAAAATTCCACATTTTCTCAGTCAAGAACAGTCCGTTGGTTCATTATCAGGTATCATTACTTTGTATCAATCCCCATATGTCTTTCAATGATTTTCATTCACCATTTTATTGATTTATGATATAGTCTGCAGGGGTTCATGTAAATTTCCAAATGTATTCACTAAATGCCACCCATCAATTCAACTTTTAAACACACCTTTCACACAATATCATAATCTTAATTCGATTTTATTATGGCGATCTGGCTATCAGCTTGTTTTTAGACTCATGGCTTTACAGAAATTTGTTTGGGTGTGGTTAAAGCCTCCTCCCCCCACCTATTGGCGTAACAAGGGTTTGTTGCGGTGTTGCCCCCCCCCCCCCCACACACATTGCTGTTACCGAGCGGGGTCGTTGTTTGGGCGTTTATACACCACCAACACTTCACACAATTGGTCACGGGTTGTTGGGTGTTGACCCCCCCCGGGGTCGGCCCCACGTTGCTTACCGCGGGTTGTCTTTGGCTTTTAGCCCCCCCCCCCCACGCAAAAAATAAAATAAAACCCCTTTCTTTACTTCGCTAAATATTAACTGTTGCTGTAAAACCATCTTAGTTCAGGTTTCACATTTCATTTTAAATTTTTTTTAAAATCAGTATAGCCCCCCCCCCGCCCCCCCCCCCCCCCCCCCCCAGCAACAAAGGGAGTCAATGTGTGAAAATGACATTTAAAATCTGCGGTGGAAATATCCAAAAGGTTGGGCTGCATGGTCGAAAACGGTCATATGCATTTAGCAACAAAATCATTATTTAAATTTTCTGAGACATTAATTAAATGCATTTAAAGCCAATGTATAGCAAGATTCCTAGGTGTGTACTTCTGATTAAGTATATTATTAAAACATCAGGCATTGTTTCACAGATAGGACATGGCTGATGACTGGAAAAAGGATTGAAATTAAAGCATGATTTAATCTTTATCGACAAAACAGAGCAATCGATTTGCCCATGAAAGGTGTTTTTCAAAACAGATTGTCACGAGGAAGAAATAGGCTAATAATTCAAGCAATGCCATGCATTATGATGTGATTGTTTCTCACCGATGCACTTCTTCAAAAGAGATTAGTAACTGGTATTGTATAAGTTTGCTTCTTTCTCTGCTTGTTTTGGGGTGCTTTTTTTCTTCTGGTACAATTCAGTTAATGCTTCTGGCAGAATCCTTTTCTATTCTATTTAGGGTACGTGATCATTTTCCAGTCTTAGCAAACAAAAAAAAACATGAACACTCGAGAGAAATCCAAAGAGAATAGAAGTGGACAATTCGTCTCTACGAAAACCAGTCAAGCATTATTCCATTTCTTTCTTTATTTACGACAGTTGTTCGCGAATAAACACTCAAAAACTGTCTCGTGCCCTGATTAATAGAACCTTTTTTACAAGATTACGGTCTATTTCAACCTATACCAATTTTTCATTTTAAATTGGAGACAGACAAAATACGCTGCAGAGAATCGGAAGATAAATTTAGCCGTTGCGCCCGGGATGATTGCATTTATATGAACGAAGTAATGGTCTTCTAATTCTCATTATATATAGTACGCGACAGGAAAAAGGGTGGCGAATACAAAGCTGTTGTGGACAGAGCAAAGGGGTGGGCAAGAGAAATAACGTTCCTTTGAAAAATAACGGTCTCCCTAAAGAGCGCCTCTCTTGGCTTTTTGTTTGTAATTGCGGCGGTCACAAAACTCGCCGTACCATCGACGTGCAACTTCCCTACGATGGATATTCGTAGAATTCGTGCAGCCGGTGTACCTCGCAGGTACAATGCATGTACTACGACGCAGAGTTTTATACAATACCCTTACTATAGAATTGCAGGCAATCGCAGAAGTTGAATTAGGACCTGTAACGTGCATTGCACATACCACGGCAGGCTAACGTCGAACTGGCACGTGCCCCGTTACTCCTCGACGAGTTGTGGACCGCCGCATTAGACATGACGTTTTTATGATATGGGTCTATAAAATGACCAAAATAATGGTTTAAACATTTGAAGACCTCAATAAAGAGAAGAAGAAATAAAGAATGAAACATAGAATTCAAATGTTTAAACAAACACAAAGTCATATCTAAACCTTAGTAGGCCTAACTTTCCTAAAAATTACTTCTTTTTTTTTTGTTTCAAAATTAAAATGGACAGCAATATTGTCATTGTAATTGTTTTACTTTTAAAATGAATTAGATTTAAAAATTAATATTCAAACTTTCTCTTTAGCAGCGTAAGTACAGTGCGGACATACAGCGGGGCTCAATGCACAGGCCGCACCGCTTATATTTTAATTTGAAACCACTCATTGACCGTACAGCTTAAAATCGGAAAAGTTTCGGCAGCGCCCCCCCCCCCCCCTCCCCCCATCTTGCCTGGCGCCACCCAACTATTTTCTATATCGCCTCCTGGAAAATTGACGGAAGCGTTGCAGTTGAAAAGAATATGGTACAAAATAGAAAGTATTACACCCATAATTCTGAATGAAGTTCAAGTCATTGAATACGTAAGTATCAGTTACCACTCTACAAAACAACTACAAAATTACACAGCCCGGACAACATGAGGTAAAAGTGTAAAATAGAAAATGAAATAGAATATGAAAAAAATATTGCGGATACATATATATTTTACCAAGGACAATGTATCGGCGATTTTCCTTGCAACGCAATTATTGTTCTTTCTCTTAATGCCCCCCCCCCAAAAAAAAAGCGGCTAAGGTAGGCCTTCATGTTAGAATTGTGATGATTATTTTTTAAATTGATTTGTCATTGGCCGCTCTGTACAATCTTTTTTTTTAATTTCATGTTAATCTTCTTTGTATTTATCTTACATCTTCCTCTTATTTACCCTTAGCTTCGGCACATTTTTGTTTACTAGTACTGTTTTAAAGTTTGTTCCCACCCTTCCTTCTCTCTCTTTTTTTTTTTTTTTTTTTTTTTGGGAGGGGGC
>CALNVZ010003433.1:17065532-17089789 GCA_940671915.1 Paracentrotus lividus | reverse complement strand
AAAACCTTTTTACAAGCATTACGGTCTATTTCAACCATGAATACAATTTTTCATTTTAAATGGAGGAATCTTCTCTGGGGGGGGGTTCTAATATTCAATACTTATATAATAAAAATAACATTTTTAGAGCGCTTCACAAAATGTTTCTGCGATGAAAAAGATATTCAAATAAAATCTATATCACTTTTTTGTTCTACGCTGATGATATCTTTCTAACCTCGTCCCTATCACATCCCAGTCACACTAACATCAAACCGGCATCAAATCAATCCAAATATTACATTACTGTGAATGGACAGAATCGGTTGAACTCAGAGTTGTGACTGAGGTTAACACTGAACGTGACTAAATCGTCATGGTCCATTGTGGATAGTTCATGATCTCGAGGAGGCGCCTAAACCAAGGTTGTTTTATACGTTTGTTTTGTTTCTTCCTCTTTATCTCTCTCACTCCCTCTGTCTCAATCTATCTATTCGTCTCTTTTGTTTTCTCCCTCGTTATTTTGTATCCGTGCCTTGGGTTGATAATATATTATCTATTTCATACATAATTTGTAAAAATATAGTATATTCGTGAAATACGCTTTTATTGTTGTTTTTTTTTTTTATTTGTCCACAACCTCGATCTATTGTCGTCGAACGATTTTTATTAATATAATTTTCAGAAATAAAATTCCCCGAATAACAAATATAAATACATGAATAATAAACGATGAACAATGAGGACTGAATATACGTCTTTTGACAGTTTATTGGTCATTGTTGGTATTTCTCTCTTCCTTTTTAGTACCCTCGCCTGTCATATGCCTTTTTGCGACATATAGCTTGGAAAATTATTATACCGAATGATATCAAGCTCCTTTATGATTTGTTAAATCTCATAGCTAAAAAGCGTGTATGTATTTTTAAAAATTTATTTCACAAGCCTTTTTATATGTTGTTGAAAATTATTGAATAGACTGTCTAGTTATAGTAAGATTATTTTCTACTATTACTAAGTGGAATATGCAATAAAATCATAGGTCGCGTGCAGCAAAATAACAAATAATACATGGGAAATGAAATTAATGCAGTAAATACACAAGAAGCTATCGATGAAACAAACGTTTTAGCACTATACAGGGCAAAAGCCCCCTTGGAAACGGAACAAGGAAAGTTATCATCTCGGAGCCCTAAATTTTATTTGGGGGCTTTTTTTTTTGTGGACAAAACTCGATATGTAAAATAAAACAACTTGAACATTTCATTTTGCAATACTTATGGTAGATGAGGGTATATCTTTATTAATGGAAGTAGAATGCAAAGCGAAATGAGAGGCGTTAATTTGAATCTGTTTCAAAGATGATCATCATTCTGAGGCGAGGGAGAAAAAAAGTCTCACATACCGAGCTTTAATTATTTTATTGGACCTAATCATTATGCCTGTTATAGGACCACACATAAAATGTAACAAATTAATATTATAATTTTTTTTTATAGGGGCACATGTGCAACAAAATGTTGTATGCACTTATTAAAGGGAAGCTCTGGACCCGAAATAAGTTGCTTTTATAAAAAACAGAAAAAATAGAAAAGCAGAATTAAAAAAATTTGAAGATAATCGGACTTATAATAAGAAAGTTATGAATATCTTTACAATGCACAAAGATTTGATCGCTATACCAAATTGGAAACACAGTCACAAAAGCTGTGATGTCATAGGGGCAAAACTTGCCATGCATTTTCTATATTGTTTTATGATAAATTTTCACTTTATTTGTTAAGAAACTGTGTTCCTCATAACTTCGGCCAAGATATAAATTGATGGCAATATTATGCTATTGCATCTATTCATATATATATATATATATATATATATATATATATATATATATATATATATATATATATTGTAAAATCAGCACCCCTTCTAGAAATGCAAAAACAAAGATTTTAAGTAGGTTTTCGGTATATATAGAAAAAGATTTCCATGAATGTTGAATTTCATGAAAATATCACTTTTCTTTTGAAATGTCATTGCAATTCTCATTTTATGAAAATGCATAGATGCAATAACATATTTCCATCAATATATCTTGGCCAAAGTTATGAGGAAAGCTGTTTCTTAACAAATAAAGTGAAATTTATCATAAAGCAAATAGACAATGCATGGCAAGTTGTGCCCCTGTGACATCACAGGTGTTGCCGATTTGGTGTAGCGATCAATTTTTTGTGTGCATCATAAAGATATTCATAAGTTTCTTATTATTATTCCGATTTTCGTCAAACTTATTTAAATCTGTTTTTCTAATTTTTCTGCTTTTTATAAAAGCAACTTATTTTGGGTCCAGAGCTTCCCTTTAAGAATTAAATTAACAAATCAACGGTTATTTACTGATCATTTCTCTATATACAGATAATGATATGATCAACTCATAATTTTTAGGTTATTGAAGACATTTCCAGTGTTTTAGTTCAAAAGGTTGGGAATTATGAAAATCGATAAATTTCATGAATGATCTTCCTGACTAACTATTATCATGATTATAGCAAACATTCAGTTTGTTTACAGTGTACCTTAATTTGTGCAAAATGAAATTATTCTAATATTTCCATCCCAGTCACCGCACGTTTTCCAATTCTTTCATAAAAACAAATACACTTTTCTTTTTAACTCCAAACCACAGCAGGGTCGTTCGGACCTGATCACGCGGTGACGTCACATTTTTTGGCCCCAAACTTCGCGCCCCGTTTCAGTCGTCTGCCAGTTCGCGCGTGACGGTGTAAACAACAAATTTCACACAATATTCCGCTTTGTACACTTGTTTGTTACGAAAAACCCGAAAATCAATTTAGAGTAACCACAAGCACATATTTTTCATTCAAATGTAATATTTCAAAGGCATTTTTTTTTTTTTTTTGTTAAAAAGGTGAAAGTTGGAAACAATCGTGAAAATGATATTGTTTTTGGTTGAAGCAAAGTGAGAAATATTTCAATTTGTAGTATTGTACCAATACTTGTGTTATACCAGAATGATATTATTTTGCTTATAGCCGAATTATTGGTCATTTTGATTTTACTGTTCATCATGTTAAACAGCATTGCTTTTGATTTAACGGATTTTGTTCTCAACTCGTTTGACCCTTTTATTATGAACTCATAGTATTAACATGGACTTATAACCTCAGAGGTAATAAGTCCATGGTATTACCAAATTTAAACATCTAATTCAAATTTTCCCTGCTGATTTATACCCTATTTTATTTCAAATTTGTTCTCGAAATCAGAAAAATTTTCATCTCCTTTTTCTTCACACACTTTAAATCAAAATGTTCCCAAAATTAGCTTTGAAATCCCATGATGCATTAATTTTGTGGCGCATATGTAATGCCATTTTAGCTATGACCTTGAACTAACCTATAAATATTCGCTTCCCCATAAGAAATAAATAAAACAATGATAATAATAGGCCTATTATTGGGAAAATATAAAGAAATTAAGAGGGAATAATCCTCTCATTGTCAGATCTGATTTCATTATTCAATTATTCAGGCACTAAATTTCATTTCACTGAGTTGACTTTTTAAATTCTAAATTTCCGGATTTTATAGATTTTCTGTCCATATTGAATTTTCCCAAACCGATTATACGAATAGCATCCAAGCAGTAAGTTATGCGAAAGCCAGTTGGAAAAAAAAAATCATGCCTGTGCAGTACTATAGCTATTATACTCTATGAAAAAGCAAAAATGTACCGTATACATTAAAAACAATTTAATACATGCGACGGAGTTGGGGCAGAACAGAAAATTTTCCTCCTTGAAATGACGTTTATGATAATAGTCAATAAATACGATTATAATTATTATCTCTCGTTAGCATTTCGAATGCTGGTACCATTACCCCCCTTTCAAAAATTATTATAAGTATTTCATTTTCTTACCCGCACTTTTTGTAAGTTTTAGGGGAAACCCTACATTTAAGGTTATAGGTTTCGTAATATTAAAACAAAGTTCAATCTCCTTTTTATGTTCATGCTCTGTATGACACATGCATGCCATTGTCTTACAAATACAATCTTCTATTTGAATGAAGAAGAAATAAAATACCTTTGATGAATTTGTACTTTTGGTTTTAAAAAAAATGAAGAATTAAAGAAAGCCAAAGGAGTAGAATATTTTATTATTCCATTCAAAATTCACTATTTTTAAATCGGAGAATCGACTCTGCTATTTTTTGTTGTTGACAATGAAGGGCTTATTATCAAGGCATATTGATCAAGCAATATCCCAGAAATGTGTACGGTTCTAGGAACTACCCCCGGACAACTATACCCCCGCCAAAAATATACCCATTTCTGGGGATAGTTGTCCTGGGGGTAATTGTCCAGGGGTAGTTGTCCTGATACGCATCTGTACTACCCCGCCTAAATTTAATATTAATCCGCACCTGTGACTTGAAGTTCAAATTTAAAGCAAACTCGGACAATATATTGTGCAATATCAATGTATACGTCGTAATTAAATGGGAGAATCAAAATGTATGTGAAATTAGTGTGTGATTATATTCCAGGCATGTAATGGTGCGCATGGATCGATGACAATGCAATATCCAAATGGCCTTGGTGGAAAAGGAAAGGACAATATACCCCAATCGACTCTACTATTAGTCCGGCAGTCAGCCCATTGACTTTTGGCCTAAGTGTGCATTGGAATGTTATAGTTTTTTTTAAAACTGATTTTGGCTGGTGAGACCTTCTATTTTAACAATCCACATGCTGGAGCTCTGTCAGCATTGAGCAATTTAAGATATACGCGAAAATCCAAAATGGCCGCCGGCAGCCATCTTGGATTTTCTATTTCCTTACTTTAACATACCTAAAATATTCAAAATCTGGAATATAGGGGTTTAAGGGGGTGGAGAATCAAAATCTGAGGTTATTTTGAGGATACAAGCATGTTCTGGGGGCGAAATATAACAAAAGCGGCCATTTTCCAAGATGGCCCCCATAGAACATGCAGTATAATTGACTATATACACGTGTATACCTTATGAATCATTTTAATTCCCCATTTTTAATTTTGATAAGTTGGGAGAATGGGCAAAGACCTAATCAAAAGAATTCATAGTGCACTTTAAATGAAATAATATAGGTTTTCCCGGCCAATTTCATTGTTTTGTCAATCAATTGCATATTAAAGGCATTCATGTTCGGAAAAAACGTTGCTGCATCGAAATGTTGCCAGTCAAAATCGTATTCAATCATCAAAATTAACGATTGATGTGATTGATTTCGTATTTGCGCATTCTACTTCACATAATAAGCATATGCATTCGGCAATAGCTATTCAAATTCGTCTTCATCCTGTCGACATTTCATTCTGTATACTGAAATTCGCACAAATTTGAATGCACAAATAATGAAATTAAATGCCTATATCCGAATTTGAACTTTGCAACCATTACTTTGTGTGCCTAAAAACGAATCTGAGAGCATGAACACGAAATTGTTTGACTAAAGTCAGTCTGTCGCATCAAACACACGAATTTGAATACACATTAAATGAAAACGGATGATAAATGTATGAAATTGGCCGGGAAAACCTATATCAGGGTTAAGTGCAAAATTTAAGATACATATGTTGCTGATATAGATGTATATAGGCTTATTAATCATCTCCAGTGTATCATTATGATGTTTTTGTACTACCCTTTGTTTTGAAAGTAATCTGTTTGGGATGATGCAATATAATAATCTAATGGCAGCTTAAGATTGCCTACATAGAACATTAACCTGTGAGGAGGGGAGGAAATATACCACTCCCTAATAGTTTAACAACCCCCCCCCCCCCAACTCAGATAGTAAACAAATACATACATGTGTACTTGTTCAGGATTAAGACAGATACCCCTATCACTCGTTTTTTCGTTGTTGTTTTTTTTTTTTTTTTTTTTTTTTTTGGGGGGGGGGGGGAAGCCGCATCAAACTTGTGCCCTTTTACAAGCTTTTGGGAGGGAAGCAGCATAAAATTACTCCGTATTACAAGCTTTTGGAGGGTAAACCCAAAAAATAACAGGTTTATAAAACCATATTTGGGACTCTATTTCAAGAATGTTCCGGAAAGATTCAAAAACTATACCCCTAAATAAATATAATTCAGGGAAATTTCACCCGAAAAAAATGCTAAAGACCACTATTTCAGTGATTTTTAGTGTTTTCCCCCGAGCTTAGCCCCTTATAAATAAATCAATTTTCCTGATATGTAGGGAATGGGAAAACATGTTTGGTCGACCGCCTGATTGGGGAGAGGTTAACATGTCATAACTGTTCTTTAATTCTTTGGATGTGCCTTTTACATTGCATAAACTGCTGTAAAATCATTTCAAGCGCTTAATTGATTCTTGCTTATTGTAGCAGATACACTCTTTAATGTTACCTAGCTACCTATAGGCCTATGACAGTTGAAACAAGCTGATAGTATGATGCTGAAAAACTAATTTAATCAAGTCGATGATTGTCTTGATTTGAAGAAAAAAACAAACATGAAGATAATCACTTGTATCAATAAGTTTCATTTAGCATTAGGCGCCACTTGCTTTAACAGCTAAATGCCGAAGTTATATAACTGTGTATCTGCTCCAACAAAAAGCTAATGGTCAAATTTTATTTCATATTTAGTGCAAAGCCCGTGCATTAATCTGATTCATCTCCTTCTACTGGACTACTGGAAACATCTCTTGCCTCCCTGGTTTGTGCATTTTGACAAGTTATGGGGCCACTATATAATCAAAATTCTGTGCAGGCTAGATTTTCATAATTACGACAGTCTGCATGCAAAGGATCTGTGAGGTATTTTTCTGGAACATGCATTGTAGCTCATTAGTTTGAGGATAGTAGCGACCTTTTTTTATGTTCCTTCGTGTATCCGTAATCATTTGGTCTTGGAAACTAGATCCCTCAAGATATTCTTTCAACTCGTCATGTCACATCTCAAGGAAAGCGTCTGGAAGAGTCCTTCGGAATTTCTGGCAAGGTGAGCATGTAAGCGCCATAATCAAGGGCTCTGTTATCTGGAGCAATATGTCTATGGAGAGTACCTTCATGAGGTATGGAATTGGCAAGAGTGACATCATCAAATCCATGCTCAAACCTGAAACCATGAAGACATGGACCCTCAGCTTGCATGTACGTGGAAATCTGCTTCAAGACCTATTTTTCAGTCAGAAAAATACATCTCATATATCTGCAGACAAGACCAACAGAAAAGGTATCGGAGGTAAATTTCGAGCCCGTTTCTAGAAACCGTCATACGTCTAAGTTCATCGATATTTAAAAACAATATCATGTTCATTGGGCAACACATGTCACCATGGTTTGTCTACGAACTTGACTTTTGAGTCACAGGATCATCCAGAAACTATAGTCAATGTTATGAATGGCCGTATTGATCCAGAGTGAGTAAACAGGAATGAAGCAGATATGAGAGAATTTGAACACAATCTGCCAGAAGGTTTCTGTGCTCCTATATATCGAAGGAGGTGGTAGTGATGAGAATATGGGGTAGAAGGCCATCAGCTTTTTTGTCCAGCTAGCAAGCCATCAAACTGGCAACCGATGAGGGAAGTTTCACGCAAGTAATCGCAGATGACATTATATCCTTTTGCTTCATTATAACCACGAGCAAGGTCTTTCATCATTTTTAGAGATGGAGTGCCTGGAGTCAAGAATCAAAGACAGGACCATCATTGACATATACCTGACACAGTCGACAAGCTGAAAGACATCATTTTCCTGATGCTACCAGGTCATGCACTGACTGGCTGGGGCACAGTTGGGGGTATGTTTAAACATTGGAAAGGGAACTCTGTGGAAGCTCATTAGAAACAATCCTGGGATGCAGGTTCATGGTGTCAGTAAAATATATTGGAGCTTGCTGTATGGGCAACCCCATAATACATGTACATCAATCATGTGAATGGCAGAGGCACGTTGGATTATATGGTGATGGAAAGGAGTATAACCAGGGGTACATTCCCACCATGACAATGGAAGCTTTCACTAGCTGACAACACATAACATGCTTATCTGCAAACCTGGATCTGGAGGAAGCCCTCGAACCCAGTCCTGATTTCCCAGACCCAAAGATTTTCGATTATGGATGCATATTAATGGTACAGAATGCAAAATCTCTACTACCTATGACAGTCTCAGCAGAAGTACATGTACATGTAGCTGCCCAGGTACCTACAATGTAGAGACATGCCTTGTATGTATAGTATTTGCATAGGCTGTACAGTATTCTATCCATGAAGTGCCATAACCTGTCAACAGGGTCAAAATGCCCAAACAAGGATTTGCAAGAAATCTTTCCCGAGGTCCAGCATTCCAGTAGGAGATGAATAAAATGAATAAGAGGGCATTCAAGTTAAGAAAGTACAATTTTAGTTTTAGCTTTATCTAAGTTTTAGAGCAGATACAGTTTTATATCACCCCTCGCCTACAGCTTTAAAAAAAAGTTTGCGCCTAATGATGAAAGAAACTTATGATGTTTATTGAAGCAAGTCATATATATTAATTTTTTTCTAATGAAGATAATCATTAAATTGTTTCAATTAGTTTTTTTCTCAATCACATTCTCATCTTGTTTTAAGAGTAACAGGCAGAGATAATAATAAATAGTGTATCTGCTCTACAATCGACAATGAGCAAATAATCAAGCATATGAAACCGCTGTTACAGCAGTTTGTGCGATGTTTTAAAGCAATTCAGATGGATTGAAGCACTGTTATGCCAAACATTTCATTATGGAGAGGAATATATTGACCATGGTCCCCTCCTCACAGTTTGATTTATTGAATATTAAGGTGCATGATGTCAATAGATCATTATATTGCATCATCCCAAAGATATTACTTTCAGTAAGAAGCGTAGTAAAAAAAAAAGGAAAAGAAAATTGTCATATCAGAATGATACATTGAAGATGATTAAAGGCATGTATATATCTTTATACATATCAGCAACATAGATATCTTGAATATTGCTCTTGATCAAGATTAATGCACGATGAATTCCCTTCATTATGCCCATCCTCCCAACTTTACTGTCCACTTGAATTTAGATGGGGAAATTAATAAGGTATTCCTGTGTAGGGCCTATATAGTCAATATAATGCATGTTCTATGGGGGCCATCTTAGAAAATGGCCATTTTGTTATATTTCGCCACCAGAACATGCTTGTATCCCCAAAATAACCTCAGATTTGGATTCTCCACCCCCTAAAACCCCTATATTCCAGATTTTGAATATTTTGGGTATGTTAAAGTAAGGAAATAGAAAATCCAAGATGGCCGCCGGCGGCCATTTTGGATTTTCGCGTATATCTTAAATTGCTCAATGCTGACAGAGCTCCAGCATGTGGATTATTAAAATAGAAGGTCTTACCAGTCAAAATCAGTTAAAAAAAAAACTATAACATTCCAATGCAACCTTACCCCCCTTGGCTGCCGGACTATATTATTTGCTTTATAAACCCTGTAAAAGTTGTTGCGTCATGCCGAGATTGAGAGGCGATTTAATTTTCAACGTGATATGATTTTATTCTTTAATCCACTCAAGTCCCTAATAATCTTCTATTTGACCGACTTTATCCGTTTCATACCGCGATTTCTTCAGTTATTATACACGTCTCCATATTGTGGGGTGTCATGCGATTCTTTTGATTATTTAGGCCGCGAATAACGATTTATATAAAAATGTATAGTGATATGAGGAAATATGTGTATATTTTTGAACAGCGGTAGGTCTACTGTTTTGTCTTCTGCAAATAGCTTCCGTGCCTATATCTGTCTTTCTAAACTGAAGTGAACAAAAGCCGTCCAAGTCGGGCCGCCATTACGCAAATATTGAGGAACAAAAGATGAAAAGGGGTCATGCCAACAAGCGCGCCCTTACCGCTCTACTGCCCCGACAGAGGCGACAATTTTTACACAAGAAAATGCGCGAAAACTCACGAAAGCGACCTAAAATTGTACTCCCGGAGCCCTCCCTCGTTTGACAGGCAGGTGGGGGACGTATAAAGTTGGAAAAAGAATAAGAGAGGCCGGGGAAAAATGAGTGTCACTGAATTAACAACACTACAAAGCGAATAATGGAAGGGGGAGGGTAAGCATGTTTTTAGATTGTTTCTAAGAACAAAAGGCACGTGAGGCGACAATGTTTAAAGACTGCTTTCTTCCGTTCACTGCTCATCCCGTTTGCTGACGCCTGTTTGTTGTTCCGGAGTGCGTAGACAAAGCCTAGAGATGAGAAGCAGCGAACTGTGACGACTTTGATTGGCAGTTTTTGAGTTTTTTTGGGGGGAAAAAAAGTTTGAAAGCGCTTGACAATCATGATCGTGCGTGCATGTGAGCGGACGCGCAATGTAAGCTTTTGAAGTGTTACGAGCACGTCCAGTTTTGACAAGATTTTCTCAACATCCCGCATGCATGCACGTTTGCTGACGATTATGATAACTTACCTCGGTGTTATGATCTGACATTTATGTTCAATTAAACAGACAGGGGGGTTATTGATTGATAAATATTGGGTACGTGTGATACCGCAGTTATACCACTTTGGCATTGATTGTAATTCAACAAAACTTGGTTCAAATAAACAGATTACTTCGGAGTATAGAAAAAAAAGAGACATTTATTTGAAAAGCTAAAGTGTGTCTGCCGCTTGTTCATTAAATTTGGAGAAAAAAATGTAATATACTTTCAGAAAAGAAGTGATTCTGTGTTATTAGTTCATTTTTAATGCCCAATGCCGCCTTAGACCTAATGGAACTTTGGAGATGACAAAACTATAATAATTAATGTGGTCGCATTGGTAGCCTATAATCTTTTATTATTGTGGTCCTCCTAATAATATATCAAATATAATAATTGATAAAATAGAATTGTCATTATGCCTATTGTTTTTATTCTTAATACACTGTCCCAAGTCATGATGATTGTTTCTACCGCCCTTAAAGAAGGGTCCGCCCACGTCCATCAAATGGCCACGCCCCTTCCGAAGACAACCGCCTACATAATACGGCGCGCACTGTTAATATTACGAATCTTTCATAATAATTTCACTGTCTTACGATGTCAATTTTGACAATTATTTATCTAATTTTTTTTTTTTTTTTTTTGCTGGCAATACCTTTAATTTCAGATGTTGAATTACAATCCTTGACCGTTGACCTACCCCTTCCCAATCAAATCAGATCATCTTCCTGCATGTAATCATGACTTTTGTACAATGTAATATCGTTATGTTGAAGTTGAAATTTCAAGATATTCTGGAGAATAATTTGACCTTTGTGACCCTTGACCTACATAATATCACAACAAGTTCTTTAAAATTTTATCAAATCATTAACTGGCCCCGTGGAAGACCAGCAGCAACATTATTAGTTGCAGCTGAAATGGGCTACCAGCCGTATTTTAATCTTGATATATATTTTATATGTAATTGTATGATTTTTATTTTAACGGAAATAAAACCAACCAACCATAGATTATATATTTTAGTGTGAATTTAAATAATCTCTAGCGGTTCTTGAGATAACGTGTAGATAATCACAATAAATGAATAAATAAATAAATAAATGAATAAATACTTAATGTTAATCATTATTTAGACAATTATGTGATTTTATAGAAAACAGCAACTTGAAAACACAAAGCAAACAAAGCCCGTCAGAACTATAGGTTACAATATCGACATCATCTCAATGACGTCACACGTAGTTCATTTTTGTTTTAATTTACATGATTTATGTCATGGTATAATGGTGGATGGGGCTCACTCGATTGAATTCGATAATGCAATTCCTAAATGAGCGGATGCTCTTGTAAATGCGGGCTAAGCATACATAGCCAAATCCATATAAATTAGTGGAAAGAATGTAAATTATTTAAGTGAGGGGTTAAAGTACTTTTTTCATTCCGATGCGTTCCATTTCACCGACTATCTTATTGTTTCAATTTTTAGATACCTGCATGAAAAACGTCTGTTGTGAACCTGTGGACGAAATAAAATTTGCCTAATGTTTTGCTTTTGTTTGCTTGTTTTTGTTTTTGTTTTTTCCATTATGATGGTATACGCTTGAAAAATAACAATAGTTTACTGCATGTATTTAATTCGTTTTAAACCACTCGGTAATGTGTGTGATTAATATATTCTTTATTCCAAATTCTGACACAGCAAAAGACGACAATGTGAAAATACTTTGTATTTACCGGAAATGTGCGTTTTCTTCATTAAAAAAAATATTACCATTTAATGCTCAGTATTATGATTATCATTACTATAATTAATCATTTATCACTATCTTTAGTAGGCCTATATATCAACATCATCAATATATTCTTGTTGACAAGAATTATCATTTTCTGCATTAAGAAAATTGAAAAGAAAAATACAAATATATAAAAAAAGGTTGAAAATCATCACAAAAATAATATAGAAACCAAAAGCACTTGAAAAAAAAAATGATTTACACTTTTCCTCACAAAGGTGAAATAACATTTCTCTTCTTTTGTGTGTGTGTGTGTGTGTGTGTGTGTGTGTGTGTGTGTGTGTGTGTGTGTGTGTGTTTTTTTTCTTTTCTTTTTTTGCTCCAGCAATATCATTTTGCTTCTGCTCAGTATAATAGGCCTATATTGAATGTGTTTGTATCCGCTTACATTTTTCTTGAACCTGGCTATATTTTGGACGTTCCCCTAATCCTTCCCCGGGATTTTTTTTAAACAAGACAAGTTTTGCCAACCCTATTTTCCCCATTTTTTGTCATGTCTCTCGTTTTGGGGGCTGTTTGCCCGGCCGATCAAGGCCCCCTTGGTCCCACAAGGAAATGCGTTATTTATCTTTAATTTAAATGTAGGTTTATGGTTAGAGACTTATAGGTCTTTTGTCTAGGGGGAAATTTTATTTTGATTGGGATTAGAAATTGATTTTATTTATTTTTAAACCAAGGAAATATCTTTCTTTCCAAATATGTATTGTACAATATCAACCAAACATAAACCACAATGGAAAATGAATTTAGAACCACAACGTCTGTAAAGACATTTGGGGGATTGATAATGATAAAGGGTTTAATGTTTTTTCTTTTCTTTTCTTTTCATTTGTCTATATCATAAAGGTAAAATAAAATATCAAATTTTCACCAATCACACTTTCACCAATCACACTTTTTAGTTCAACCCCTCCCCTAGACAAAAGACACAAGTCTGTAACCATAAACCTAGGTTTAACTTAAAGAACAATAACAACCCTTGCTATACACTGTAGATACGTTTTTTGGGGTAGGACCAATGGGGGGGGGGGGGCCTTGGTCGGAGGGGGGGGGGTAAACAAAAATGGGCCCCAAAATGAGAAATAAATGGCCATTGTTGGGGGGGGGGGGAGTGGGCAATCTTTTAATTTAAGCAAATCACCAGAATGCTGGGTTGATGAACATCCAAGATATAGCCAGGGTCCGAAAAGTTAAGGCGGGGACAAACACATTCAAGAATTAAAGCCGGAGACAAAAAAAAAATTATAAAAGAAAAAAAAAAAAAAAAAAAAAAATGCACCTTTACGACGAACTGCAGTGATTACTGCAAAAACCTGGAATTAAATTTGTTGATTTAGATTATACCAAATATCTAACACCAGGTGGTGTCTATACAACACCAATGTCGTCCATCGTATAAGCTATGCTGAGAAGTATATTTAAAAAAAAAATAAGCTAAAAGACAATTTAAAAAAATATATAACAGATAAAAGAATTAAAATGGATATTTACGAAATATTGAAACCAAAGTCATGCACGTGGATGGAAATACACCTGAAAATGTTCGTAAATGAATAATTATACAAAATGTATTTTATAATTCATATTTTTCACCAATTTCGTGTGTCAGAGACACGCTGAAAAAGATATGGAAACAGAGATGAAATATAGATAATAGAAAAATGGAATTTAGCAATGGGGAAATGGAGATGTAATGAGAGCGATGGGAAGACCTCTTAGCTCCAGATTTTATTGAAAAATATGAATCGTACAAAAGTGACCCGTCTCATATTCGGGTTATTCGATATCATCATATTACCATCGGAAATGCATCTCAGAAGCCCGTTCACATTGTGATATCATCCATAAAACACTGTAGACCTATGCATGATGACATATACGGTGTAATCATTTTCAAGTGATTTTGCATGAATTTGTGAAGCACAACGTCATTGTCTGCCATTACTCTAATTTTAATTAACTGTTTTGTGAAAATGTCATTTTTCACTTTCAAAATTAATCATGCTTATTGAGCTCATGGGATATGAACGTCATGGGTTTCATTTTTTATTATTATTTATTTTTTTTATTAACCATAAGTCAGTAACTATAACAATATTCTTTCCCCTTTTAAATTACTTTAGGTCTACGCCAAAGTTCTTTACTTTACTTTTGGTAGGCCTATTATATGTGAATTTTCTTTCAGTTTATGGGTAGTAAATCATTAAGTATTCAAAACTTGAAAATTTTAAACATTTAGCAATTCGTTGTGTTGGTTAAAGTTTAACATCATGTAATCTGAAGAAAAATAGGGGTAAATAAATGAAGGATAAAGGAAGAAACATATCGATAAAACTTAAACAGAAACAAAAACTTTACATGCAAGATTTCAATAAGGCAAGACATACATTTTTTTGGAAAACAAAACAGTTAAATCATGAGGAGACACGATCCCCAAAAATATGCACTATCTACATGAATCAAGACAGCTTTCCAAGCACGCATTCGGCCAACTCCCTGGCGCGCACCCCCGCTATACGAACGAAAGCAGTGGCAACGGCGCCCAAAATGGTGCAAATGGCGCAATTTAGGACCCGCTGACGTCACTTGTTGACCTTGACAAGAAGGTGTCGTTTTCTCAAGAGTGCATCTTTAGATCGGGGAGCAGCTCCTTTGGAGATCTCTCGAGCACATGCATCCATTTCAATTCACGACCTCCATATTTGAGTTTCTGTCTTCTTAGCACTCTGTCGTAGTCTTTGTCATCAGTCCACGCGATGTCTTAATTTATACCTGCATGCATGGGAGCTTCCCAATCTTTTTGCCCATCCACGACGACCACCATCATCATTATCGTCGTCTTCATCACCAACATCATAGCCTTCATCCCTTTTGCCAATACATCCACTGATTATCGTCACCATCACCATCATCATCCTCATCATCGCTATCAGAATTTACATTCTTCGCCTCTATTATAATATCACCTTTAACAACATCATCTTTATCATCATTATCTTCATTTTTGCCATCACCAACATAGTAATTATCATCATCTTTGCTATCACCAACGTCGTCACCATCATCATCATCATCATCATCATCATCATCATCATAATTCACCACCATCACCACCAATACCACCACCATCATCATCACTTCAGTCAATTCAATCAACGTCACCACCAGCGATCAATATCCTCTTCATCATTATCATTTACCACCCTCACCACCACCATTAACACCACCCCCACAAACACCACCACCACCACCACCATCATCCATCAACATCATCATCATCACATCAACCACCACCCATCAATCACCACCACCATCCACCACACATCACAGCCATCATCATCACATCATCATCCATCAATCATCATCATCACCACCACCATCATCACCGACCACCACCACCACCACCACCAACAAACACACCACCACCGACCATCATCATCATCTTCATACACCACCACACACACCACCACACCACCACCACCACCACCACCACCATCATCATCATCATCATCATCATCATCATCATCATCCATCATCACCACCACCATCATCACCACCACCATCACCACCACCACCATCATCATCATCATCATCATCATCATCATTCACCAACCACCATCATCACACCACCACCACCCACACCACAAACACCACCACACCATCATCATCATCTTCTATCACCACCACACACACCACCACCACCACCACCACCATCACTCAATCATACATTCATCATCATCATCATCATCATCATTACATCATATCATCCCTCTACCTAACTACACTGATTAATCAAAATATAAATTAGTGTGAAAACTGATCGAGCCCCCCCCATGTACCCCCCCCTTCATCTACCCCTTCCAACCAGTTTGATGCTCCTGAAAATCACACACAGGAGTCAAGTCTACATCCATGATAATCATTATCATAACTAGAGAAGAACTTTTGACCCCATCATTCGTGATTCCAATCGATAAACCTCCCTCTAATAGTCATGACAACCACTCATTAATAGCTTCTTGGACGGTCCGAAGCTAGACAATAATTGATTAACTGATTAACCTTCATTAATGCTGTCGCATTAGTGCACTTACCGCCAGACAGATGATGATGATGTAATAATAAAAAGTCCCCCCTATGTTTGTGTTTATTACTCTCTAGAAAGGTTCAGTAGTCAACGACAAGAATTAAAATGTAAAACAACAACGTATAATTGCGCAGTATTCGTAATTGAATGTTAATTTTGATGACATGATTTTTTTTTTTCCCTCTCTCTCTCTTACTGGTATCTTTGAGCATAATGCATATATCCACACTTTAAACATGATGAATACGATGTAAATTTGACAGGATCTACAATCATAGCTAATGATCGTTTTTTTTTTTTTTTTTTTTTATTATTATTATTATTAGTATTATTATTATTATTATTTCAGTTATCTGTTTATTTTTTCATTCCATATGGACAGGTGAAAAAGATGCATGGCAAATCATAAATAAATAATGTATTATGGCGGATTGCCGATTTTGTTGTATTTGACATTATTTTCGTTGTTATTCATTGGAATGCTATTTTTTCATGAATAGGCCTACATTTAATAGCTTTACTCGATAAAAAGGGAAAAATGTTGACATTTGAATTCGGATGGCAGTATGGTGTATTACAATATATTACAAAAATAAATTTAAATTCACAAAATTCTATATTATTAACATTTTACTATTTTTCTTTGAAGTATGAGTTTGCCCACTTTCAAATTGGGAAGGAGGATCGAATGATGTAGGCTGGTCGTAGCCAGGAGATGTTATACCACGATAGTATACCATTCTGAACATAGGCGCAAAATTATCGATTAGTGCGTTAGGTTATTTATATCGGGAGTCATTTCTCGTTCATTTCAATTACTCCGATTCTTATATACATCAGTTCTCTCTCTTCCATTATGCTATACACAGGACCATTAATGTTCGTGCATAATTTTGTAAGAACCCCCCCCCCCCCCCCCCCCCCCTCTCTCTCTCTCTCTCGCTCTCTCTCTCTCTCTCTCTCTCTCTCTCTCCATCCTGTCTTTTTGTCTATTTCTCCTTCTCTTCATCTTTTTCTCATCCCCGTATGTATAAAATGCGAAAGAAATAGGTTAACATGGTTAATGAGATAATTTCGCTTGCCTATAGAGCAGAATTGAATCTTCTTCTTGCTTTGGAAAATACAAATATTATTTCATAACAAGGTAAATATTATGTAATTGTAATGTTTGCACTGAGAAGTATCGTTACTTCTTATTATTTTTTCACTGACGATCAGACGTTTAATATTCACTTTGCTATTTAGAAAGCAAAATAATAATGCGATTCATATGGTGGGCATACAGGGGACAAAAGGCTAAAGCCATATACGAGGGAATATCAAAATCAATGCTCAGAACATCTTTATTTCAGTTGAAATGACTTTGAAAGAACATGAAAATTAAAAAATGTTATTTAACTCCATTTTGCATAATGATTTTGATTCTATTATGATATCATCGAAGATAATAATTATTATTGATTACTAAGTAACAGAATTACTAAGCTATATCATATTTTGCTTGTTTACATTTTGTTTTCAAGAGCTTTCCTTGATGCTATTCATCTGTATGTGTGTATGTGGGGGAAGTGAGGGTGTGTCTGTCTGTCTGTCTGTCTGTCTCTCTAGACGTCTTTAATGTCTTGGCATAATTAAAATAGCCCTTTTATTTACCCATCTCCCTTATCCACAACAGTACTGTCTCCATCTCATCTCTCTTCTCATATATATCTAATCTGTCTTTCTCTCTGTCTGTCTCTCTCTCCCTCTCTCTTCTCCGTATTTCGTCGTCCCGATATATGCGGGGATTGCGATCGATCCTATTGCACCTTTTCCCGGATCAATAAAACAAATCGTTTTCTTTGGGATTAGCGGAGGGCGAAAGAGCAGAGATGGGCTGGAAATGAAAACAGGCTGAGTGGAAGTCGTGCCCATTATCTCGAGGAAATGTTTGCCCCAGCGTTCATTATGCCTCGTGAAATTACATGATATTATGAGAGGGAGATAGATGGGACGCAAGCTCGGACGGGAGAAAATTGACGAAACTGTGCAAAAGAGAAAAGGGAGAAATAGGAGGGAGAGGGAGAGAGAAGAGAGAGGGGGGGGGGGCGATAATGGCATACTGAGTAATAGAAAAGGAATAAAATGATTATAGATATAGAGAACAGAAGGGAGAGAAACTGGAGATGATCTAAATGGGATAGATTAATATGAGAATGGAAAGAGACAGTGAAAGACAAGAGAGAGGTAGAGATATGTTTTAATGATGCATAATTATAGTGAGAGACAGTCCTACACAAAATATTAGACGGAGGAATCATTACTGGAGAAGAAACTGTATGATGAAGAAAGTTTTTTAAAGATAATGATATGCGATAGAGAACCAAATAAAAAACAACACTTGAGATGAAGAGAAGTACTGAAAATAGAAAAAAAAAATAGGAGAGAAGGAGAAAGGAGAGAGAAAAGAAAAAGAGAGAGATGAGAGAGAGAGAGAGAGAGAGAAGAAGAGAGAGAGAAAGAGAAAGAATGAGAGAAGAGAAGAGGAGAGAGAAGAGAGAGAGAGAGAGAGAAGAGAGAAGAGAGAGAGAAGAGAGAGAGAGAGAAGAGAGAAAGAGAGTCACAAAGAGAAAAAGTTTCAAAAACTGTCACCATCGCATCGACGGCGATCAACCGCTGTCAGGTTCGCCAGAGGTGGGGCACCGTCTGCGTCGAAAGAGCGCCTATCTGCGAGGTTTGACGAGCGGGTGACGAAAAAACATGGAGGCCGACGATGATGAGTGTCAAAAACTGCTAAAATGTCGGCTATCGCAGATGAAAAATCATCATTACAAACGTGTTACAAGAGTATAAACCCATAGCGTGACACTCTTTATTTTTGAGGATCTTGTTAGATACAAGACGCATTTGGGGTATACACATGACATAGACTCTCCATGTTAATGTGAACCTTTATGAACTCCCATCAACGTCATTGCACTCACGAAGTTTTCGTCGTTAATACATTCCAATTTACCTTAGAAATTAAAAGGTAAAAAAAATAATAAATGATAGCTGTAGGCAAATGTGGTTTATTTAAACCCCAAAATGAAAATATCAAAAGTGTTAATTATAAATTAACGTGAATTCAAGATAAGTTATTCCTTTTTCCGTTATGGCGAACGCTCTCATTATTTTGCAATGTTATTTGATAGCATTTTGAAATGCAAGATAGGGGCGTCGATCTGTTTTTTGTCTTTTTGTTTTTGTTTTTGCAAGGAAGGTGGAGTGTTCCAATTTATAGTCATAATTTTAATTAATTACGATCACTATCTTTATTGTAAACAACTTTTAGGACAAAAAAAAAAAAAAAAAAAAAAATAGCGTTTTCATTTTGTAGTTTACCATGCAGGCGGCATGTTGAGCATATAATATTGTCCCAAGGTACAAAGTAAACGCTTATTATTTCTGCAGAACATGCAATGAGCTATAACTTAAGGTTTCATATCGTCCGAAATTAAAAAAGTTCGTTGTTCAGAAGGTTCATTTGTCCGAAACGCTCATTCGTTCCGAAAATGTAATTAGGTTTCAATAGCCCAAAAATGAAGTAGGGTTTCATTCGGTCTGAAAAATGGAATAGGGTCATTAGTCCGAAATGAAAATAGAGTTATACTCGTCCGAAAAGGAAAGTAGGTGTTCATTCGTCCGAAATTTTCTAAAATGATCCACATTTCATTTTGGATACGAATGAACCTTCGAAATACCGCATCAATGTTCGATGAACGAATAACCCTTATGTAATTTTGGACATCTCGAGGTAATAAGGAAATTTATGTGTTCGGAGCAGACGTGTTCGGAAAACGAACCTTCAGGAAGGACAATGAACAATTCAAAGATGCACCGACCCACCTGGTATCGGGAAACCAGGAACCTTCGGAATACGAACAGTAGGGACCTATCCATTATCAAAAAATGAATGGTTTCAGTAATGCAGGGGTCCGTGGAGCGGTTTTTGAAAGTGGAGGGGCTGAGCCAAAAGTGGGGGGGGGGGGGGCTGAATAGCACTAATAAATCACAATATCTATGGTCATTTTCGCGATTTTGAACACATTTGGCATGAGAAAAGTGGGTGGGGGGGGCAGCCCACCGGCTCCGCGGCCCTGTGGACCGAGTGACTTTGAATAAACAACACGTCCGGTCACGTGTTGTCGTTTGATAATTAAACTATGAACGTCATGAAGTAATTTACGGAAAGCTCTAATTACCTCCCGCTATGTAGGCAAAAAGTGGTAGGGAAGTGTATAATAGTGTGTATCGAATACAGACGTAAAACCGAAAGTAATACAAAGAGGGCTAAATGTGAGCCGTAAGTTAGAATGAATTATCTCCTGATCCTCGACAAAATTACAAACAAACCTAAAGAATAGTAGTTGTATTCGAAGGAGTTATTTATCAATTATAAAAAGTCATGATCCATTGAACGCTATGCTCCCTTTATGAGAAAAGTGAGAATACAATAATAAATTGGCATTTTGTAGAAACCGATTTTCATGGTGCATTGACGATGGATACCCGTCACACTGTAACCATAATAATTCAAAATCGATAATATTGAACCATCAGAGATAATATTCTTGTTTGTGTTGAGGAAATTTGTGTCGGTACAGGAAATGTGGCTTGGGTATATCAAACAAAATTAATTTCAAGAGGTGTGTGACCAGCTTTATTGTTTGTGTTACTTTCAAAGACACAAATGCGTGGGAGGGGTCTCGGTGTAAATCCAATAATATAATATATATATTTGATGGGGGTGGGGGGGGGGGGGGTGTTCTGTCTAGTGTTGTCTTCAAACCAGAGGTATGGCACACCCACCTAACCACCCACGTCCCAACAATATGAAAAATTATGCTGAGGAAAGATTAACTCAATCTACTATAGTTGTTCGAACGATGAAAAAAAAATACAAACATTGTTTCTACTCGGCTGTTTAAAAAATCCAAAGCGACCCCTCCCCCCCCCAAAAAAAAAAAAAGAAAAGAAAAGAAAAGGAAGAAAAAAGAACAATATCGGATTGTTTGGCGTTCGACTTATCCCATTTCCCGGTCAAGTGGGTAACCACAAACACTCTGCCCCCATATAAGATTCGATGTAGGGTTGCCCTTTTTGGTCCAACACTAGATTGTCTTATTAGATGGAATATGATTGTAAGTGGCTACGTCTCTTGTTTGTGCTTCGGACCGCTAACAGAATTTGATCATCGTTTGATTTCACGAAGAAGATAGAAACAGACATAATCAGACGTGGCATGTGTACTGCAGATTGACCCCATATTTTCTGTATACAACTATTTTTTGTCAGTTGGGTGCTTCCGTCGAGGGCCGGCAAAAAAAAAAAAAACCCACGAATAAACAACAATACATAAACAATTACTATAAATCCTGAAATTTAGAAATCATTATTAACAAAAAAAAAAAATCAAATATGCAGAATATGTTTTTACATCTCGATTGCTCATAAAGGTTGGATAATATTTGGTGGTGTGTGATCTCAGCAACAACTTTTTTCTGCCGGCTTTATAATTTCTTGAAACCGTTGTCCCCGCTTGCCACTTCCGGGACGCGTCCTATAGGCTATATTTTGGACGTTCCTGCCAACCATTCCCCGGGAATGAAAATAAAAGCAGTTTGTCAGCCCACCCGCATGCCCATTTTGGCTGACCAAGGCCCCTCCGTCTACCCCAATCGAAAACGCGGCCTGAGTGTAGTGTTGTTATAATTGTTCTTTATTGGTTTAAATTCAGGGTTTAAGGTCACAGGATTTGGTCTCTAGTCTAGGGGAGAGGTTGAAGTAAAAAAGTGAAGATCGGTGACAAAATTGACATATCTTATTTTTCCTTTATGGTCAAAACAAAGGAAATAAACACCTACCGAGGAACCAATAAACCATTTCCCCAAACAATTTTTGTTTCAGCTTAATGACAAGGTTTGTAAATGGTAAGCTTACAGTCTATTTTTCATTTATGATTAATGTTCTGCTGAGATTCTACAATAACATTTTTGGGAAGATACGAAATATCCATGTTTGGAAAAATGAAATAAAATCAAATTTTTGATCTCGCAATCGAAAATAAACTTTGGGAGCTCTTTGCCCTAGAGACAATAAATCTAGTCAGTGCAATTAACATACCTCATGATGCGTAGGACGTGGGGGTAAGTACTGAGGGGGTCTTGTCAGCTGGGTAAACAGAAAGAAGGGGCCCCAAAAAAGAAAAAATTGCAAAAAAAATGGGCATGTTGGGGTTGACATAACTTTTAGTAATATTCAATACCTTGGGAATGGCTAGGGGGAAAGAGCCCCTCCAATAAATAATAGCCAGGAGTACAAGTAAATTGAAAATTGGGGAGCACATAAATTCTAAGAAAAATAAAGCAAGAACGTATGAGTGCTGTTAGCATTTTAAAAAATATATCCAACTTTATGAGCAACAGTGTACATTAGAAAAAAACAATACATTTGCCTCAAATACATTATCGCACCTAATAAATTGCATTAATAAAGTGCAAATGCCTAATATCAGATAGTACGAGAGGTCCATTATAAGTATAATAATGGGGAGTGTGTCATGTTCATAACATATTACCTCGTTTTAGTAAAATTAATAATCCTGCCTTCTGATCGTTAAAGTGCAGTCAATGACCGCCATAGTCCCTTTTCCCGGTTTACATACATATTCTTAAGCTCGACAGTAGAAACGACCCCATGCCTCTCAAGACAGTCAAGTATCGATATTAGTTTCTCCAAGGCAAATCCTTGACAACCTCTTTTTTTCAGAAGATATCATTAAATATATTTTTTTTGTTTGCCTTTATATCCCGGCGGATCTAAAGCATGAAATCAATCGATGGTTTTGCATTCTGTTCGGAGAATATCGCCAAAAAGAAAATAAATAATTTAATACTAACAGCGAAGGGAACCCATATTTAGGATTTAGGATAATCTTTGAAATAAAAAAAAAATGCATTTCTGTCATTGGAAAAAGTAAAAAAACAGTTTCACTTTGGAAAGAACTGAAAAGGTGATGACAGAGTGATGGCGCATATGTAGATAATTAACAGACCGTGCGCTCGAGAAGATTAACATGTTCAGCAAAAGTTTTTTTTTATTCATAACCCACGGTCAAACGACCTTTTAGGAACGTACGGGTCTTGATGGGGGTTCAAAACTACAATTTTGGCAAAAGGGGATTTGATTTTTTTTTCCTCGTGATAACATTCTAAGGAAGAAAATTTTGATATGAATTGATTCATAAGAGAAGTTACCATTTTGAAAGGTGTTTATTTTTTTTATTATGTTATCTCATAATTTTTATAAATAATCATTTGACGTAAAATAACATATTAAGTAGGTCTACAGAATAATCAATGATAATAATTGAAACAAAAACAATGGGAATCAAAAATAAAACACTTATAAGAGTAGAAAATCATCCGTGAAATATCATTAAATGTTGCTAATATAGAGGTCAAAAAAATAATGCTAATTTTAAGTATCGCTGCCCAACCGACGTCTGGGCAAAATTTTGAAAATACGCCATTGAATTATTGATTTAGTTGTATCTGCATAATTTTAATATAATTCATTGACGTTTAAAGTAACATATTAGTAGGTCTACATGAATAATAAATGATTAATATTGGAAACAAACAATGGGAATTCAAAATAAACACTTATATAGAAGTATAGAAATCATCCGTGAAGAAATAATAATTAAAAATGTTTGCTATATATCTTGTAGAGTCAAATAAATAATACTTAAATTTTTAAGTATCGTCTGCCAAAACCGACCCCTGCAAAATTGAATACGCCATTGATTATTGTTAGTTTTCCTTCTATATAAACTGATGG
>CALNVZ010003433.1:17013396-17051765 GCA_940671915.1 Paracentrotus lividus | reverse complement strand
GTGCCCATTTCCGGTCGTGTAACCACAAACTACTCTGCCCCATACGTAAGCTTCGATGTAGGGTTGCCCTTTTTGGTCACACTAATTGTCTTAATTAGATGGATATGATTGTAAGTTGGCTACGTCTCTTTGTTTGTGCTTCGGACCGCTAACGATTTGATCATCGTTTGGATTTCACGAAAGATAGAACAGACATAATCAGGAACGTGGCATGTGTACTCAGATTGACCCATAACAGTGTCTTTATATGACTATTTTTTGTCAGTTGGGGGCGTCCGTCGAGGGGCGGTGGGGGATGGGCGGCAAAAAAAAAGAATAAAGAAAATAAACAACAATATACCATAACAATTACTATAAAATCCTGAAATTTAGAATCATCATTAAAACAATAAAAAAAAAATAATAATGCAGAAGATGTTTTACACTCGGTTGCTCATAAAGGTTGGATATTTTTTGTGTGTGCTCCAGCAACATCTTTTTTTCTCCGGCTTTATAATTTCTTGAAACCGTTTGTCCCCGCTTCCACTTTCCGGGACCCTAGCTTTATTTTGGACGTTCCTCTAACCATTCCCCGGGAATGAAAAATAAAAACAGTTTGTCAGCCCCCGCAATGCCCATTTTTGCATTTTTTTCCTTTTTTTTTTTTTTTTTTTTTTTTTTTTTTTTTTTTTTTTTTTTTTTTTTTTTTTTTGGGGGGGGGGGGGGCCCTGTTTTGTTTACCCGGCTGACCAAGGCCCCCTCTGTCCTACCCCCTCGAAACGCGGCTGAAGTGTAGTGTTGTTATTGTTATTTATGTTAAATCAGGGTTTAAGGTCACAGGATTTGATCTCTAGTCTATAGGGGAGAGGTTGATGTAAAAAGTGAGATCGGTGAAAAATTGAAATATCTTATTTTTCCTTTATGATCAAAACAAAGGAAATAAACAACCAACCAGGAACCCTCAATAACCATTTTCCCAACAATTTTGTTTCAGCCTTAATGACATTAAGGTTGTAAATGGTAACTACAGTCTATTTTTCATTATGATTTATGTTCTGCTGAGATTCTACAATACATTTTTGGGAAGAGAAATATCCATGTTGTAAAAATGAATAAAATCAATTTTGATCTCCAATCGAAATAAACTTTGACTCTTGCCCTAGACAATAAATCTAAGTCAGTGCAATAACATACCTCAGTCGCGTAGGACGTGGGGGTAGGACTGAGGGGGTCTTGGTCAGCTGGGTAAACAGAAAAGGGGCTCCAAAATAAGAAAAAATTGCAAAAATGGGCATGTTGGGGTTGACATACTTTTAGTATATTTCAATACCCGGGAATGGCTACGGGAACGTCCAATATAACAGTGAGGGTACCGAAAATTGAAAATGGGGACACACAAATTCTAGAAAATTAAGCAGGAACAAAATTATGTGGCTGTAGCATTAAAAAAAAAAAAAAAAAAAAAAAAATCCAACCTTTATGAGCAACAGCGTACATAGGAAAAAACCCACTACATTGCTCAAACATTATTCGCATCCTTTATATAATTGCATAATAAGTGCAAATGTCCAATATTGATAGCACGAGAGGTCATTATAACATGGGGAGTGTGTCATGTTCATAATTACCTCGTTTTAAGAATCTGTAATAATCCTGTCTTCTTATTGGTTAAAAGTGCAGTCATGTTCTTAACCATGACCGCCATAGTCTCCTTTTCCCGGTTTTACCATGACATAGTTCATAGCTAGAGCAAACTAGAAACGACCTTGCCCCTCAAAGCAGTCAATTATTGATACTAGTTTCTCAAGGCAAATGCCTCGACAACTTCATTTTTTCAAGAGATGTAATTACATATATTTTTGTTTGCCTTTATATCCCGGAGGATTAAAGCATGAAATCATCAAATGTTTTGCATTCTGTTCGAGAATCTTGCCAAAAAAAAAAAATAATTATAATACTAATAGCGAGGGAACCCCATATCTAGGAATTATATTAAAATCTTCCAAACAAAAAGAAAGATGCCTTTCTGAGAGTGTCATTGGAGAAAAGTAAATAAAAACAGTTTCACTTTTGGAAAACGGAAGGTGCTGACAGAGTGATGGCGCTATTGTAGATAATTAACAGACCGTTGCGCTCGTTGATCAGCAAAAGTTTTTTTAATTCATAACCCACGGTCAAACGACCTTTGGTGAACGTACGGGTCTTGATGGGGATTCAAATACAAGCGTTTTGGCAAGGGGGGTTTGATTTTTTTTTCTCGGGACATTCTAAGGATAGAAATTTTGATATGACATGATTCATAAAAAAAGTTATTTTGTAAGGTGTTTTATTTTTAAAAATAATGTTATCTGATAAATTTTATGTAATTCATTTGACGTTAAATAACACATTAGTAGGCCTACATGAATAATCAATGATTAATTGACACAAAAGAGTGGGAAACAAAATAAACATTTTTATAGAGTATAAATCATCCGTGAATTAATATACAAATATACAATGACAATCGAGGATCTGGTTAAAACTATTCGCATGATGGCCCTCGAGAGAATAGTACTATGTGATGTTCCTGAGTGCGAATAGTTTTAACCTGTTCTGAGAATGAGTCATTGTATATTTGTTTTATATCCCTTCCACTATAATACCATTCCTTTTAATTTTTTTAATGAACAAAATTATATAGTCTATGCTTACCTTTCTTCTGGATCCAATAAAATCAATTTTTCAAAAATTTCATCCAAAATTCACTGCTCCATCACTAATCGATCGTCTGTTATGTAAGCGCACCTGGTCAGTGCAGCTCGCCGAAAGTTTCGCGTGGCATGCAGTGGAGAATTCAGGTAAAAGCAGCAGAGTAGCACCGCTTGCGTTGCGTTGCGCAACTCGTGAATAGGGTGGGGGGGGGGGGTCGGAAAAACGTATAGTCCAGTTTTTCCCTAGGGAGAAAATGTACTATGCGTGACGTCATGAAGAAAAACGAACTATTTCTTGAGAAACGTTTTTCTTAGTTAAACTATTCTTTTTCTCCTTGTGTACACTCTCAATGCAAACAATCTTAGATAAGGGATATAATAATTAATATGTTGCTACATAATTATCGAATTTTAAGAATCGCTGCCACAACCGACCCCTGGTTTTAAAAATTCTGTACACACCATTGATTATTGATATAGTTTTCCTTTTGATAAAACTATGGAATAATTTTACCCAATTAATATCTAGATTAATAAGCTTTGATCTCTAACATACAAAAAATGTTTGGATTGCTTTTACAATCTAATATTTATCATTACTGCTATCGCTTTTCAAAGTGACAAAGATTATGTTGATGACTGAATGATTTTCAAACGATGATCTCTATATGTGACGGATAACATCTACACACAGTCATGATCTACTAGTGTTCTTCTGAGTGCAAACTGACTTGTATCGAAACATTGATTTTTCACAATAGGCCTATAATAGAAGTTACCCTATCCGATCATGCATGAATAAAACTTCTGATTTAAGTCATGAAATGATCTAATCATGGTATTGATATCATCAATGTACTCCTCTACCATCTTTTCATTTCATACTATAGCTTCATTTTATTTCTTCATTAGCGTGTAGTATAGATTTCCATTAAGTTTGAGATTGTTGTTCACAAGGGGAAAAAAAAATTATACTTGACTATTTGACTACGATTACAACGACGACGAGGGCGGCTACGATCAGGGCAATGCTAATGATGATGATGATGAGGATGATGTTGATGCTAATGCAGATACTGATAACGATAATGATGATGATGATGATGATGATGATGATGATGATGATGATGATGATGATGATGCTCTTGATGCTGATGTTGATGATAATGATCAAAGTTTTGTTGACGATGATGATTATGAGAGGGATAATGATGACGGTGATGATGTTGATTTTATGATAATGTAGATGATGCTGGTGATGATAGTGGTGAATGTTGTTGTTGTTGTTCTTTGAGATGGTGATGATAATGATGATAATGATGATGATGATGATGAAGATGATGATGATAGTAACATTAATGATTGTGTTGGTATAGTGATGCTGATGATGATGGTGGTGAATGTTGTTGTTGTTTGAGATGATGATGATGAGGAAGATGATGATGATGATGATGATGATAGTAACATTAATGATTGTGTTGGTATAGTGATGCTGATGATGATGGTGGTGAATGTTGTTGTTGTTTGAGATAATGATGATAAAGATGATGATGATGAAGAAGATGATGATGATAGTAACATTAATGATTGTGTTGGTATAGTGATGCTGATGATGATGGTGGTGAATGTTGTTGTTGTTTGAGATGATGATGATGATGAAGATGATGATGATGATAGTAACATTAATGATTGTGTTGGTATAGTGATGCTGATGATGATGGTGGTGAATGTTGTTGTTGTTTGAGATGATGATGATGATGATGATGATGATGATAGTATCATTAATGATGTTGGTATAGTGATGTTGATAATCCCCATAATGGTGATGTTGCCTTGTAAACATCTTGTCATGCTTGTTGACACAGTTTGTTGAAAAAGTAACAAAATTAATCGTCACCCATTCCTATTCCGTGCACTTTTATACCGTAGCTCACATCAGAAACATAGCGGTTACTGATTTGAAAAAGGGACCAAAATAAATACATGTACTTTAAAAACTTCTTTATACAAGGTTGCGAGTATAATTCGGCTTCCTTAATTGACCCTGTGCGATTAGGTACAGAGTGGTCATTAACACAATTTGTATTTATTTGTATTTACCTATAAACTGTATAACGCGCCACTTCAAAACAGGTATGAAGCTTTGTCATGATACCCATATCTATTACTAATTAGCTTCATTATCACCTAAAATTAACCGACTCTTTAAATGAGCTGTAAACATGAAATATGGATTTCGAGAGATGAAAATATACATCATATTGTGCCTTCATTTGAGACTAGTTGCGTGTATAATTAGGACGAAACCGTCTAAATGTGTTAAACGAGTCATTGAAAAGCATACTAGCGTCAAATAAACTTCACGTATCTAAAATTACAATCTACCGCAAACAAATTAGCCCTTTACTTGATTCTTTTAAATAGAACTTAATCGGAAATCTGATTTTACACATTCTTCGCCGAGCGGATTAACGAAGTCAATAAAAACTCGGATGACAATACGGTATTGAGAACGTGGTGCTAATATTACAAGTTGTTACTGTGGCCATAAAACATGACATTGTGTTTGTGTGTAAGCTACTCCATTGTATCATCGCAATGTCAACCTCTTTTATCTTCTAAAAATGGAGAATTGAAGCACATGCTTGGATTGTGAAAGGACAGATATTGCCCTCCTTCATACCCCTTTACATCCCTCCCTCATGTACATTTGCACTTCTTCTATTACCCCTATTACATTATTTTACCTCCCAGGTTAGATATTAGGAGGCGTGCCCAATCTGCCATTGGGTGGGCGGGGCGTGATTTCCCTTTGATCTTTTGCGCCGTTGCCGCCGAGGGGGCTAGTCGGCGAGCCCTTTGTATGCCCAAATAAGGCGCACCTACGTAATGCCTGGGGCAGTGTACATTTCAGGCAAGGACAGTACATTACAGGTCGGTCACAAAGGTCCGGCCCGTATCAAATCGACATAGAAATCATGTTGCATCGAATAAAAATTTATCAGCCCGTTTTGAGAAGATTTGGCAGTGTGACTGAATGATAACTTTGCCCTACAACCTGAATCAGGGTCCCGACGCTTTGAAACTTGGCTAAGTAAGTATGTACAATGGGCGATTTCAACGGATGTAAACAGAAAACGCGAGAGAAACTGAAATTGAGCATGATATTAAAATGGGATATCAGAGCAACTCATCACTGTAAATTCATAACAAATAAACTAATTTTTGTCAACGCACAAAAGTCACGTCAGATGACTTTCATGCCTAGTATGAGCACTTGTATCGTTTCCCTAATCTCCACAACAATGACAAGCGATACAATGTCATAACGACACCAAGTAAAACAATTAGCGCCTGTTTAACCGTCGACCACTCATTCAAATACAATATTTTGGCCTTCGATGAGCCATAAAATTGTCTCCATTTACCAACCAAGTGCAAGACCCAGCGTGAGCATAATAACGAAATATGTAAAAATGGAAACAAAACTGGAAATTGAGATGATATCAAGTTGACCTTTTCTTCTGAGAGGTCACGACCTCACTCTGATGTTTACCGACAGGTCACCTCTCCAAACTTCGAGGAAGTCGGATGAAAATCCGAACAGCTTTGCAGGATCTAGATCATGACAAATGGCTTTTCAGAGACCTTTGGGTACAGGGGTGTATCCAGGAACATTTATGGTGGGGAGGGCGGTGGAGGGGGTTAAAATTTTACATTAAACATGCCGAAAGTTTTAAAAACTTATATCTTTTCAGCACTTTTGAATAGTAACACCCGCCCCCAAAAAAGGGAAACAAGAGGAAAGAGAGAGAGAGAGAGAGAGAGAGAGAGAGACAGAGAGAGAGAGAGAGAGAGAGAGAGGAAGGCAACACGAGATCATGGTTGGAATGATGCATGACTATAGGGACTTTAGGGTAAAGGTGTGCAGGGGTCAGCAAAATTGTAACACCTAACCAATATTTTCTAAATATGGCCCCTTTTTATTTATTTTTTGTTTCAACTGAGAATAACGTTTGTAGGCCTAATTGAATTTTTACTATAGAAATCAAGAGAGAGAGAGAGAGAGAGAGAGAGGGAGAGAGAAAACATATTCCACGGCATCCTGTAACAATAATTCTGTGGGCACCAACATAAAGAAGGGAGATGGGGCTTTTATGGCTTTAAAAATTTTCATTAAAAAAAGTATATATTCGAGATTTCATATTTAGACATAAAAACATGAATTCTTAGTAATAAGCCTATAATTTTTGCTTTTAGGTCTTCCAATTTACAACGTCTTTATTTTTATGCAAGGAGAATCATTAGGAAATAATTGAAAGTAATCTTATTTTTCTTACCAGGTCAACTCAGTGTCCAGCGAATGGACATGACTGCAACGAGACTAAAATAAAATGAATTACTCCACCATCAGTCTCCCAAGGAGTGCTGAATCATATCTTACAATATACCCTTTAAAGAAAATGACCGCAAAGTCCATTCCTTAATAGGATAATTGATTATTCAATTTTCTTATATTTGAAACAACAATAAAAACAGATCTGGGGTTTAATTCTACTGAAGGATAAGGAATTTGTCGGTAATTTCACTTTGATTGTTAACTGCTATAAGTACTGAGCATCGCTCATCATTATTATGATGGATATTTTGGTCATCTTTATGTATTTAACAATTTCATTCTGATTAGTGGTATATTTCCGTCGTATAGAAACGGGCATGTTATACTTTTGATTTGTCTGAAGATGTAGTTAATATCTTAGGCAGTGTTCTTGACCGCACTATTCATTAAGTATGAGTGTTCAGACGATGGTGATGTTCATGCGAACCTGAGATTACTTTGTCGATTATAATTATCCTATATATTTTTGGGTGGAGACTGTGTCCTTCTCTTTATGTGCCATAATACTCGGCAATCTCCCTCACTATAGTGACATTATAGGTATCAATGCTTTTCCTATTTCTCCATTAAAATTCGTAATCATAAAGCCCTACAAGATAATGTTTTTCCTTCTAAATCATATATGAATTTATGATTAGTGCCTATCATGTTTATTTTGTCTCTACCATTACTCCCACATTCAATATTTTATTTTAATTCTTATCAATATTGCTGTATATTCTTGAAGTGGAACAGGATCATTTGTTTTGTGTTGAGCTAGAAAAATAGATCATGAAATACTCGCAGAACACTGGGATTTCTATGAAAATACTTCTCATCATCAGACTGTATGGTATCAATACGAAGATGGCGCTAAACCACTTCTTCTCACTATACTCCTTGGCAAACTCGAGGTGAAATTATCTGAAACCATTTTTCTCTGAGGATCGGTCTACAGTATAGTATACCTGGCACGCTGACATGATAAATCCCTTTTCCCCTTTTATTTGAAATTTCTCATTACAAAAGAGATGACACAATCAGTGGTGAATTTAGGCGGGGCGCAGGGAACGCGCTCCCCTATAATGTGAAAACCACTCATTGACTGTACATGTTAAAATCAGAAAATTTCGGAGGCGCCCCCTATCGGGCCTGGCGCCCCCTATCTTGAAATCCTGTATCCACCACTGCAAAAATGTTAACTATGATACAGCAATCAGGCAATTCGAACTATCGTCACATTTGTAAAATATGAGTTGACTTTTGTTTAAAGTTTTTTTTTCCCTGAAATAATTAATAATTTGTGAAATCACGTAAAATTCCAACGTACCTACGATGTTCATGTTGGGGACCAAACTTAACCCTAAAAAGGCCGGGTTATTTTTGCCATCTCACAGCCGGGCCGGGGGGGGGGGGGGCTGATTAGGCCCCCCCTTCAGATCTCGGCCGCCGATCGCGCGATCGCCGCAAAAAAATTTGCACAATAGTAGTGTGCGATGTAATCTACAAGACTGTATAGTTCGTTTTTCCAAAATAATGTCTTTTTAATTTATATTAATTAATTATGCTAATTTATGCATGAATCATACTTTTTGCTCTAAATCATTAAATAATGCTCCTAGAATGCTAATTCTTGGTGTAAATATTTTTTGTAGCATTCCTAACAATTGTACGTGAAAAAATTCCAGTATCATATCAATTCTAGTTGTAAACTTAAGGGGAAGAGGGCGCTATCACTCTACGCAAAGCGAACGCGGCCATAGACTTTTTGTAATTGCAGAGTTTTTTCACTTTGTTCTTGAATTAGGCAAAAAAAAAAAAAATGTTTGGTTGTCCAATGAATGCCTTTTTTCAAAAAATCGGTCGGTCGGTCGGTTTTTTTTTTTTTTTTTTTTTTTTTTTTTTTTTTTTTTTTTTCCTCCCATTGAAACAAAGAAAAACAAAGAAACGAATGACTTCCATTTTTGAGATCACTTTTACGTTTATGAGTTATGTAAAATGGGACTGCATGGAAAAATAACACATGATATATATACGTTTTATAAAAAATATATACAAATAAATATGAGCTGTGTATTTCGGCGTTTGGTGAAAAAAAAAAAGAAAAAAAAAAAAGAGTTGGTCGGGCGGGCCGTTTTCAGAGGGTCGGTCGTCGAGACACCCAAACAATTTTTTTTTTGGCCTTAATGGCGAGCAACTACCTTTTCAAAGAAAGATCAACTTGAATAACACGCTAAGAGTCTGAATTTTTTCAAAAAATAGGAATAACTTATTGCAGGGAAAAAAAGCCTGTCACTTGAGTCAATTCGAAATCCTAGTAAGATCAAATTCCTGAACAATATGGCCAATTTTGCTCTCAAAATAGCTCATACGCCTGTATAGTCATCTTCCTCGATTACGCATAATTAATTACACCTTAATGATCAAGCAGTTTTTAAAAGCTTGAATTCCAGCTTTCCAATATGGTACATTCATTTCGATTGGTTAAAAAAAAGTCCTGTCACTTTGAACATTATCACAAACGAATCTTTACTCGATGGGTCAATATTTCCGCATATCACATGCATATCGCATGTGGACGGCGTCTTCGCAAGATGTGACAAGATCACTATTTATATCAATAATCGTTAGGAACATCAATCTATGTGAAATATAAGATTCTGATTACAACTTTAGCACAATGTGTTATAGGCTGCCAAAATGTCTTTTTCCCCAATCTGGTCTGAAGCATCTACCTACGAAAACTATGACATGACAACGCAGTCCGTTGGAACAGTATACCCCCTTCGTGCAAACTCTATTAGTTCTCTTTTCCAAGTGGACCAGGGACGTGAGAGGAGACCCTGGTGTGACAAACACCTCAATCAGATATCTATCTAAAAAACATCTGTCCTTGACCTCGGTCCCAAACATGGTCACCCAAGGTCAACAGCTGGGGGCCAACATTGTTTACATTAAACGATCAAGATGTCTGTATCGATACATTTTATTAGTTTTTATTCTTGTACTTTCCTTATTCCGAGGTCGATTATCTTCGTTTGAAATGGAAAACAATTAACATTTGATTTCTAAAATAAATATGCCTTGTGAAACTTGAAATATATCAAATACAATCAATTTTATATTTGAGGGCCTACTCATAGGCAGAGCTACTATTACGTAACATCCCAGCTGTTGTTTATCTTTTACCCCTGGCTCAACGCCAAGCTGGCATGTGGAGTTGCAATTGATAACAGGGATTATCTGGCATGCAGGGCCGATAGTGCTTGGAAATAGTTTCAAACGAGGATTTTTTATAAGGGGTCCGACACCTGAGCTCAGCTCTCGAACTGGGGAGTAGGCTTGCAAACGAGGATGGACGTAATGGATACAAGTTCAATTATTTATTTCATTGTCCATGACGAATTTCCTCGAACGGATATGACTGATATCATTTACCGACAGGGAAGTTTTCTTAGGGCGAGTTTTTGTACGCTAAGTAATATATTGCATGCAGTTGTCAATCGGTCGCTTCCGCTGTTAGCGCGGGTTTTGTTGACATTATGTAGAGCCGTATATTTTTCTGCGCCGCTCAGATGCATGTATTTCCACTAAACTCATGAATGTAATGTTGCGTTTCCTCCTCCTCAAATAATGGACGCGTCTTTATGTTAAGATTTAATGTCATACGTTAGATTTACATTTGCACGTGGAGTAGAATGAATGCTAATCAATTTCTTATGTATTTTATGTTTTGGGAAATTCTTATGTATTTCTTTGTTTTCGAACTTCTGTATTTATTTTTTTTTTTGTTTGGAATACTTCGGTCATTGATTATTTCTATGATTACAGCAATATCAACAAAATAATGGCCTAATAACCATATTTTTAAATACAGAAATGTGATTTAGCATAAAAAGCCATTTCCATATGTTTTGTACACAAATACAGAAAATCTCCGGTTTTGGAGTCTGCGCTGCATTACATAATTGCGCAACTTCCGAACGGTCCGCTCATATTTTTTCAAAACAGTTTTAAAAGTTGCGTAAGATGTCAGGAAAAAGGTCATAACTGCGCGGAGCGCGAATTTTTTTTTAGCGACATGACCGCGCGAAATGTCGAGGGGGGGGGGCGATTAGGCCCCCCCCGGCCCTTTAGGTTTAAACCTCATTTTCTCTGGTTTGTTATTATGTGTTGAGATTTATTTGGATAATCATACTAATTTTTTTTGAGGATGGCGTCTTTAATTTCTTTTGTGTCTAAACGCGCACCGTGTTAAACAATATATTATTCTTCTTTCTTTCTCTCTCCTCTCGTTTTTTTTTTTTTTTTTTTTTTTTTTGGGGGGGGGGGGTGAAATGAAAAGCAAACACTGGTTACCATGCATGTTTAGAGGAAAAGGGTGGGGTAAACCTTGGCGCGCCTAAGAAAAATCAAAAGGGGGAAAAAAAGAGGATAATTTCTAAGGTCAATAATAGAATAGGGCTCCAAATCAAACAAAGGGGGAATGAATGGGGATAGTACAACACTACTACATGAGCGCCAAAATAGATTTTGCCCCGATAGTCTGAAAATTCTGACAAAGTTGGGAGAGGGACGGCAGGGGAACCAATAATAATCAACGGCCCCTTCGGGTTGGGACGAGCTACGTAATAAAACTGTGTTTGCAATATTTTTTCAAAAAAACATCAACAAATATGACGAGTTCAGGAGTGATCTGAAAACATATCTATTAGCTTCTATTAATAGGGCTCTTTGTAGATATAATTTTTATGAACCCAGTGCACTAATCTTATTTCTAATTATGTTTTCTGTTTCTAGGCCTATATAAGCGCATAGAGACATGGGATTATGCCATATGGCATGTGCTATATGAAAACGTATTATTATTATGATTATTAATATTATTTTGTTAACAATTTTTTTCTTCAAAAACTAAATTCCACCACCCCTCACCAAATAAAAATAGTCTAGAGGATGCCCCTGCAGTCAGACTATATCGACCGACTTATGTGTTTGCGGAATTTTCATATAAAAAAGACGATAATTTATTCGGGTACCTATAGTAGAGGACCACCGTGTAGACCCCGTGGATGTTTTTTGGGAACAAAGGTTTGAAAGTGGTTTTGAGTTGCTTAGAGTTCACTAATCAAAATTAGCTTGGCTAGTCCCCTGCTAACCCCCGGCAACTCTCGTAGGGGTCAAAATAAGGTCAAATTGGGGCCAATAGTGGGTCAAATTTTTAAAATGCTCAAATAATATCAAAAGACATAGCAAATTGTCCGTCTCATTCTACTGAACAAAAAAGTGTACAGGATCATATACAAATGACCTCCCAGTAAAAAGTTATGGCGGGAAAAGTCAAAAGGTCAACGAACTTTCACATGAAGGCATATAAAGCCTATACAAGCTAAAATTGTTAGGGACGACAAATTTTCGTGTTTGTTGTGTCTATTAATATCTATTATCGTGAAGAAAATTAACTGAGACTATTTCTACATAAGAAAATCATGATCAGTACATATAAGGGTCAAACTAAGGTCATTTGGGGTCAAATGATTTAATCTAGGATCGAAATACGTGAAAGGAGTTAAAAACTAGCTCTATTTTTATGTCGTAATATATTTGTCGAGTTATATATAAATAGTATGATCATATCAATCTACTCTATGTAAAATGTAAAGTTAACGATATACAATGTGCGGCCATTATATCGTAATTAAACAAGGCGCGTCATTATCTAAGAGGCCAGACGCAACGAAGCGACGTTGGAAATACGACTGACAAGCGTAGAAATCTATACAGCTGGCTGCAATAATAATTAGCTCACCAAAAACTCGCTTAAAAGACTTCCCTGCAGCTGGAATTGGTATTATCCGTTCTGTTCAGCAATCTACTCGTACATGGAGATGCAAAGAAATTAATGAACTTTTATCATGTTGTTAGTTAATAGATTCTCCAGACCAGATGGAGGAAATACACATTTGGGCAAGCTTATAACATTATTTGTGATGAAGTTGTAATCAGAATCTTTATTTCACATAGATTGATGTTCCAAACGATTATTGATATAAAGTAGTGATCTTGTCACCTCTGCCGAAGACGCCGTCCACATGCGATATGCATGTGATATGCGGAAAATATCGACCCATCGAGTAAAGATTCTATTGTGATAATGTTCCAAAGTGACAGGACTTTTCTTAACCAATCGAAATGAATTACCATCTTCTGGAAAGGTGAGATTCAAGCTTTTAAAAACGGCTTGTCATTAAGCTGTTATATAATTATGCGTTTCCAGGAATAATTATGTGGCGTATGAGCTATTTTGAGAGCAAAATTGGCCATATTGTACAGGAATTTGATTGATTAGGATTTCGAAATTGACACAAGTTGACAGGACTTTTTCCCCTTTGCAGTAAGTTATTCCTATTTTGAAAAAAAAGACTCTTTAGCGTAATTATTCAAGTTGATCATTTCTTTTGAAAAGGTAGTTGCTCGCCACAATCAAGAAAACAAAGTGAAACAAAACTGTGCAAAATATAAAAAATGTCTATGCAGCGTTTTGATTTTTGCGTAGAGTGATAGCGCCCTCTTCCTCTTAAGTTTACAACTAGAATTGATATGTAAAACCATGGATTCTACTAGGTCTAGTAGAATTCAATGATTAAAAACTATAAGATTTTGTATTTTTATTCCAGAAACCCACATTCAATATTTAGGGTCAGATATGGTCAAAGGGTCAATCAATCATTTTGGGCAAAATGTTCATGGACCTATAGATATTGTGCTGCAAATTGTACATTAGAACTTCTTAAGCCATTGAACTTCAAATTTAAAATACTTTATGTACCATCATAAGAAGACAATTCTAATTTGATCATATAGAATGTAGTGAAAGAGTCAAGGGTCACAATGCCGTCAAACTAAAGAAAATTCCAGTGGTATTTTACCTTATTATTTACAATAGGTTTTAGAAAAAAACTTATTTATATTATGTATATCAACTTCTGTACAGTGTTTGAAATTTTAGGTCAATAATGTCAGGGTCACAGAGGTAAACCTACTGAAGGAAAATTACATGTATCTGCCCCATTATCGCAAGTATATCAAAAACTATTTGAGATCGTGAAAACTATGCATGATGTCACCACGAAAAAAAATATCTCATTATACCCGAGACTGTGTATTGATAAAACGTTCAAGGTTCACAGAGGTTTATGTCTGAAATAACTTTTAAAAAAAAAAAACTTTTATAAACGTCTGAACAATGCACAAGAAGTGCGCTTTGTGGGGGATTATTCATCGATCTTTAATCTATGTTTTAGACTTTTACTGGACCTCAACTTTAAATGTGCAAGTCTGTCTCTGTTTTTAACCAATTTGTATGTTATAATAAATTGATAACATCCACTGATGTTAAAAGCTGCCAGAATAGTCAGTATATATACTTTTGACATACCCTTTACAAATCTCATTCATGACCATCTGCCGATACCATTAAGTTGAAAGTTCAAATTGGTTCTTGGAACTTGTCATAACTGACTACAATCAGTATGCGACCTTTGATATAAATTATATCATCAAATTTGAGTTTTCACCTCCCAAATACTTCTACAATCAATATGAGCTGAGTGCACATCAGTTTAGGTCACTTTAACATTTTGACCCTAAATGATCGATTTACCTTTTGACAGTACCATGACCCCTTACATTTATTAAATGTGGTTGGAAAAGAATACAAATCTGTAAGTGGTAATCATCAGTTTACACACACTTAACAGTAGGACGAAAAAAATGGAGCTGCTTAACCCCTTTAAGGCCTCGTCACACCGAATCCGGTCCGGGTCACGGCACGGGCCCGGTCCGGTTCAACAATGGGCAAAAACGGTCGAAATGAATCGGCCGTGTACTATTGCAATGAGACTGGTCACAACAAACACGGGCTGTGCCGTACTAGCCGCGAACGGCAACCGGTACGGTTTTTATGGGATCGCTCTTGCGAGCGATTTGAGACGGTTGCTCGTACCGGTTACCGGACCGGACTCGGTGTGACGAGGCCTTACCCTATTTCGGTCACAAATTGACCCAAATGACCTTAGTTTGAGCCCCTATATCTACTGAATATTGATTTTCATATGTAGGAATAGTTAGTCTCAATTAATTTTCTTAATCATAGATACAAAAAGACACAAAAATTTGTCATTCCAAGCAATTTTAGCGTGTGTAAGCCTTTTTATGGCTTCATGTGAAAGTTTTGTTGACCTTTTTGATTTTTCCCATGGTAACTTTTTACTGGGAGTCAGGGGGCATTTCATCAAAGGACTTGTCGGACGTTTTATCGCACAAACTGTTACAAGCTACTGAAATGCTTGATCTGATTGGCTCAAAGCAAATTTGCTCGGATAAAATGTCCGACAAGTCCTTTGATTGGAATGCCCCCAGGTATATATGATCATGTACACTTAAACATTGTATGAGATTGGCATCTAATGAATATATTATCATCAAGATCAAGCTTTTTCTTAAAATAATGCAATAACGAAGTAAATACCTGAAATTTCATAAGTTGACCATGTGACCCTTGACCTTTCACCTTTCATTCTATAAGATCAAATTAGATTGTCTTCTTACGATGGTACATACTACTTTTGAATTTGAAGTTCATGGCTAGTGCACCTAATGCAGCACAATACCTCTAGGTCAATGTAACATTTTGACCCTAAATGATGTATTGACCCTTTGACCATATCATAACCCCTTACATTTATTAAATGTGGTTTCTGGATTAGAAATACAAATCTGTCAGTTTTAATCATCTGTTTATACCAAACTTGACAATACCACAACAAATGGAGCTGTTTTAACTCCTTTACCGAATTTCTATCCTAAATTAACTCATTTGACCCCAAATGACCTTAGTTTGACCCCTTATTTGTACTGATCATGATTTTCTTATGTAGAAATAGTCTCAATTAATATTCTTAGCGATAATAAATATTAATAGACACAACAAACACGAAAATTTGTCGTTCCTAACAATTTTAGCTTGTGTAGGCCTTATATGCCTTCATGTGAAAGTTTGTTGACCTTTTGACTTTTCCCGCCATAACTTCTTACTGGGAGGTCATGGGTTTATGATAATGTACACTTTTTTGTTCAGTAGAATGAGACGGAAAATTTGCTATGTCTTTTGATATTATTTGAGCATTTTAAAAATTTGACCCCCTATTGGCCCCAATTTGACCTTATTTTGACCCCTACGAGAGTTGCCGGGGGTTAGCAGGGGACTAGCCAAGCTAATTTTGATTAGTGACCTCTAAGCAACTCAAAACCACTTTCAAACCTTTGTTCCCAAAAAACATCCACGGGGTCTACACGGTGGTCCTCTACTACTAGCTAGCTAGACCAGAGAGAATATAACGGAGAGGTGCGAGTTCGCCTGTATGCACGTAAAATGTTGTAGTACATTGAAAATACATGTGTTATTCAATCAGTCTAGCGCATGCGCTGATTTTATTGCACGTGTTGATAGTACTACAGATGACGATAATTTCTATGTGAAAACCTAAAAAAAAATGGATAGTCACTGACTTTTTTGTGAGGTCGTTAAGAGTTTATTTATTTTATTGAAATTTCATAAAATCTAAATTTCCAATTGTTTCAATGAAAGAAAAGGGGAATATTATCCATTTCAAATACATATGTGTTTTACGTGTTAAACATAGGCATTTTCATGCCCAAAAGGAGGCATAGTCACTGACTTTTTTAGGAGGTCTTCAAAAGTTTAAAATGCTTGCTTATGTAGAAAATTTATTTAAATTTGATAAAATCTACATTTCCAATCACTAAAACGAAATATAATGGGAATCGGAAGCACTTTAAAATATTTTGTACTACGTGTTAAACCCATTGGAAGCAATTTTTCATGCCCAAAAGGAAGGCATAGTCACTGACTTTTTTAGGGGGTTGTCAAGAGTTTAAAATGCATGATAATAATAGAAAATTTATTTAATTTTATAAAATCTCCATTTCCAATCTTTTAAAGAAAATAAAAGGGGAAAATTATCCGTTTTGAAACTTGTTGTTTTACGTTAAAACGTATTGCGGCTACAATGCTCAAAAGGAGGCATAGTCACTGACTTTTTTGGCAGTTTATCTTGGAAATAAAGGTTGTTTAGTATGCATCTCGAACTTCTCAACCTGCTCCCATCCAAAAATCAAGAATTAAAAAGGTAAAATAATGTATGAAATATGACGCAGTAAAAAAATCCGTTTTCACGTGCAAAACGCATGTAAACCGTCAAAAGTTCGAGCCGCTCTATCGCTCGATCAGATCGCTCTGATGTTACTACACAGATATGCTTTCAGACTGCAGTTAAAATCCTTAACCCAGGAAATAGGTAGGGCTAAGGGGGGGCCTTAGTACCACCTATATTCCTGGGGTTAAGCTTAGCACGCTTCGGTTTCAGACTGCGTTTTACCAAAGTAGGCTAGCACGGTAAATAGTACGGTACTATCTGGCCCTGCCAAAAAGCAGGGTTAGCCGGGTAATTGCGGAGTTAGCCGGGCAATTGCGGTGCTAAGAGTTACAGTCTGAAACCAAACCGTGCTAAGGAAAAGCGGGGCTAAGCATTAGCCAATCAATGAAAATGGTATTCATGAATATGCATAATTATTCGTAAACTTGATAACACAAGTAAAGAGAAAAACAATGGAATAACATAAAGAAAAAAAGAGAAAAACAATGAATAACATAAGGAAAAAGAGAAAAACAATGAATAACATAAGGAAAAAGAGAAAAAACAATGAAATAACATAAAGAAAAAGAGAAAAAACATAGAAATAACATAAGGAAAAGAGAAAAACAATGAATAACATAAGGAAAGAGAAAAGCAATGAATAACATAAGGAAAGAAAGAAAACAAAGAATAACCTATTAAAGGGAAAAGAGGAAAATAATAAATTAAAACAATAAATTGACATAAGAAAAAGAGAAAACAATAAATAACATAAGGAAAAGAGAAAAACAATGAATAACATAAGGTAAAGAGGAAAATAATGAATTAAAACAATGATAACATAAGGAAAAGAGAAAACAATGTAAAACATAAGGAAAAGAGAGAAAACAAATGAATAACAACAGGAAAGATAGAAAACATAGAATAACAAAGGAAAAGAGAAAAAAATGATAACATAAGGAAAAAGAGAAAAAGCAATGAATAACATAAGGAAAGAAAGAAAAACAAAGAATAAATAAGGGAAAAGAGGAGGAAAATAATAAATTAAAACAATAATTACATAAGGAAAAGAGAAAAACAATAAATAACATAAGGAAAAAGAGAAAAACAATGAATAACATAAGGATAAAGAGGAAAATAATGAATTAAAAACAATGAATAACATAAGAAAAGAGAAAAACAATGTAAACATAAGAAAAGAGAAACAATGAATAACAACAGGAAAGATAGAAACATAGAATAACATAAGGAAAGAGAGAAAAACAATGAAGAACGTGAAAGAAGAGAATGAAATCATTAATATTCATGATCCAGCAAAAGTCTGGGGTTAAGGAATACCAGGTGTGAAAAGCATTTAATTTCTTAACCCCGGCTAAGCAAATAGTATGGGGTTAAGAAACAGTCTGGAAAGCAAAAAAAGATAGTACGGGGTTAAGGATAGTATGGGGTTAAGGATAGTACGGGGTTAAGAAATAGCAGTCTGAAAAGGGTAAGAGTGGTCCGAGCGAAATTTCTTCCCACTACGATACGGTATACCGTATATTCTTTGGCTAGACGATCGACTTATTTTAACAACATAAGGACCGCCCACTTTTCATTTCAAAATAAACAAGAGTTGTCTGGTGATCGTGTTCAGTAAAAATCGCGTTACAAGGTGGTACCAACAGCTGTATGCATGAGAGTCACATTGTCACTCAGTAAATGAAGCCGAGTGGAATATGGTAAGATTACTTGTATTATGTTGAAAATAGCGGATTTTGAGCTGCCGACTAGTGACTGCACTGTGTGAATGTGCGAGTGTGAATTTTCGTGAATCCAGATCCAGATTCTACTTACGCAAATGTGAACATGTGGTGCTGCCTGTTGCATAACAATTTATTTTTAATTTTATTCTAGGTTTCTAGACGCTTAAACTTACCAGGCATAGATCAAAAATTCTTTGAAGGAGTCTCTTGAATCTTTTTCACCCAACTTCCTCATCGCCAGTGTCTTCTCTACGCCCACGGCTACAAAGTCAATGAAATTTTGCAATCTTGTCGATTCTTGTTCCACCTTAATACAAATTAATAACAGTTAGATACAGTCTGAAAAAAAAAAAAGCCTGGCTGAAATCGCATGAAGCTCATGACCCAGTTTATATTTATTCAACATGTGCGTGTGTTCAACTTCGACGGACACTAAAGCAGGGGCGGGAGCTCGGCGTGCGCTTGAACGCTAAACAAAACAGCTAAACCATGTCGTGACTGGCAAGATTTTAGTATGAAGACTCAGAAAGTGAACTTAATTGAAGAATTAAGTAGAGTTAGTCTTAGGCACCTAAATTAAGTTTGCTTTCTGAAGTCCTCTCATTGAATTTCGCCATGTATGGTTTAGGTACATACTGTGCTATATTATACAATTTGATTTATTAGTTTAAAGCTGGTGTATAGTTTCGGGAGAAAGAAAAAATTATTTTGATTCACATTAAGATAAATTATGATAGATTGAATCCAATAACTATAATAAAGCAAATTATAGTACTTGAAATCTCGTTTTAGTGTCTTTATTTCATAATATAAGGATAAAAAAAGATAAGTCGGGGACCCGTCACAGGTTAGCGCTCACGTGGAAAACCAATGGGGATTCTCTTATGTGGGTGTTACACACAGATTGTTCGCACTAATTCACGCCGTAACCTCGGGCGTGCGAATTTGTCAGCAGAGGTCTAAACGGCAGTTGGATTGCGCTATATTCGAACTTTATAAATGAAATTCATCGGAAATATTGAAAGGAATGTCACAAGATCTCTCACACATATCTTTTAGTGCAATGTGGACAACATGTAACTACATTTGATCGGTTTTGTGCCAATTCCTTTTTTGCTACCAAAACTATACACCAGGTTTAAGAAAGTGTTTTCATCATGTCTTTATCTAAGTTATATTGAGAGAAAAATTACTATCAATAGCTAAACTATATTTTTTATCTGTTTCTATAAGTCTTACTACTTGATTGATTTTTTGAGAAAGCAGACTTAAGATCAGGGTGGAGTCTTTTAAATCACCAATCTCTCAAATCATGCTGAGGAATTTCCACGGGAATAATAATTGTACATGTTTGATAATACATTGTAGCTGTTAAAGGTTAAATCTGCAATGTCCTTTTAATGGATCAGGGCATAGAGTCTGCCCTATTGATGTTTTCTGTCATTATTCTTATAGGGGTGAAATACTCAAGGAGAAAAAAAAAGTTAAAAATTCATCTAGGAAATCTAGAATTCAGAATCCAGGCTCTAAGTCCTAATTGAATCATCCAGAAATCATCCACTTTTCCCAAGTTTTTAGTTGTTAGTGTACAAAAACTAATTAACTTTTGACTTGAGAGAATGTTGACGCAAGCAAGGTGTCAAATTTAAGCTGATGAGCTATTTTGTTTTTCAGCAACAAAAAAAAAACAACAACTCACAAGAATAAACCATTTAGTTCTTATACATATAGCTGACCTTTGAACTTTGGTTACTTTTTTTAAGAACTCCCTGTAAATGTAGTTTTAATTGGATCCCAAAATAATAATAATGCAATAATTAAATCCGAAGCACATCCTGTATTGAACATTCTTCCTCATTGACAGACTTCTCCATAGAGCGCATTCTGGAGCATGATCTGACAAATAAGGATATGTATACCCCACTCAACTAGGTATTACAAGTCTTTTGATTAATACTTTTTTATTTTCATTCTAATAATTAGATTCATCTGGTGAATTGCTGACACTGCTGCACTGGCTCGATAGTGACTTGTTATCAACCTTGTGATCCATTTCATCGGAATTGCTGATTGTCCAAGGCAGAGATTTAATCATGCCTTCTCATCTGAAGTTCCAAGCCATCTGGCACTGTATACTAACCAGCCTTTTTACTTTGCTACTTGCTGCTGAATTTGCCTCATCAAGGACACCATCATCACCATTCGAAAAGGCATCGTCGTTGAGAAAGGAGAGCAATGTGAGAGCGGCAGCGGAGCTCATCCACTTTATGAAATCAAACAGGCCTCCAAATAGCAGCCGTGCGCATTTGACCAAAGCAGAAGTTGATGTGATTCGACAGAGAATTAGATCATCCAATGTTTTAGATGACTTGCGGAAGCTGAGTAAGACATGGAAGCAGAATCATGTAGGAAGACCCGCCTCGACTCCTGATTGGCCCTGGCCGGTTGATCCAGATGTCTACTATAACATGGTAAGTTTGAAATGCAGTTGGCGCATATATAGAGTTTTCCTGGTGTAACTATTAGGATTGGGGGGGGGGGGGTGTCCGGAAACTTAACAAAATTGAAGCCATGTTTTTTGCCTTTGGATTTAGCCAAAAATATATGTTGAATAGTGCTTATGATCATTAATATTTTTCTCCACTATATTTTCTACCATTTTTTGCTGAAAAACTACAAAGACATTGCTTGGAAACATTTTCAAATGGCTGGTAAAAATGGACTATCCGGACACCAAATACTTTTTGATAGGGGTCCCTTGTACTGCTTTACCTGCCAACCCCAGTTCAAATTAGGTGCTTGGGACCAACTAAATACAGTTCTCATCCTGAAAGCATAGGTTCCCACATGATTGAAATATGGACTGGAAGAATCACCTCTTTATAAGTAGAAATTTTGTAGCCTTGCTTAATATACAGTGGACTGTACCCCTAATTCCACTGTTAACTCTCTACTTTTCATGGATTTTTTTCAATTTTCGAAAGGTTATTCGAGTTTATGTACTTTGACCATTTTAAGAGAGAGTAGGGATGGGATGAAGGCCATGTGTTTGAATTGGGCCAGTTTCGTGTGACATGATTTTACAACATGAATTTTTGTGTCTTTTTTAGTTGAATCTTTTTAACTTTAAATACTACAACCATTATGCATAAAAGTATATATTTTCTGAATGGAAATTAACTGAGGATTTCAGAAAAGCTCTTAAAATTGGCAATGGGTGTAAGCATTAGAAGTTATGGAACCAAACATACCTGAAGACCATGGCAACAAAGACCAAACTTTGAAACAGGAAAAAAGGAGTATTGGTGTACGCCACATCTTATTTTGAATTCCTCTCATTCAGAGCTTTTCAGACATATATAACATTCCAGGGTCTAAGGTTATTAAAATAATTTTGCGCAAGCCTCATTATTCATAATTTTCACAATGGAATATTTCTAGATACATGTATATTTTCATAGAAATGTATTATTTGCCAAAATAAATTCTTAAAACACTCAAAATTATTCAGGAAATAGAAAGAAAACTAACTAATAACAAATTGATTCATAAAAGATGAATTTAGAACATAAAAAATGCATCCTCTGGAACCAAACTATATGTGACGTGAATGTCATCATGATCAAAATGACCATGTCAGGAAATAAAACAAAGCAATAACAGTAAAGTAATTTTTTGGCATCTATTATACAATCAAATTTAATTCTACAGTGTATTTATAAATCACTACCAAGGTGTATATCTGCCAGGTTGTACTTTCTCTCTTCAAATTTGCCATAATTCTCACCCATTGTCTGCATGATAAAATCACAATGATTAATTGTTTGTTTGTTAATTGGTTTTATTATGTTACTAAAGAATTATGATAAATGAATATTTTCCTTTCTAAATATTTTATATTCAAACACTCTCTTAAGTCTCAAAAGTAATCTTAACTGAAGTATTTATTACACATCGCTAAGAAAAATACACTGTTTGCTCGAGCGATAATGCAGCCATGTACGTTACTCTTGGGCTTAATTAGTAAAAACTAGTTAATAATTAAGCTTAATTACACTAGATTTTAGTTGAAGTTAATATAAACTAAATATCATCATGATGAATTATTTATAAAAATCCACAATTGCATGATCTCCTATGGTGACTGCAGTCCATCAATGTGCTTCCAGTAGAATTTACACATCCTGATCCTCCACATCCTGATCCTCTCCCACCCCACTCATGTTGCTAATTAACCACTAATTAAGAAAAAAATAAACATTATTTTTAAAAACTGTTTGGAAAGACTGTATTCCTCTCACCATAAGGTTTATTTTGACCCAAAATACAACATCACAGCTTGTATATCAGCTGAGAAAATCAAAGGAATGTACCCAAAAGTGTCGCGCAGATGTCACAGATCCACCTATTTACTGGCCCAATTCAAAACGCATGGCCTGAAGTGTCATCTAAATTCTTTCTATAAGTTATCTTTGTTATACAAGTGTTGAAGAAAAAAAATCACAAATTCGTAATCTTTGACAATTCTTAGATGCTTACAGTGCCAAACTTTAGAAAGTGGTGTGGGCATTTTTAAACCCATCGGCTTCTAAAAATCAGATGCTTCCTATAAAACTTGAGAGAAGTCAGTAGGTAAATAGGAATGGATACAGGATTTAATAATTGGCAGGGGGGGGGGGGGGGAGGACACCGCCAAAATTGTCTGATTTTAACATGTACAGTCAATGAGTGATTTTCAAATTATGGGGGGGGGGGGGGGCACGTCCCCTGTGCCCCGTTCTGGATCCACCACTGCAATAGGTTAATCTATAGCTTTTATTACTTTGCATTTACCAAAGAACAGAAAGATCTTTCAAGGTGGGTGTGTCCCCATTTTATATTGTAATTTTGTTCTAACACAGACTATATTTACTTTGTGAACCAAAAATTTAGCCATGCTGTCATGTGGTGTATTATATGCACACAAGATCAAATACTCAACAGTATTGAAATAAGGAAATGGAAATTTGACACAAATTAATTTTCAACTTAAATGTAAACATTGTGTGCGTGTGACACAACCATTATCTATTTTGTATCACATTTGCTTCTTAAGTCATCCTGCTTCCTTATGGAAAATATAATTTCTATAACAAACAAGGTCACAGTTCTCCAGCAAGTAGATAAAATCAATAAAGAAAGAAACGTGAAAGCATGTGACTTTGATAGGCTATTTTAGAATATTGCATATATAGTTAATATAAGATTCCAAACACATGTATCGGCTCATTTTGAAAGTAATTTCAACCTTGTCATGACTTTGACAGTCCTCTACATTTTGTAGCTCTCACGAAGCAGATTTTGTACTGACGAGTTCACCTTGTCTAAAGGAAATAGAATTTAAATGAATGAATAATTCATACCTGCACAGGGCGCTACAAACCCACTTGCCCGCTTGCCCGGGGCAAGTGAAAACCACTGGCGGGCAAGTAAAGATCAAATTCACTTGCCCAATTGGGCAAGCCATGATTTGATTGGAAGACATAGATATGTGCGACATTTCACGTCAAAAACACGATGAAATATGTGTTTATGAATACAAATAAGACATAATATTGCACAGAAAATTGCTAAATATTCTTGTATGCAATCTTCCTATACGCTCATCGTTTATGGACTCTTATTAGATCTCAGATGGTAGTTACTATTAAGAATAGAATCATGATTATGGTCTAAATAAATAAAATGAAAAGAAAATCCGGGCAAGTGTTTTTTCTTGTGGGCAAGCAAAACCAAATTTCACTTGCCCGACAGGGCAAGCAAAAAATAAAATTTTTGTAGAGGCCTGCTGCATAACAATAGAATAGAATTTTCTTATTTCATGCTTTTTAAATGTCACAATATGAAAAGAATAGCAAGTACAGATTGATCATGGACAAAAAATTTGCAACCCAGAATATATCATGCTACATATTCAGTGATTATTTTATAGTATTTTAACTGAATATGGAAACTGTTAAAAGGGGGAATATGTAAAAAAATAATGATTCCACTTCTGAAATAATTGATTTTAAAATCTCTGCAAAAACACTTTTAAGAACTGTCAAAATTGGGTTGTAATGGGAAATATTGGCCTTTTACCTTGATGCACCTCATCATGATCTAGATGAGAATGAACAATGTAGTCATCATAATACATGTGAATTCTTACTCGAACCCCAAAATGTGCCATATGGACACAATAACTAAGAAGAATGATCTGGAACCCTTATGAAAACACTGATGTAAGAGCTTAGTCATTAGGTATTTCTGAACATTTTAATCTGATGCTGTTGAATATTTTCTTTTCAGAGTGGTCTGATTTGGAGTAAAGGATACCCGGTAGAGGAATACACTGTTCAGACAGAAGATGGTTACCTCTTAGGATTGTTTCGCATTCCTCATGGCAGAGAGAATAACACCAAATATACAGGTATAGTGAGAATTGTATACATGAATGTATGACAGCAACGTGTTCCGCAATGTTGGTTAAGGGGTAGGTTTGATGCAAATGTGTTTTCCTTGGTACATCTAGATGATTCTAAGACATCTCAAATCAATTATCAATTCTCTGTAGCAAGACAAAATCATTTCCCCCATACAGTACTCTGTGTTACCCCTTTTGCCTTTCCCAACGCTGTACAATGCCTCTGGTGAAGAAGATGAAAGGGGATCATTTTGTACACTACAGGTTATTTTACATCTGGTTTAACATCTTGCACTTTTTATAGATAGGAGGTCTCACAGGTTTTCACCAAAGCAGGTTTTATGTATATTCAAAATTAATCTTTGCATTTCCATCCATCTCTTCCCAATTAATAATTTGTTATTGAAGTAAATTGCAATCTGAGTATATTTTCTAAAAAATGTTTTGGGATACACATGTGCCAGTTTATTATTATATATGATTTGAAGGTTATAGCATGTATCACAAGTTATTATGTATATTGCAGATGTTAAATGAAGGTCATATGATGACATGTTGAACAATGCTTATGGATCACTTTCATTTCTTATCATACTGCTCTTAGGAAGGAAATGACATGCAATAAAACATGTGTGACTGGAACGGGTAATTTCATATTTTTAAATTGCAAATTCTTTTGTTGGGAAATTTCCAGGAAGGATGTTTGTCATTGATTTCACTTTACATGTTTAGACCATCTCTAATTAATACAGCGTATTCCTAATTCTGATAGGCTGATTACATTTTGGGTCTTAAGGTCAAAGGTAAAATGTTAAGGAAAGTGATGTGCAGTTACATTTTGTAAATTTCAATCTTTTATACCGGTAATATTATTGACATTAGTGAGTTAATTTACCAAATATTAATTTGATAATAAACTCGATTCCTGTTTAATAAGATCTTCTACTTTTATTCTTCTCGTTTAATTCGAAGATAATTCCCTTTCAAACAAGCATTCACAATCTTTTTCTATACACCCATGTATGTATTGCAGGTAGCAGACCAGTTGTCTTCCTACAGCACGGCCTATTGGCTGCTTCCACCACCTGGGTTGAGAACTTAGCCAATGAGAGCCTTGGTTTCATCCTGGCTGATGCTGGCTACGATGTGTGGATGGGGAACATGAGGGGAAGCACCTATTCTAGGAGGCATGCATGGTTGGATCCCAATGAGCAGCTCTACTGGCAGTTCAGGTTAGCATTTCTTGAACATTTCTTGTCTGACAAGTGGTCAGATTTGACATCTTAAACTTCATTTTGATTGGCTGAGTAGCATTGTTACTATGGTAACTGTCGGATAAAACAGGACTTGTCAGATAAAATATCCAACAAGTCCTTTCATGAAACACTCCCCAGTTATCATGGAAATCATTCTCAAGCAACAAGTATACAAATATGCACTGTTTTGAGTTGCATGGTTGAAATCTGTGCCTGATGATGTATGATAAGTAAAACATTCTCAAGCAAAGTTTAGGGATCAGGAGTTGGTTCAGCTTTAATATTTATTATCGACTCCATGCATCAGCCCTTCAAACTGACATGGATTGGACTCAAATCCCTGACATGTCTTTGGGATAGGGACGTGACAGTTTGGTTCCAGACACAAATAATCATATCTGATCGATACATGTCTGTCAAAACCCAATCCACTGACCAACTTACCAATAAATATACAAACATGCATTTTTTTTGAGGGGCATGGTTGAAATCTATGCCTGATGAGATCTCAAAGCTGTGCTACATGTATTTCCCAGAAGCAAATTAAAAGGGCATAGACCACTAGTCTTGAAGTAACAGAGGTCTATGAATTGAACCAAGAGCGCTAAATCAACAGTTGATATACTACTTGCATATACACTGCTTCTCAAGTGTGAAACATTGCACAAAAACGAGACAAACCGTTTTTTTTTTATTATAAAGAATTCATACTGTTTTTTTAAATGTTTAAAATGATCAAATTATGTAGTAAACACATCATAAATGTATTACTGTAAAAGTGGATTTAAAAAAAAAATTTTTTTTGCGAACTTCGCCCAAAGATTGACAGGCTCGCCTTAAGATGTACTTTTCGGTAGTGCAGTATACGGTACCGCAAAAATTCTAAAACTTGGGAATATGTTTTGAGGCTGTTCAGCCCGAAAAGTTAATCATGCAAAAATAATAACATTTACAGTATTCCTTCATTCTCAATTTCCTTTTCAGCTGGGACGAGATGGCCAAGTACGACATTCCTGCCCTCTTGAACTTTGCCCTCAAGATCTCAAATCAGACCACTTTGGACTATGTGGGTCACTCTCAGGGCACCCTGGTGGCCTTCACTGGATTCACCCTTGACCCTGTCCTTGCTAAGAAGGTCAACCACCTCATTGCGATGGGTCCCGTGTACACTGTGGGGGATATTGAAATCGTCTTGAAGGATGTACTGACCTCGGAGTTCGTTAAGTTGCTAGCAGTAAGTACATGTAGGCTGATGGGAAGAGCTGATGATATTGATGATGATAATATAGTTTACTTGTTGGTTAATGACTTTTGATGCAACAAGATTCAATATGGTTCTGTATCCATTAGATGTTATGTTTAAAGGTGACTTCTGACACACCACTGCCTTGATCTTCTTGTAATCTTCAACCCAGCAACCTTCACTTGTTTTTCTTTTATTTCACAGGATGTACTTTCAATAACTGGCATTGATGAATTCCTGCCAAACACCTTCCTGCTCAATACGCTTGGAGCTCAGACCATATGTGCCTGGCCTGAGACAGACTTCATCTGTGAGTTGGTTATGATGTCTTTGGGTGGCTACAGCAAGCATCATTTCAATGCTTCAAGGTTACAGGTGTACGTCTCCAATGAACCCGCCGGAACATCACTCCAGAACATGGAGCACTGGCTTCAGGTTTGTAAATTATTCATTATTTTGTTGTGATAACAGTAATGATGATGATAGTGATGACGGTGATGATGGACAATTGTGATTCTGATTTCAAGGATAATAATGATGATGGTCAGGAGTTTTATTATGAGAAGTATGATAATAGAGATTATGGAGATAATTATGAGTTTTTAATGATGATGATAAGTACATGTATACTATTTGATTAAAACAATATGGGTTATTGACAGCAGTATGGGTTATGACTTATGGTGATAATGATGGTGATAATGATAATAAGATAATGACAATTTTTCCTTCATGATAATAACAATGCAAATTATTAGGAAATCACAAATAATGTTTCTCAATTAGTATTTAACACTATGATCTATATTCCTGGCGGGGGAAATGTAACACACCATGTAAAACTCATTCACTTTTTTTTAAAGGATACATCAACATCCACATCACTAAAAACTGTTTTTACAATGATAATGGGATTTCTATCACTATATAAAATCCGCTCTATAGAGTGCTCAAGACGCATCATGTTATATTTGATTTGTTTCTTTCAGATGGTAGTTTCTGGAAAATGTGAGATGTATGATTATGGAATCATAGGAAACCTGATCAAATACAATCGGGTAGGTATCGTGACAGAATGTTCTACATGTATGTTAAAGTTTTTTTTGTGTGTGTTGAGGAGCAGTCTGCGCCCAAGAAAAGTAGCTTTGTAATGAAGGCCGAGTGTTAGAGAAACTTGACAAAAGAACCCGCTACGCTAATTGGACAACCAATAAGAAAGTTTTAGATTGTATCATAAAATAAGAAATGACATGAAACTCATTGTCCTATTGTGTAAAATTTGAAAAATGACATATCAGCTTGTGACTGAAAATCCCCACTGCCAACTTATATTTTATGTTAAATTATCAATTATTATAGGTGTTCAAAATTTTTCTGCCTTTGGTCATCAAAAAGAGTACCATTTTATTTGCTATAGGGCAAGGCTGAGGTCGTTCAATCGGCTCCGAAGAAATTGATAAGCAAAAAAAAAAAAAAAAATCCATTTAAACTCTTTTTTTTTGGTCAAGCGGACCCAGGAGGGGGGGGGGGGTTCATTCGAACCCCCCTAGTTACGGGCCTGTTATCCTTACCTTCCCTTTTAATTATTCTCTTTCTGAATATATTATCTATCTATCAGACCAAACCGCCTGAATACCACGTAGAGAACCTAACTGTGCCTGTCGCCCTCTTCTGGGGAACCAACGATTACCTAGCCGACCCGGAGGATGTGGCCCTGCTTATACCCAAACTACAACATCTCATTTACAACAAGAAAATTGAGAACTTTGAGCATCTAGACTTCATCTGGGCAGTGGATGCAAAGAATATTGTGTACAATGATGTCCTTGTTCTTCTTAGTGGGAAAATACCACCTCATTGATGCAGTTTTACCTCTAAATAGAAATAAAATACAGTCGACCTTGCCAAAGTCCAACTTGCACAAGTAGAATAATCGTCCAACCGAAAAAAATTTCTAAGTAATTTCCTCTTTGTACTCAATTGGTGAATTTTTTCAGTCCAACTGATTTGACGAGGCAAGGTTGACTGTATAATAAAATTTTATGCAAATTTGTAATGTGAATCAGTGTTGCCAATTTTTAGGAGAGAATTTTGAGTATCTAGCCTTCATCTATCTCATCATGAGGGAGAATATTACCCTTATTTGAATGCCTTTAACCTCTAAAACAATATGGAAATCAATGCAATTTTATGTAAGTTAGTAGCACCTCCCATAATTTGTATAGAAGGATTGCCTTTAAATCAATCCACCGAGTTGCCAATAATGTGAAAAGTAGGGTTCACAGTGATACATGTATCTTGAAAGGGGAAGATACATCATTATTGATAGCATTTTATTACAGGTTCCTGGATGGGGTTGCCAATTTGTTTTTTAATATGATTCTGACCGATTGATTTCCTTATCCATAAAATTGACACATAGGCCTACCTACATTGGCCTATTGAATGAATTGGCAACCTCAATGAATTTAAGATTATTTTATGCTTCATTTTTGAGAATCCACTTGATGCCTCAACATATGTTATGACAACTACCCCCATACAATTACCCCCAGGACAACTCCCCCCTGAAATAGGGTAAGGGTTAGAGTTAGGTGGTAGATTTCGGAGGGGGTAGTTGTCTGGGGTAATTGTTTGGGGATAGTTGTCCGAGAACCACCTCAACAATGTGTTAATCATGTTGCTCTGTCATTGTGTACTTGTCATTTTTATCAAAATTTTCTCTTACCTCAAAACAAGTGCCAAATAAGAAGATAATACAACTTGTATGACAGGAGAACAAGCTAATCTTAATTTTTAGCAATGTTTATGAGAAATTGGTTATAAATGATGATAGCCATAATTCCAAATTGCTTCCAATATTATCGATACTAGTAGATTCTTGTTGTATGATATATTTGTCCAGATACTATTATTCAGCATCATGTGACAATTTTAAAATCATGTTTGAAAGAAATATGAGCAGGCTCAAGTATTATGGACTTACAGGTATTGGAATGGGAATTTTTTAACTCTTGAATGTATTTTATATGATATAAATGACGGAGAAGAAATTTGATGATGATGATGTAATTATGTACTTATGTCTATGGAGCAACTGCCTTTATTCTGAAAACAGACAAGTCAAAATTAAGAAATATATATGTCTGTGCACAATTGACTGTAAAACGCAGGGTGAATTTTTGCTGCCATGCTATGTTCACATACCGAGGCACAAACTTACACTTCCATGACATGGGCCAGAGGATTAAGATATATATTTGCTGAATGAATGAGAAAATTAGATGTGTTAGTAGGGAAATTGAGGTACCATAGTCTTGGCGCATACGCTCAACTTATGTGCAAATAGTAGTTATTGCTTTTGATGAAGTACTAGTATCTATTATTCAGATGATAGAAGATATGTGCGTGTGCAATATGCAGTGTACAAAGATTATACAAAATGATTTCAGTGATATAAGGATCTAGGCATGTAAAAAGGGCCTAGATGATGATGATATATATTGTCTCTAGGCCAGTGAGATAGTCCTGTTTAAATAGTGAACAGATGATTTTAACAATGTTAGGAAGAAAAAAAGCATTTGTGAAGATGAAGGTTTTTGCTGGAAATCTGCATTTTAAGTATGATCAAATCAGTGTGTGTGATCTCATTCTTCTATCATCATACTGCATTACCTGTTGACGTGTAATTTCCCTCATCACACTGTAACAAGTGCATCAAGAATGAGACAAATTAAACATCTTTCATTTTGATTATCTCTATATTAATTAATATGTATTGTTTTGTTAATTTATATAATGTAAAGTGCAGTTGAACATTGTGTAATGGACAATGTAGGAAAATTCATTATATTATAACATTATTATCTCCATGAATTTTAACCAATATTATTTTCCTTCTGTTCACTGATTATGCAGCATTATAAATTGGTACCAGGATAAAAACATTATTTCCTGATGAATTAATACATAAATTTAATTACAATTGTTTCCTAGCAGATGAAATCAAGTACGCAATTCTGTGTTACCCAGTTCTTATAGGGGTACCAAATTATATTGGTACTTGTTCTTCTCATGAAAGTAATTTTTCTGTAATTTGATATTCTTACTTTTGTACATGTGGTTCATGTGACATATACAGTTTTACTTTTGATGAAAACTGACCTTTTTTGTGTATTCTAGATCTGCCTTTTGTATTACGCAGAAGTTTTCAATGCTATTTGGAGGCCTGTGTGTACACATTCCTATTCATTATGAATTAAAACTAAATGGCTGTAGTAAATCATAATATAAAAAACATACTGGATTTTTACAGACATGTTATATTCAAACAGTGTTATAATAATGAAAATGATAAGGGATTTGTTGGATACTAAATAAACATGTATTAGAAAATCGCAATGTAGTTTATAGATAGAAAAGTATGATGCTAATACATGTACTATAACCTAATATGATGTATGCTGTTTATATGGCAAGTAATGATAAAATGAAGTTCATTTTTATACTTCTATGTGCTGTTTCTAAGAACTGCCTACGAATCAATTTTCATGCATATATTTGATATTCCATTCCTATATATATACCTCATTTCAGTACATAATAATTATGCTGCTATTCGATTTTACATCTCCATATATCTTCCACTGTAAAAATATGTTATCATGAAATGTATGTAGTAATTCTAGCAAAGCTGTGTGCATATGAATTGTTTAGAGTTACAGTCAACCCCCATTATAACAAGGTGACTGGGACTAAGCCAATTGCCTTGCTATAACAAAATCTTGTCTTTTCAAACAGTTAACACATTTAGGTTGCACACATTGGCCAGTATTCACAAAAGTTAAGCCGAGCTTAAATCTGTAGTTTAAATTTGGCTAGCAAATCGGGCGATAAATGTGTCTACATTGCAATGTTCCTTACATGTTTACTGAATTCTGGAATCATGCTTTAGTGATTAGAAAAACTTTTGTATATCATTCCCATGCAGTTTTGAATAGTTTAAATACCAACAATTCGGATAAAAACGAACATTTACTTTTCAAGATTGTATCCCTTTTTGCTAGTCATAGTTAAAGCTCATGTATAGTTTTGGGAGAACAAATTTTTTGTTTTACTTCCATAGCAGAATAATATGAATTAATACCTCAAATAACCTCTGTGTACAAAATGATTTGTTATAAAATCCACTCTAAGACCTGAATTTAGCAATAAAACTGTGTAAATCGATTTGTTAATGGGACATGGCTAAACAGGATGACATGGGGAGAGTGCAACGTGCAGTGATTTGTGTGCAAAGTATATGCTGTTGATACACAGACTGATACACACAGAATGCACCCATGCCATACCAGTCAGCAGTGTTGTGGCATGCCCACAGTTCTGGGGTGAGAGTGAAGGAAGTATGGCCTCATTTTGATGAACATCTCCCCATGTTTATGCCAACTATAACATATCATGAAAAGACATGCATGGTACATGGTTATATTACTTGCCCATGTATTAATATGTCATTGGAACAATATGAGGTCAAGTTGAGTAAGTTTTAAAAAAATACAATTTTCTCTACCACAACTATACTTGGGCTTTAAATCACAGATCTAAGCTCGGTTTAACTTTAAGTCACCTTTGTGAATACGGGCCATTGGGATCTGGAGAATTGTCTCATTGTAATGGTAGTGGACTATATTTGTAAAAGAGCCATTGTGTAGTTACTTAAAAATCATGAATTTTTTTATTACTGATGGATGCCTTTATGTAATGCGATGAAATATTTGATTGCTGCAAATGTTTATTGAACATGTATAAATCAGCTTTTCCAAATTGAATTCAAACGATTCAATATATTCAGGATATTTCTAATGATTAAATTAAATCCTTTCATGTACTTGATCTGTCTTTGTGTTTTATTATGGGAGTGTTAAAGCTTGCTAAAATATCACGGTTAAAATCAAAATTGGTTTTCCACTTATGCTTCCCTGAACTATCTAGCCTAGCATAATTCCTGTCAGTTTTGGTGGAAATAACCCCAAGGGCACTGACCCGCATCACATATCCACAGGACATATTTAGGAAGACCATCGAGCACACGACATATGCCGCGCATGAACAGCCATAAATGTACAACCAACGAATAGGGTCAGATCTCACTATCTCTTTCTAGTGAGAAGCTAATGTTTATGCTCAAAGTTTCTGGCCATTTCATGAGACAACGAACTGACAAGGAACGTGTCCACCCTTGTGTGACGGCAGCCACAGAAATAAACGAAAGTACATTTAAACTTGCTCAAGTTGAATCTGTTAGGACTGAAGGAATAGCTTTGATTTAGGAAAAAATTGACTAACGTAGGCTTAAAACCAATAAAACATAAAGAGAAATTACTTAAAAGTCCTTTTGAATTTGGCGATTAGTGGATTTATGCAAGGTTGACTGTAACACCCATTTCTTGTACATTTTCTGTTCCTGCAGCAGAATCGATCAAACACACATCAACAACTTAACAACCATTGCAAGCAGTTCTCTATTTTGTTTGTTCTCTCATTTCATTAAAATGTAATAGGGTTATGTATAATATTTTTTTTTTTTTTGCAGATCTGAAAAAGTGGATTTGGAGAATAGCTTCCCTTGACAAATTTCACATTCATGCTTGTCATAATACACAGGAGTGGACTGTATTATTTCATTAAAGTTAAATAAGATTCATATTATAGTCTCCTCCGAATACAGCAAGATTGGATATGACATTGTATGAGGATGAAGACTATTTTTCAGTCAAATATCAAACATTCACATGTGTTCAGGGTAAGCTTTTACCCCATTCATTTCATAAATGGGAGTGTACTATACTTGTGCAACATAAAGAGCTGCTCACTCATAAATCGCCTCATTGAAACAAACACTCTAGGCTTGTTCCATAAAGAGTAAGTCGAACATAAATTTAGGTTTCGCACGTGCCATGGGTCAGATCACGGGCTCTATTTGGAAGTCTATTACTGACCAGACATATCTAACACAGGATCACTTGAAATTTAAGTGCGACTCTTCCAACTTTTTGGGAAACAAGCTCCTCTTCTCACTAATTCCACAATTTAATTTCTCTCAAAATATACAAGCACACACACACATCAAAGTTTGCCTCATCAAAAATGCCTCCTATTTAGAAAGTTTCCATAAAGAACACACAGTGCGGGAGCAACTTTAATTCTACACTGAGATACGTGTAGGGCAAAATGAAAGACTTAAAAGCATGTCAGCACTATGCAAACTTTTAACACTTTTAGGCATTTTTGATGTAGATGAAAGGCTTGAATTTAGCACACTACACACTGAACAGATCTCATACAGTCTACTCCTATAAAATGAACACATGGGGATGTTTGAAATTGGGACTGGGATAGTTGCCTCATAATGACATCTTGCATCTGTGATCACTATAACAGGAGCAGACTGTACAATCCAAACAGATCAGCTTATTGATGTATTCAAATTGTTGCTCTTGATTACTTCAAAGAAAGCCAGACATAACAACTGAAAGAGGATTATGCACAGCATCTAAGCCATAACAGCGGATCTAATAATGGTTCCAGGAAGAAACATCCAAAAATTTTATGAAGTGAAAGAGATATCTTTATAAAGTTCTTTTTCATTTTTTAAAAAAATACTCAAGATTTCTCTCAGCAGATGAAATTGTGTGTAGGTTTTAGCTATTGAGAATACATTCATTGTTTATTTCTAGACTCTGGCAATCAAGAACAACCTGTTTATTTAGACACCAAATATGCAAACATTAACTTTTTATCATAAGCACAGCATCAATTCACCCTCTGGTACCAACATAAATGAAAAAGCCAAGTTTTGGTAAGCAATGGTTCATACCACATCTCATGTCACATGATTTGTACCTGTACAATTCAATAAATTAGACAGCACATAAGAAACCTACTGAAAACAAAAATACACTTGTTACACAGGATTTTATATAAAACTTCAAAGAACTTCCAAAATTGTTTAATGACAAATTTTCTCTGTGAAATTGAACAGAACATTTAATACAAAAATCATTCACACTCACCCGGAGTCTACAGAAGTAACAGAATATACAATTTGGGTTGTTTTCCGATTGGACGGAAACTACAAAATGGCTACAAACAGAAAAAGAAAAGGCTTTCACATATACAATACACACAAAAGTGACTTTGTTTAAAATATCTCACAAAGGAGATGCTACCTTCGTCTCTCATTGAGCTTATGCTGGAGTGGAATGCATTTCGTTCGTTTGGCCAATTAGGGGTATGTCATCTTTCCAATTTACATGTCTAAAACCCCTCCCTATAATTTCTTTATACAATGCTTTCCAGGGACCCCTACTGCGTTTTAAAAAAGCATTCACTTCTTGCATGAATGAAAAGTTAATGATTGGTATTATTATTAACTATATTACATCTACACACCTCTCTCTCTCACACGACCAAGCTTAAATAATACAATTAGGCATTTCATACAAAAATTTCTACCGAATACCTACTCCTGTCAAACATAAATGAATCAGAAGATTAGAAGACTGTACAAGATATTGAAGAAGAAGAAAGGAAAGATATAGCGAAGAAAATGCTGCTCCAAAGTTGGAATTGTTACCACTAATATTTCAAATGAAGTAAAACTTGAAAGGCAGAACTGATTTCCTAAAAACCACTCTACCATTTCTAATTGATTGTAGATCTGTCGGGACGCAGTCATTTGCACTACAACTTTGATACTAAAGGTGCAATAGAAATGATACATCGAGCACTGATTACTTTTGGAGATATTGTATTGCGTCGATTTTGCATTCTGGTTTCAGGTGGGGCCTAGGATCATCATAACAGTCACAATCCCTATGTTCTAGTCCTTTCGACACCCTGAGACAGCAATTAGATGGGATAGCGCATCATCAACAAAACGGCCAATTGATTGTGCAGGAAAGACCAGCGGACTTGGTTGGGGGGTAACAACTACACGATGTCGGATGCAGCGGGAGCAAAAGGTGGCCTAGGTTTGCTAGAGTTATCCAGGCCTTATGTTGCCTTTTGTGATCCCTTCTTTCCAATCAAACTCTTGTGGATGTGAGGAATGACACCTGGTGAGAAAAGTAAAAAAAAAAAAAAAAAAAAAAGATACAGTGCATTGGCTAGTTTTGTCATGTTTCTTTAAATCTTAATTTAAATAATTAAGCTCTCTCTTATACAGTCCAGTCTCGTTATAACGAGCACAAATTTCCACAATTACCTCAAATTAAAATTAATGTTCACCCCCCCCCCATTTTCAAAACCCATTTGTCACGGATATTTGTTTTATAAATTCAAATCAAATGCTTCTTAAAATATGGCCTCTGGACATTTTCTATGTATCACATATCATATCCATTATACGTATGATTCATGGCATTTGGACAAAGCAGAGCAAAGAAAAATCAGAGACACCAAAAATGAATGAGTAAATGCCCATTCATGCTATCTGCCATATTTCAAATCGGTTGCATTCAATGGCGGATATAAACCACATGTAAACGGTTTAGGTATAAATATGGTCCCCTCCATGATGTGAATACAACCATTTCCCTATGGGACTGTGCCTCTTCGGTAAAATAGTTGCATTCTTTGCACCATTTTGGTAACCGTGGTTTCAACCGCTGCCTCTGGTGGCACTATCTTTCTTTCAGGTGCCTTCTTCAGCGTTAACTACTTTCCTTTTCTGCTTCTCCTTTTTTACAATAAGGCTTCAATGTTCCCACATGCGGATACTTCCAATTGGTTGTAAAGTTTACGAAATGATGTACATCTTATCTCTATGGAGCAGCAATGTTTATCTTGCCATAGGCCTACAGATTCACTTTTATGCAAACTTTCTAACCTCAAGGAGGCATTTAAATGTAAAACCTTATAGTCATAAGAAAACAGGGGCCTGTTTCTCGAAACCGTTGCAAGTCCAAGTTCTTGGACGGCCCATAGGGACAATGGGATGTCCACAGACTTTGACTTATGATGGTTTCGAGAAAAAGGCCCCAGGGCATTATGTAACAATTAATAATAAAATACTTACCACCACCAGCAATGGTTGCCTTGATAAGTGAGTCCAATTCTTCATCTCCCCTGATGGCTAGCTGCAAGTGACGGGGTGTGATACGCTTAACTTTCAGATCTTTACTAGCATTGCCTGCCAACTCAAGAACCTGATGGAACAAACAAAGGAGAGAAAAAACGAAATACATGAATTCTACATAACTGATAACTGTCAGACAATACAATTTAAACGTTGGGAGTATTTTTTTTTATAATCATTAAATCTATTAAACATTTTCCTCCAATGGCATTTGACACTTGAAAAACAAAAGAAAATTAAGAAAAAGAGAAAGAAAAAAAAAAAATAAATAAAAA
>CALNVZ010003433.1:16957282-16974333 GCA_940671915.1 Paracentrotus lividus | reverse complement strand
GTCATAAAGATGTCTTTTCCTGACGTCTTTAAGACGTCTGACGTGATGTCTTTAAGACGTCTTTAAGACGTCACTCTGCTATCAGGGAATTTATAGTCTCATTGCAATATAATCCTTCCATTAGATATTTTTAATTTTGTTTAGTAGAATTTTTAGACTCTTTTTTGGATATGCCACCTGACTAGTTTGGCTTGAACTGCTCAAGACACTTTTCTGCATTGCCTTTCCATAGGAAGTAAACTGCTGCAGTAAGGTACTTCCCAGTGCAAGGTCAATTATGAATTGACCATGCATAAGTGTAAATGGCGTTCATCTAGTGAAAGGACCATTCTACAAGTCCCACGATCTAACAGCAAATCCAGAGACAATGCGTTCATGATTACTGGACCTATAGGCTGTGGAACGAACTACCTCGATTTGTTCGCTTGTCCCCTTCACTGGAGGTGTTCAAGAAGAACTTGAAGACTGTACTATTTTAATAAATGATTTTGATATTTATTTACATGTATATTGAATAGTGTAAAGCGCTGTGAAACTCACAATGAGTAATTGAGAGCGCTATGTTTATGTCCTATCCTATCCTATCCTACCCTACGACACAAATGAAGAGTTGTCCATAAAATCGGGCATTTTGAAGCCGATGTTCCCAATTTGAGGATCCCCTTAAAAGGTACAACGAGACTTTTCAAACTTCCATAACTCTCTTATCTTATGAAAAAAAAAATTAAAAATGAAAATGCTCCAAATTTTATTGTCCGAAACGGATATTTATTTTGCCCCTTTTCTCGTGGGCCCGGCAGCCGCTGAGCAGCGCCAGAAGGACGATTGCTCTATCCCTCTTGTTGAACGCAAACAGGGAGAGCAACTACATTTTTTTAACGTGTTTTGGTATGACGCGGCCGGGGCTCGACCATGACCTCCCGATTATGAGGGCGGACGCTCTATCCACTGAGGCCAACACATCGGTTTTATATTTGTGGGCACCTATGAGTGGGTTGTGTTTTGCCAAGCATGATTAATTATATATGTTACTACTTTATCACGAATAAGAAAAATATATGTCGCAAATTTTTTAATTGACCTTTTGTGACCCAAAAGTGAAGTCAAGGTCAAGCTTCATATAACATAAACATAATTTTGTTCAATTGTGTCAAATTGGTATCAAATTGTAAGTAATTTTATAACTAGCAATTGGTCAATTATCATTTTTTCACCCGACCAGTCAGTTTTGGAGCAATATGCAAATTAGTTTATTTATGCATAATTGAATGCATAATAGAGTCAAGTTGAACGGACGGCGATCAGACACAACATATCCATAGACAATTTAATAAACTAATCAAGATTAAAACGTGAATCATACTAGTCTATATTGTTGCCACATTCTGGTGACCCTTATGACCTTGAAATAGGTCAAAGGTCAATTTTATATGATGATTAACAACCTGGAAATGGCATTATTTGGAAACCGAATTTCTATGAACTTTTACTTATTTCTAGGTCAATTGCTAAACTAAAAATATGTCGAACTCTATTTTTTGGTTGATGGCTCATGGAAACATATTCAAGTTAGTTGCCAACAAAGTTAAGCTTATACGACCAACAGGTCAAAGGTCAAAGTTCAAGAAGACGTTTTGGCCAAAGTTTTTGTCTTGACCTTAGTCTTATTGGGCTGTATTACTTGAAATATGTTATTGAAACTGTTATGTGTTTTACTTGATTCCATGAACCAGGAAATGTTCGTTTTTCATTGACCTTTGACCTTTAAATGAGGTGAAAAATCAAACAATGCACAGTTTCTACTATTTCCAGGTTTTTTAGCGTCATATTATTGAACTTTGACTTAACTTGAGGTCATATGTGTCAATGAAATAATAGCAACGTTGATATTCTGGTTCATGGTATCAAGGGATCATGTATACCCAAAAAAGTAAGTCCCCTAATAAAAATGATGTAACTTTTGAACGGGCTTGTTTTGAGCATAATAATTTGGAGGGAGGTTTTTAACACTACTGAGTACTTCTGTGAAAAAAATGACATTATTCCTTTGAGACATGGATGAGTGATCAACGTTTAAAGCAAAATGGACATTTTAAAAGTCACAAGGGTCATTTTGGAGGCTGTAAATATACAATTTTTGTAAGATTTCTTCTTACTTGTGTTTAATTGTTTTGGTGGATTTATCATCCAAAATTTGGTCATCCAACACAATTCGATACATTTCATAATTTTTCATGGATGAGTGAGCACAATTTTAAGAATTATGTTCAGCGCTCTCCAAAATTGGTAAAATCCACAATTTTAGTTACAGAATTGAAATCAGATATTATCATCAACATTATCGTCACATTTTGTGAAAAAATGAGCACTATTCGTCGTGTCATGGATGAGTGAGACACTTTAAAGTGACTATTGTGACTTTTGTAATGACATTTTGCCTTTAACGTATGTTTATTCATATGTATGATGCGCAAAGGTTTTATCTCATATTCGCACATGAGTTAGTCGATGAGTATTAATAAATAACGCAAACGATATTATTAACACCTTTTTGTTAAAAGTTACAGCATGTTTGATTTGGGGATTGTTTTTGCTCGAGATTGTACACAATGTCATTGAGAGGAAATCAAATTTTAACAAAATTGACATTCGGCTTAATTTCATTGATGATTTTTATTAATTCTACTGAGAGTTTTTCCATGAACTCTGGCACACAACTTCTGGGTGGTACTAACTAACAGGAACAAACGCTAAATTGATAATCTGATAAGGAACGGAGTGGGGCAAAGCTCTGAAATGTCTTCTTATTTGCATGTTTTTCTAATACTTCTGCTCACTGAAGCGTAAAACCCTTGAATTTTTCGTGAAACTTCAAATAAATGAAGTATCAAGAAGGTCTGTGACAATTATTCAACGTAAGCACTGAATTTCAGTCACAAGCGAAAAACGGCTTTTCACGTATCACGTGTTCATTGAAGCGTGAATTTTTAATACAATGCATAACATTGTTTTAAAAAAATAATTTGACATACATATAACAAAAAATGTTGATAAAATGATTTATTACATAATGGAACAATACTTTCTTGAAATGTGAAAATAATCCTTTTTTGTTTTATTTAGTGTTCATACAACCGTGAATTCTTGAGAGTATTGTTTAAAACTCTCTTCACAGATTGCATATTCCATCATAATCAGTAATTTTTAAAGTAAAATGTGTAAAAAATGCCTTTTTGCAAATTTAACCTCATGTGCATCCAACCGTGAAATTTATGCAAAAATCGTTTGATGTGTTAGAAATTAAGTGCAACAACCCTTCTGAACATATCTTTTGTTGAAAAGTCTGAATTTTTTTCAAATAATATTAAATTAAAGTTATGAAATTAAACCTTGTGACTTTCGAAAAGTGACATTTTTGGCCTTTTGAATGTAGTCATTGAAGCATGACAAACGAATTTCAGTAAAATTGCTGCTCAAATGTAAGCTTGATAAAATTAACTACAAGCACATGTAAAAATTCGTAAAAACTCCTCTTTGATAAAAAGTTACATTAATTTGATTATGGGGGGGGGGGGGGACTTACTTTTTTTGTTGGGTATAGAACTGTTGTTATCAAAATTATTAAGTTGATAAGGCTAAACAGGACTATGATCAAGACAGAAACTTTGGCCCTTACGTATTCCTTAAACTTTCTATGTGTGTCTTGACCTTTGTTTTATTGGCCATATTAGAGCTTAATAATTTTGATAAGCATAGTTATTCTTGTTTAACTTGTTCCCATATATCAGAATATCAATGTTGCTATTCTCTTTCATATATGACCTCAAGTTAAGGTCAAAGTTCAAATAACGTGACCCTAAAAAATCTGGAAATAGTAGAAACTAAGTATTTTTTGCTCTTTTTACTTTATTCAAAGGTCATAGGTCAATGAAAACGAACATTTCTTGGTTCATGGAATCAAGTAGAACACATTAACAGTGTTCAATAACATATTTCAAGTAATACGGCCCAATAAGACTAAGGTCAAGACAAAAAACTTTGGCCAAAACGTCTTTCATGAATTTTGACCTTTGACCTGTTGCTCGTATAAGCTTAACTTTGTTGGCAACTAACATGAATATGATTTCCTTGATGCCATCAACCCAAAAATAGAGGTCGTCATATTCTTACTTGACACATTAGATCTAGAAATAAGGTCAAAGTTCATAGAAAATTCGGTTTTTGCCAAATTAATGCCATTTCCAGGTTGTTAATCATCATATAAATTGACCTTTGACCTATTTTCAAGGTCATAAGGGTCACCAGAATGTGGCAACAATATTAGACTAGTATGATTCACGTTTTAATCTTGGTTAGTTTTTTTATTAATATTGTCTATGGATATATTGTGTCTGATCGCCGTTCAACTTGACTCTATTATGCATTCAATTATGCATAAATAAACTAATTTGCATATTGCTCAAAACTGAGTGGTCGGGTGAAAAAAATGATAATTGACTTAATTGCTAGTTATAACATTACCTACAATTTGATACCAAATTTGACACAATTTGAACAAAATTATGTTTATGTTAATGAAGCCTGACCTTTGACCTTCACTTTGGGTCACAAAAGGTCAATTAAAAAATTGGCGACATATATTTTCTGATTCTTGTGATCAAGTAGAATATACAGGGTGTTTCCGAAAAAAGGAAACCCTACTTTGATCAACAATAATTTCAGAAATATTCCAATGGTGATTATAAAATTTATATCACTGTAAAGTGCAACTCATTACCATTCTAATGATACCTCTCTCACCTCACCCATATCATGCTTCGCTGAACCCCATTGTTCTGAAAAAGTCTTGTAAAATTGTGAGTGGTTCACTTTTATGCACCTTGAGATGGTTTGTGTGATTGTGCATGGAAAGAAAACCCAACTTTGTTCATCAATAATTTCAAAAATATTTCAGTGGTAATTAAGAAGTTTATATCACTGGAAAGTACAACTCATAACCATTCCAATGATACCTCTCTCAGCTCACCAATATCATGCATCACTGAACCCCATCGTTTTGAAAATTGTCTCGCAAAATTGTGATAGGTTCTCTTTCATGCTCCTTGTGATGAGTTGCTTTAAAAGTTCCTAAAAAATCTAAGTAAAGCATTCAAGTGACTTTAAATAAATGGGTTTGATAAATGGTTTGGAAATGTCTACTTATTTAGTCCGTTAATCTTACCATCCAGGTAATTTCTCAATGCATACTGCTCATGACAACCAGAGAACCTTCAGTTCTCCGTGGATATGTTAAGAAGCATGACAGGCATCAATCACAATTTGCAAGATATTTTCAGAACAATGGGGTTCAGCAATGCGTGAATTGGTGAGCTGAAAGAGACCAATAAGATGCTAATGAGTGGCACTTTCCGTGGATATAAATGTCATATCACCACTGTCATGTTTTTTAAATGATTGATGATGAAAGTTGGGCCCTTTTTGGCACATTGCAACAACTCATCTCAATGAGCGTGAAAGTGACCCACAATTTTGCAAGTCATTTTCAAAACAATGGGGTTCAGTGATGCGTGACATTGGTGAGCTGACCGAAGGTTCATTCAAATGGTAATAGTTCGCACTTCCAGTGATATAAATTTTAATCACCATGTAAATTTTTGAAATTATTGAATGATCAACTTGGTTTCCTTTTTTCTGGGTCACCCTGTATATATAGATTGTTCCAAACATTAACATGACTTGCAAACGAAACCTATATTTTCCACATGGATGCCAACTAATAACGCGATTTGATGAAACTTTTTTTTTTCGACTTGCTCCTCATTGTGCGTTTTTCATTGGGTATTGGTCACTTTATGGTTTCAAAAAAAAAAAAAAAAAAAAAGGTTCAATAATTCATATCGACTTCGTATGAAGTCTAGAAATGGATTCAATAACTATCAGAAATAAAATCAGAGAATTTTGTTTCTTAAAAATGCTGGGAAATGAAAATGAAAATGAAAATGCTCCAAATTTTATTTCCGAAACGGAACGGAACCGGAGAATTTATAATGAACCAGCTTTAAACCTTTGGATGTTCTTTTGCTGTATTGTGAAAATTCCAGGTCAATTTCCATTTTTATTGTATTCATAATCCGGTGCGGCAAATCAATTTGAGCCGATGGAACTGCATTTGACACTTGCTTGGGCTTGATCGAGATTAAATGTAGTCGCTTGAATGATTTGATCGGACTTTCGGCATGGCCATTTACAGACTCCTTTATATGATTGGTTTTCAGAAGCTAGAAGCACAGGTTTTCAATATCGTCGACGTACTTCATCACCATTCGGACACAAGGACTCTGCAAGAGCTAATGCACCTTCAGAGCAAGCAAAAGCAGATATGGCTGATAATTATTATTCCCTTTAATGGTGGTTCTTCTCGAGAGACGGATTGGGACTAATTTGAGACAGTTTTGAGAAAGTTTGAAACTTGTCGCGGAGACGTTGCGACGTCCGATAACCCTTTTCCGTCGCGGAGACGTCTCGGTTCCACTATTTTTCCGGTCACGTAACGTCTCCGCGACAAGTTTTCAAAACCTTTTCAAGACCGTGTCAAAGTAGTCCCAAATCCGTCTCCGCGAAGTGATGAGATACCACCATTACCAAAATTTTTTGGTATCTTGCGCAATTTATTCAATCATGCTATACTAAGAGTGGTATCTCACTTGCGGAAACTGCTTTGAGACGGATTTGGGACTACTTTGAGACGGAAATTAATGTATCGGAGACGTCTTTAATACTTTTATCCGCCGCGAGACATCTTCGCGCATTGAGATATCACTGGCGCTAATTCATAATGCACGAAAATCTGCCTCTGCCTGCTTTGTAATGTCAAAAATCGACTTTTTTTTTTTTTTTTGGGGGGGGGTACAAAACAATAGTTGTAAATTTTATGTAAAATGTTACTTTCATGATGTTGAGGAAAGAAATTCAGCAATTACTGCAACCAATACAGGGGCGCTGAGCGGGGGGGGGGGGGGGGGCTGGGGGCTGTAGCCCCCTTTTGTCGGGCAAACGTGGTGGCAAAAACACAAAAATGACCATACACTTGTGATTTTTAGCCTGTTCAGTCCCCCCCCCCTCCACTTGTGGCCCAACCCCTCCACTTTGAAAAACGCTCCGCGGCCCCTGCAATATAACATACTTTATATCTCGTCATTCTCTTCTGTGATACCTGACACTTATTGTCCATTTTTTAATTTTTTTTATTTTAGGAAATTGTACCGGAGCAGACCAAGGTGGAAATGGAAACATACAGAAGTGGAGCACACTTACATGTTTGCAGCAACGAATGGCATTATAAGATTATGAAGCTTTAAGAAAACACATGAAGTCAAGGTGGACATGATAGATATGGACATAATCAATGAAACGATATATCTACACTATGGGAGTGTAGTTTAATTTTTGCCCATGATTTGGAGTACCCTTCCCTTCGTCCTCTGTACCTCTCCGTCAATTAATATTTAAGAAAAACTAAAAACATCTCTTCGATTGGCAAATTATCATTTTTCACATTTTTATTTGTCATATTGTAGTTACCGTTTCATACTTGTTTCATATAGAGTTTTGGTGACTTTTTCTTTTGTAAAGCGCTTCAAGCAATAATTGGACAGATGTACTAATATAAATATGATTATTTTATTTGTCAGGTCTTCCCTTTTCTAAGTTTGTAAATTTCATTGTTAAAAGATATAATGGAAAATGTGTGTTTGTATGTGTGATGAGATACTAGGATGTGCCATTGGGATGTCCTAATGATTGTTACTTCTGCAAAGATATAGCATCAAATTAATGCTACCTTCATTTACAATGTTATCATTTTTAATGAATCTTATCTTGAAAAGTAAATTGGATGAAGGGAGGCAGGATTTTATTTTCTTGCTGATAATCTGTATTTTTTTTAATAGTTAGCTTTTCTTAATCAAATGTTAAGCTAAATTACGTTCGAACGGAGGTTTTGATGACTTTTTCTTTTGTAATTTCGCTTCAAGCAATAATTGGGCAGATGTACTCATATAAATATGATTATTTTATTTGTCAGGTCTTCCCTTTTCTAAGTTTGTAAATTTCATGGGCTTCGAACCCCATGAGCCTCCCATTATGAGGCGGGCGAGACCCGCCCTCTATCCACCTGACAAAGCCCAACACATCGTTATTTCATTATAGTTTGGGCACCTTGTCGTTTCTTGCAAGGCATGTTAATGTTTCAACATCTATATATATTTTCTTACCTTAGCACACGAATCACGAAATATATGTCGCAAAATTTTTAATTGACTTTTGTGACCCCAAAATGAGGTCAAAGTTCAGCTTCAAATAACATAATACATAATTTTGGTTCAATTGTGTCAAATTCGCGTAATCAAATTGTAATAATTTTATAACTAGCCAACTAAGTCAATTATCATTTTTTCACCCGACCAGTCAGTTTTAGAGCAATATGCAAATTAGTTTATTTATCATAATGAATGCATAAAGAGTCAAGTTGAACGGCGACTCAGACACAACAATCCATAGACAACTATTAACTAACAACTAATCAAGATTAAAACGTGAATCATACAGTCTAATATGTTGCCACATTCTGACCCTTATGACCTTTAAAATAGGTCAAAGGTCAATTTAATGATGATAACAACTGGAATATGCATCCTATAATTGCGCACAAAAAGACCGAATTTCCTATGAAACTTTCCCTATTTCTAGGTCAAAGTTCAACCTACAAAATATGTCGAACTCCTATTATTTTGGTTGATGGCATCATTGCGAGAAACATATTCAAGTTAGTTCGTCCAACAAAGTAAGTTATACACCAACAGGTCATAAGGTCAAGTCCAAGCAAAACGTTTGGGCAAAGTTTGTTGTCTTGCCTTAGTCTTATTGGGCGTATACTTGAAATCCACTTGTTATTGAACACTGTTAATGTGTTCTGATCAATGAACCAGAAATGTTCTTTCATTGCACCTTTGACCTTTTACAAGAGTGAAAAATCCAAACAATGCACAGTTATCTTACCTATTCCAGGTTTTAGCGTCATAATTATTTGAACTTCTGACCTTAAACTTAGTCATCATGTGTCGAATGGAAGAAAATCAATTAGCAATCGTATATTTCTGGCATTCATGGACTATCAGGATCATACATACCCAACAAAAAAAACGTAAGTCCCCCCTAATCCATAATGATGAATTATTGAACGGGCTTGTTTTGTCCATATAATTTTGGAGGGACGTTTTCTCACTTACGAGTATCCTTCTGTGAAAAAAATGACATTATTCCTGAGACATGATGAGTGACCATCAACGTTATAAAGCACAAAACTGGACATTTCAAAACTCACAAGGGTCATTTTGGAGGCTGTAAATATAACAATTTGTAAGATTCCTTCTTAACTTGCTGTGTTAATTGTTTGGTGGATTATCATCCAAAAATCTGGTAATCCAACACCAATCGATAAGTTCATTATTTTTCATGGATGATGAGCAACAATTTTAAGAATTATGTTCAGCCTCCAAAATGGTAAAATCCACAATTTTAGTTACAGATATTGAAATCAGATATATCATCAACATTATCGTCACATTTTGTGAAAAAATGAGCACTATTCGTCGTGTCATGGGATGAGTGGACACTTTAAAGTGACTATTGTGATCTTTGTAATGACATTTTGCCTTTAACGTATGTTTATTCATCCATCGACGCAACGTTTTATCTCATATTCGCACATGAGTTAGTCGATAGTATAGTTAAACATACTGCCAACGATATTACTCATACACCTTTTTTGTAAAAAGTTACAGCATGCTTGATTTGGGATTGTTTTTGCCTCGAGATGTACACAATGTCAACATTGAGAGGAAATCAAAATTTAACAAAATTGACCATTCGCCTAATATCCATGATGATTCTTATTATTCTACTGACAATCACGTCAGCGGGCGGGAGCTAACGATTTTTCCAATAAACTTGGCAAACACAACTTCTGGTGTGGTACTAACTAACAGAACAAACGGCTAAAATTGATAATCTGATAAGGCACGGAGTGGGCAAACCTCTGAAAGTCTTCTCCATATTTGGCATGTTTTTCTAAATAACACTTCTGCTCACTCTGAAGGCGTAAAAACCTTGAATTTTCGTGAAAACTCAATCAAATGAAGTATCCAAGAAGTCTGTGACAACTTATTCACGTACCAACTGAATTCGTCCACAACGAAAAACGGCGTTTCACGTCATCACGTAGTTCATTGAAGCGTGAAATGTTTAATACAATGGCCATAACCATTGTTTTAAAAATAATTTGACAATACATATAACAAAAAAAATGTTGAAAATGATTTTATTACATTAAATATGGAACAATACTTTCTTAGAAGTGAAAATATCCTTTTTTTGTTCTATTTAGTGTTCATACAACCCGTGTATTTCATGAGTATTGTTTAAAACACTCTTCCAGATTTGCATAATTCCATCATAATCCAGTATTTTTTTAAAGTAAAAATGTGTAAAAAATCACCTTTGCAAATTTTACCTCATGTGCACCACCGTGAAATTTAATGCCAATAAAATTCTTTGATGTTTAGACAATCTAAGTGCAACAACCCTTCTGACATATTTTTGTTGAAAAGTCTAATTTTTCATTAATAAATCTAATTAAGTTATGAAATTAAACCTGTGACTTCGAAAAGTGACTTTTTGGCCTTTTGAAGTAGTCATTGAAGCATGACAAAACGAAGTTTTCAGTAAAATTCGCTCTCAAATGTAAGCTTCTAAATTACCTACAAGCACATGTATGAAAATTCGTAAAACTCCTCGTTTGATAAAAAGTTACATCAATTCTGAATTAGGGGGGGGGGGAACTTTACTTTATTTTGTTGGGTATAGAACTGTTGTTATCAAATAATTTAAAGTTGATAAGGCCCTAAACAGGACTATGATCAAGACAGGAACTTTGGCCTTACGTATTCCTTAAACTTTTCTATGTGTGTCCTTGACCTTTGTCTTTATTGGCCTTATACGAGTTAATAATTTGCCCATAAGCATATGTTATTCTTGTTTAACACTTTGTTCCCATATATCAGAATTCCAATGTTGCTATTCTTCTTGCATATATGACCTCAAGCTTAAGCCGGCTCAAGTTCAAATAAACGTGATCCTACAAATCTGAAATAGTAGAAACTAAGTATTTTTTGCTCTTTTTACTTTTATCAAAGTCTAGGTCATTGAAAACGAACCATTCTTGGGTTCATGGAATCAAGTAGAAACAACATTAACAGGCTGTTCAATAACATATTTCAAGTATACTGCCCGAATGAAGACTAACGGTCAAGACAAAAAAACTTTTCGCCAAACGTCTTTCATGATTTGCCTTGACCGTTTGCTCGCCCCCCCCCCCCCCCTATAGCTTAACTTTGTTGGAAACTAAACAATCGAAGTTATAGTTTCCTTATGCCATCAGACCCAAGAAGATAGACGGTCCGTCATATCTTACTTGACACATCTAGATCTATAGATAAGGTCAAATTGCATAGAAAATTCGGTTTTGCCAAATAATGCCATTTCCAGGTTGTTAATCATCATTAATAAATGACCTGCTTGACCTATTGTTTCAACGGTCATAAGGTCACCAGAATTGTGCGGCAACAATATTAACTAGTATGATTCACGTTTAAAATCTTGGTTAGTTTTTTTATTAATTTGTCTCATGGAGAATTGGTCTGATCGCCTTCAACTTGACTCTCATGTATGCATTCAATTATGCATAAATAAATAATTTGCTAGTTGCTCAAGCTGAGTGGTCGGGTGAAAAAATGATAATTGACTTAATTGCTGTTAAACATTTACCACAATCTTGATACCAAAATTTGACACAATTTGAAACAAAATTTGATGTGTTATGTTAATGAAGCCTGACCTTTACCTCACTTTGCGGTCACAAGGTCAATTAAAAAGATTGCGATCAGAGTATATTTCTTTGGTTCTTGTGAGCAAGTAGCAATATACAGGGTTTTCCGGAATAAAAGGAAACTCACTCTTGATCAACATTAATTTAGAAATATTCAATGGTATATAAATTTATATCACTGTAAAAGTGCAAACTCATTACCATCTTCTAATGAACCTCTCTCACCTCACCCGCACTATCATGCTTTCGCTGAACCCCATTGTCTGAAAAAGTCTTGTAAAATTGTGAGTGGTTCACTTTTATGCCATTGAGATGGTTGTTGGGATTGGATGAAAGACAAACCAACTTTGCTTCATCAATAATTTCAAAAATATTTCAGTGGTAATTAGAAGTTTATATCACTGGAAAGTACAACTGCATAACAATTCCCAAGTCGATACCCTCTCAGCTCACCAATATCATGCATCACTGAACCCCATTCGTTTTTGAAAATTGTCTGAACCGCAAATTGTGATAGGTTTCTCTTTCAGTTTCTCCTTGTGATGATTGCTTTAAAAGTTCCTAAAAAATCTAAGTAAAGCATTCAAGTGACTTTAAATAAATTGGTTTGATAAATGCGTTTGAATGTCTACTTATTTAGTCCGTTTCTTACCATCCAGGTAATTTACATCATCATACTGCTCATGAACAACCCAGAGTAACCTTCAGTTCTCCGTGGATAATGTTAAGAAGGCATGACGGCATCAACACAATTTTGCAAGATATTTCAGAACATGGGGTTCAGCAGATGCGTGACAGTTGGTAGCTGCAAAGAAGATACAAAGATTGCTAAATGAGTGGCCACTTCTCCAGTGATATAAATGTCATTATTCCACCACTGTCATGTTTTTAAATGATTGATGATTGAAAGTTGGGTTCCTTTTAGACATTGCAACAAACTCATCTCATATGAGCCGGTGAAAGTGAACCACTCACACCATTTTGCAAGCATTTTCAAGAACAATGGGGGTCAGTGATGCGTGACATTGTGTAGACTGCACCGAGCATTCATTCAAATCGGAATGAGTTGCCATTTCCACTGATATAATTATCTATAATCACACATGATATTTTGAAATTTATGACCTGAATCAACACACTTGGTTTCCTTTTCTGGTCACCTCTATATAAGATGTTGTCAATCATTAACAATGACTTGCCAACGAAACCTATATTTTCCCCACTGAAATGCCACACTACATAACGATGTTGATAAATTTTTTTTTTTCACTTGCTCCCTCATTGTGCGTTTTTACATTGGGTATTGGCTCCACTTCATGGTTTACAAAAAAAAAAAAAAAAAAAAAGTTCAATAATTTCATACGGCACTTCGTTTAAGTCTACGAAGGATGTCCAATAACTATCAGAACTAAAATAAGCGATTTTGTTTCTTAACATGCTCGGGAAATGACAATGAAAATGCTAAATTGCTCCAAATTTATAGTCCGAACCGGACAACGGAAACGCGGAAACTATTTATACCATGAACCAGCCTTCTAAACCTATTTGATGTCTTTTGCTGTTCTTAAATGCAACAATTTCCAGTCAAATTTCCTATTTTTATTGATATATTAACTCGGCGACGAAATAAATTTGAACTGGATTGAAATTGACTTGCATTGAAATGAATCCATTCTCATGATTGACTCTAGTACCTACATGACACGCATGCAAACAAAGTTGAATACGATTAAATGTGAAAGTTCTTGGCAACAAAATGAAATGAATTCTCCAATAGCATTTACACGACCTCCTTTATTATGATTGGGGTTTCAGAACGCCAGAGCCAGATCTTTCATATTCGTCCCACGTACTCTTCTACCATTCGAGACAACGAAGTTACTCTGCTAAGTAAGCGAAGTGACACCTTCAGAGAATTCAAAGCAAGATAGGTATTCCCTGACTCAAATATTGTCTTATTAGTCTCCTTCTTCAGATAATCCTTTTGTCGTGTACTCAATACTACCTTGCTCAGAAGACAGATTGGAACTATTATTATCCAGACAGTTTTGGAAAGTTTGAAACTTTAAGTCGACGGAAGACGTTGCGACGTCCGAGAACCCTTTTCCGTGCGCGGCAGCGTCTCTCATACTTAATTTTCCGTCACCGTAATACGCTCCGCACAAGTTTCAAAACCTTTTCATCAGACCGTGTCAAGTATCCCAAATCCGTCCACCTCCCTGATACCACCTATACCAAAATTTTTGTATCTTTGCCAATTATCATCATGCTATATCTAAGAGTGTATCTCACTTCGCGGAAACTGCTTTGAGGACGGATTTGGGACTACTTTGAGACGGAATTATGTATCGAACGTCTTTAATACCTTTATCCGCCAGCGAGACATCTTCGCGCATGAGATATCACTGCGCTAATTCTTAATGACCGAAAATCTGCTCTGCCTCTTGTAATTCAAAAATCGACTTTTTTTTTTTTTTTTGGGGGGGGGTACAAACATATATGTAATTTTATGTAAAAATGTTACTTCATGATGTGAAGGAGAGAGAGCAACTCGAGCAATTACTGCAACCAACAGGGCGCGGCGGGGGGGGGGGGGGGGGTGGGTCGTATCCCCCCTTTTGTCAGCAACGTGTGCAACAAACACAAAAATGACCATACACTTGTATTCTTAGCCTTCATCCCCCCCCCTCCACTTGTGGCCCACCCCTCCACTTTGAAAAACGCTCGCAGGCCCCTGCATATAACATACTTTATATCTCGTCATTTCTCTTCTGTGATACCTACACTTTTGTTCCATTTTACATTTTTTATTTTTAGGAATCTGTACCGGCAGCAAGTGACAATGGCAACAAACAGTAATGAGCACACTTACATGTTGCCAGCAACGAATGGCATCTATAAGATTATGAACTCTTAAAAAACCACATGAAGTTCAAGCGTGACATGATAGATATGACATAATCAATGAAACGATATATCTACACTATGGGAAGTGTAGTTTAATTTTTGCCATGATCTGGAGTCCTTCCCTTCTCCTCCGTACTCTCCTCAATTAATATTTAAGGAAAAACTAAAACATCTCTTCGATTGGCAATTATCATTTTTCACATTTTATAGTCGATATTGTGAGTTACGTTCATACTTGTTTCATATAGAGTTTTTGAGGACTTTTACTTTTGTAAAGCCTTCAAGCCAATAATTGTGCAGATGTGTACCTCATATAAAGTATGCATTATTTATTTGTCAGGTCTTCCCTTTTCTAAGTTTGTAAATTTCATTGTTAAAACGAATAATGCCGAAAATGTGTGTTTTGTATGTTTATGAATACCTAGGATTGTGCTATGGGATTCCTAATGATTGTACTATCTGCAACAGATTAGCATCAAATTAATGTACCTTCTTTACTATGTTATCATTTTAATAATCTTATCTTGAAAAGAATAAATTGATATGGAAGGACGGCAGGATTTTATTTCCTTGCTGATAATCTGTTATTTTTTTAATAGGTTAGCTTGATTCTTAGATCCATAATGAGTCAAATGACGTCGAACGGAGGTTTTGACTGTTCTTCTTTTGTAATTTTCGCTTCAAGCCAATATTGATTTAGGGCAGATGTACTATATAAATATGATTATTTATTTGTCAGGTCTTTCCTGCTAGTGATTTGTAATTTCATTGTTAAAAGATATAATTGCTAAAATGTGTGTTCTGTATGTTGTGATGAGATACTAGGATGTGCTATTGCGATGTCTAAATGATTGTTATTCTCTGCAAAAGTATATAGCATCAAATTAATGCTACCTTCATTTACATGTTATCAATTTTTAATGAATCTTATCTTGAAAAGTAAATTGGATGAAGGGAGCAGGATTTTATTTTCTTGCTGAGATAATCTGTATTTATTTTTAATAGTTAGCTTTTCTTAATCAATGATTTAAGCTAATTACGTTCAACAGAGGTTTTTGATGACTTTTTCTTTTTGTAAAGCGCTTCAACGCATAATTGGCAGATGTACTCATATAAATATAGATATTTTATTTGTCAGTTTCTTCCTTTTCTAAGATTTGTAAATTTCATTGTTAAAAGTATAATGAAAAGGTGTGTTGATGTTGTGATGATACTATAGAATGTGCTATTTTGGATGTCTCTAATATGTTACTTCTTTGCAAAATTATAGCATCAAATTAATGCTACCTTCATTTACATGTTATCCATATTTTAATGAATCTTATCTTGAAAAAAAATTGGATGAAGGAGCAGGATTATTTTTCTTGCTATAATCTGTATTTTTTTTAATAGTTAGCTTTTCTTAATCAAATGCTTAAGTCCTAAATTACCGTTCGACGGACTGGGTTTTGATGACTTTTCTCTTTGTAACAGCGCTTGCAAGCAATAATTGGCAGTAATTACTAATATAAATATGAATATTTTATTGTCAGGTCATTCGCCTTTTCTAAGTTGTAATTTCACTGTTAAAAAGCAATATAATGCGAAAATCTGTGTGTTGTATGTGTCATGAATAACTAGGATGTCGCGGATTGGGATGCTCCTAATGCTGTTGTTATACTTCTGCAAAGACTTATTATAGCATTCATAATAATGCTATCCTCATTTACAATGTTATTCATTTTTAATGCAACTCTGCTATCTTGCAAAGTAAATTGGAATGACAGGGAGGGCAGATTGTTATTTCTTCGCTTGATAATCTGCTATTTTTTTTATAGTTAGCTTCTTCATTAATCAAATGTTAAGACTAAATCTACTGTTCAACAGAGTTTGGATGGACTTTTCTTTGTAAAGGCATTCAGATCAATATGACAGATATATAACTAAAATATAATATTTTATTTGTCAGGTCTCCCCTTTTTCTAAGTTTGTTAATTCATTGTTAAAAGATATAATGGAAAATGTGTGTTGTATGTGATGAATACTATGGATTTGCTATTGGGATGTCGCTAATATTTTAACTTTGCAAATGTATAGCATCAATTATGCTCCTTCATTTACCAATAGTTATCATTTTAATGGAATCTTATTTGAAAAGTAATGGATGAAGGACGGACGTATTTTATTTTCTGTGTGGATAATCTGTATTTTTTTAATGTTA
>CALNVZ010003433.1:16917360-16953960 GCA_940671915.1 Paracentrotus lividus | reverse complement strand
CAAAAAAAAAAACAAAAAAAACAAAAAAAACACGAGTGTTTGTGTTCAATGGTGCGAACATTCTATGAGTTGATCTTCTATATACATGTACAATACAAAGCAAAGTTGAATAGAAGATTAAATGTGAAAGTCTGACAACAACATGAAATGAATTTGAATCAGACTGAATTTGGATAGCATTTATCAAGACTCCTTTTTTTTATGATTGGTGTTTCAGAAGCGAAAGCCAGGGGTATTTTGTATCGTCGTCGTTCTCTTACCATTCGAGACAAAAGGACTCTGCAAGAAGCCAATAGTCGCAATGTCAGAGAAGCAAAGCAAGAGATGGCTGAGGTAGGCCTAATATTTTACTCTCTTTATGGTGGTATTTCATTTCGTGGAGACGGATTTGGGACATATGAGACGGTTTTGAAACTTGTCGCGGCGACGTCGCAACGTCCGATACTTTTTTCCGTCATGGAAACGTCTCCGATACTTTTGTTTTTCTCCGCGCCAAGTTTTAAAACCGTCTCAAAAACGTCTGAAAGTAGTCCAAAATCTGTCTTCGCGAAGTGAGATACTATTATAGTACCACCATAATTAACCAAACATTTTGTTATCTTGCCAATTTATCTAATCATACTATATCTAATTTACGTTGACGAAAATCTGCCTCTGCCCTTGTAATGTCAAAAATCAACTTTAAAAAATAGAACTTTTGTCATTTTCCCCATAAACTTAACATAACAAAACACTTTACACGCTTTGTTTGTTTGTTTGCTTGTTTGTTTGTTTGTTTGTTTGTTTGTTTTTTGTTGGGGGGGGGGGGTGAAATTTATGCAAAATGTCCCTTTCTTGATTTTGAGGAAAGGAAATGCAGCAAATACTGTAATTACCAATATAAGCTACTTATATACAGTTTTTATCTCATCATTACTGGGCTACATTGAAGTCCCTTTCTGTGGTAACAGATTCTATACATTATTTTCCATTCTGTTTTATTTTAGGAAATTGTACTGGAGGAAACTGAGATGGAAAATGAAACATAGCCACAATCGGAACGCATGATGGCATCGATGAGCGGTATAAATTATTATGAAGCTTCAAGAAAACAAGTATCTGAAGTCAAGATTGAGATGATACCTGATAGATATGGATATAATCATCAAAGTATCATATCTACACTCAGTGCTGTGTATAGTTTCTTAGATTTTGGTCCATGATTTGGAACACCCTTCTTTCTTTTTTTTTCTTCTTTTTTTTTTTTTTTACCTCTTCCTCAGTTTAAATATTTAAGAAAAAACTGAAAATATACCTCTTCAATTGGCAAATTGTTGATTTTACATTTTTCTTAGTCATATATTGTAGTTACCGTTTTATACGTGTTTGAATTATGTGTTTGGATGACTTTTTTTGTAAAGCGCCACGAACAATAATTGGGTGTTGCGCTGCATGAAAGACAATTATTGTATGTGTATATTTTATTTTGTATATATACAGGCTGATGTGCTCATAAGTATATTCATACCCTATCATTTTTAAAGTTTTTTGAGTCACGCTAACTGAATGTGTTTCGTCACACTTTCTGGTGATAAGTATGCTACCAACAACTGAACAATTGGGAACATTTGAAAGTTTGACAAATTGTGTATTTCAGGGGTATTTAATCGACACATTTATGGAAAACGCCATGCTCATAATCATTCATACCCTAGGGGTACTCGGTCTAATTTATTACATATTAATCATGATTGTAATTTTTTTTTCGAGAAATGACCACCTGCAATATTTCTTGCAAGTGTCCACAGCCTTTCTTGAGGTTTGTCCCGTAAGTCCTCTGTAGAACCTTTAGACTGACTAAGGTTGCATGGTCTTTAATTGAGCCACCATGTGAGTCTTCACCTTCCAAGTCACATTTCCAGTGGGATTCTTGTCAGGCTTTCAAATTTTCCACTACAGATCGTTCATTACGATGGTCCTTGATCCACTTTTTGACTAAATTGGCCATATTCGTTGGAACGTTGCCGTTTACGTACGTTCAATGCTGTCCAAATTAACCTTTATAAGAACACTTCTGCTTTCATCCAGTATCTTAATAAAATCATCTTTACCAGGATGCATTCTTAAGAGATTTCCAGTGCTACTAGCAAAGAAAAAACCCATAATGGTTACATACGGATGTCATGTGCTATAATCAGGACGATATGTTCTTAAAGTTGAAGACTTTGTCTTTATTTCGTCAGATTGCAAAAAGTCCATCTTTGCCCTCAAATCTAATTTACTCTAATTATGAAGTCATGGCACCAGAGTTATATTCTTTGTTTAACTGAGCTCAGTAACTGCCCAAAAGCCCCTCCGATAGGTTTGACTGCAAATATTAGGTCTTTGTGCATGTTACGAGGCAGTTTCTATACAGATCTCCTCTGTGCAGTATTTACTTTGCGCTACCTTCATTTCTGGCTGGTCAGTGGTTTCCATATTAACCTTGGTTATGCTTTGTGGGTAGTTAAGGGCCTCAAGGGAGGCTTATTTTGCAATTCAATAAGACATCTTGAACTTCTTGTCATGCCCTTTGAGGTTTTTCCAAAGAGTTTCCCATGTGGCACTTCTTAGAGAAGCATTAAAGTGATGCATAAGTGACCAGAAGGTGCGGATATTGCTATTGTTGTATTTCAGCAACATTGATATTAATGTTCAGAAGTGAAAAGTCCAAAGTCTTGACAAAAATCTCAGAGAAATGTGTCTGTGGAGCTGCATACTCACATGATGGCTCGAAGACCATGCAACCTGAGTCGGCCTGGAGGTTTTACAAAGGACTCCTGGGACAAACCCCACAGAAGGCCTGAAGAAAGACTCTGGACACTTGGAAGAACTATTTCAGGTGGTTATTTCCAAAAAAAATAACAAACCCAAAATCTTGACAATACTTATGAACATTGTGTTTTCCATAAATCTGTCAATAAATACCCCTGGAATACCAACTTTGTAAAAATTTCAAATTTTCGTAGTTGTTCAGTTGTTCATGTGCGTATTCGGGGGGGGGGGGGCTTTACGGGCCCGGGCCCCCGGGTAGACGCCCAAAAGGGCGCCAAAATGACCTCACAGGGGCGCCAAATTGAGCAAAATGGTAAAAAAAACAAAAACGAGAAAATATACTTGATTTGAGCCGATCGACATCTTAAACCTACCCCTATACCTCATATATAACCTTATACTGAAGGCCGGGAAAATTTTCAACACCTACCCCCCCCCCCTCTTATCGCTCAGCAAGCGTAACGTGAAAAATTTGACTGTACCTTTTGTCTCGCCCGTGTAACGGGGAAAAATGGGGCATACCTTTCTCTATCCATCACTGTGGGCACCAAAATCAAAATCACATCGGGCCCCCCGGGGTGCTAAATCCTGGATACGCGCCTGTTGTTGGTAGCATACTAGCATACTTATCACCAGAAAGTGTGACAAAACACATTCAGTCAGCAGCATGACTCCAAAAACATAAAAATAGCAAAGTTACGAATATTTAAGATTTTGAATCTGTGACGTCACGTGCGAGCAGCTCTCCCATGTGTTGTGTATGTAAATTCCATAAATTTGTCTTTTTTTTTCATGGTTCTTGATAAAGGAATGGGTCAATTTGATACATGCAAGTCTATACGAACAAAGGTTTGATGTTATACGGACCGCACAGGTGTAACTTCTGAAAATGGAATGGAATGTACATTACATAACAGATAGGAGAGGAGCTCGCACGTGACGTCACAGAATCAAAACTTTAAATATTCATAACTTCGTTATTTTTTGGTCGATTTTCTTGAAACCTTCGCTTACATTTTTCTTTAAAATTTTCTTTATTTTATAAAATCAATTTAAACCCAGGGTAAACTTTCTCTCTAATCACTGCACTCTTTAAGGGAATCAGAAACAGCACAACTTTTCCTGTTCTAGATCTACAACTACGAACAAAATAGTCATCGGGCATAATTCTCATCCGTATTTGGGAAGTCTCCCCTTGTAAGTTTGTAAATAATATTAGGGATGTCCACTAAAATTTTAAGTTATTTTTAAGTTGTTTTTGCTGGGTTTATTTGATAGAGCATTTTAAAAGAAACATTTTTGGTACTTGAATTATCACAATTGGATGTTCCGTTTCAAAGATATGACCCAAAGAGTGTCTCAGATTACCAATGAGCTGCTAGAACCTTTTACAAATTTCAGACAAAGCCAGAAAATGCAATAAAGCTCAAGTTGTGGTTCTTTTGTCTTTGATTTATTAAACCAAATCATACCAAACATTTTCTATGTGTGTATCAACATGAAATGAGATTATAGAACACAATTGAGTAGATTATAATACAGATACAGTTATGGCAGTACAAAACTGATGTTTGACATGTATGTTACGTTATGTGATCCCATATGACCACCGTGGAAAATACTCCATAGGGCATGTTCAATAGAAACACCCTAGACAATGGGCTTTTTCATGGTGGTGTGGCTCAGAGCTGAGTGTTAGACAGGGTAGAGTAATTTTAAAACTTAAATGGCCAGTGGTAAACAGTGTTCTTTGTTTTTCACCCCAATACCATTTTTTTCAAAAATAGTGAAATTTTATAAATATCTACTTCTCCTTATCTGAATCTATTCCAATCATGAGAAATTTCAGTCATAACACACATCACACAGAAGCATCACTTTGAACACGCTGTAATTTATTTTATATCAATTTTTCAACAGGAGAAGTTGATCTGCTGCTGAGGTATTTTCTAAGGAAGAAACTGACCAATTAGGATAAAAATGAAATTGATTGATATTTACCACTGGCCAAACGACAATTTCGAAAGCTGTTTTTTTATTGAAAATTTTGCTGTTTCTCTGCCTGTGTATTATTGAGTAGGCAGTGCATGGGTTATTGTTTGCAATTGTAAATGCATGGGTGACTACTCCATACAGTGAAGTGGAAACCGTTCTAGTGGCTTTTTGCTTCTGTTTGGCCATCCCTAATAATATTAAAAGTTATAATATTGGGAGTGTGTGTGAGTGAGTGTGTGTGTGTGTTGTGTGTGGGGGGGGGGGGGGGGCTGGGGGTCTATGCATTGATGAGAGATATTCTATAATAGGACAAGTTATTAGGATGGGATGCCATAAAGGGCTCCTTGTGATCGTTATTTCTGCAAAAATAGCCATCTTAAATTTACATTTTTATAGCCTACAAAAAAAAAAAAAAAAAAAAAAAATAATAATAATAATTAAAAAAATAAGCAGAAAAAAAATTGAAATTATAATAAACTGCTACCTAAATGTAAAATGTAATAAGATATTATCCAATCTTATTAATACTAATGAATCTTATCTTGAAATGTAAGTTAAAAGAAAGTCAGATTATACACTCCGTTTAAAAAAAAATGGTACAAGCCTGGAAAAGAATAGATCTGAAATCTCTTCAAACGATATGTGTATGTAGTTCAAAGTAAAGCTGAAGAGTTTTTAATCTTTCTTTTAACCTTCATGCGATATAAACAACGTTTCCCACTTGCACCATAAAAAAATGTATTTATACAGACTGTATGTAGCAATGGTATGTTTAATCTCATATTCATCTCTTCAAATTAATTTGCTGAAATGTCTATGATTTTCTATTTGATAATAATTCTTGCTCTTCTTTATGATTTTCTTTTAAAGTAATTTCTACAGCTTTTCGATATATTTTTTCGTCTTATATAAAACGTCATAGTAGATTCATCTACTTTTGTGAGCCTTGTGTGGTTATGATTACATTTAACATTGACTACACATTGTTCCAATTATTTCAATTTTGTTCACATTAATTCAACTTTTACCAAATTATTTCTAATAAATATATATATATATATATATATATATTTCTTATAAAAATAAAAGGACAAATCTAATTCATGTTCCGATTGTGTCTGTGTATCTGTGTATGTAATTTTTTAAAAGCTCTTGTGAATATCAACATAGACAAACGTTTACAATAGGCCTATAGAGTATACGCCAGATATTTCACAAAGGTTTTATTTTCATGAATTTAGCGAATCGTCCATGAATTTAATAACACTCTAAAATATTGCCAAACTCATTAGCTCACAGAAATATATACTAATGTAACCAGTATGATTACTGAGTAAGCATGCACCAGTATATCAACCTCCAAGCCCAGCAACAGTGATTTCATATCTGCGAAAAATATGGCGTATATATAGCATGTAATTTCACAATAAAAACACATTTTGGACATTATTTTTTGAAAAAATAGTTTATTGTTACATTTTTATATACAATATAAATAATAAACATGATCCATAAAACCACATACATATAATTTAATCTTGGTACATTTTCACTGAAATACCCCACTGTGGAAAAAAAAAAAATGTACAGGTATTAGCAAACAAAAATTAAATAAATACAAGCAGAATTTTTGATTATCAGAAATGTACAAATGTACCGGTAACTAAATATAACTGGTTGTAGGGGCACGTTTCGTAAAAATCTATGCAAATCACAAAAATACGTCTCTATAGATTTTCACTCTTTAAATAGGGTGTTCCAATTGATGACACCCTTTAACAAATCAGCATGGAAAAAATATGTTCGACAGCAAAATTTAAATCTTTTTAGTTATTCAATCAGGGAAGAGCTAACTCACACTTCCCTGATTCAATGGTGCATTGGTTATTTGGCAGTCAAGCATTGTTGAACATTATTGCATCAAAAACAATTTGCAAAACTCACCAATTTCACTTCAATTGCAGTTCTCAAATAGGCAAAATGTATGAATGTGTGTCTTAATTCTTTCCCAAGCCAAATGACTAACAGCTAATTCCACAAACAACTTTGCCATTCCACAAAATTATATTCCTTTGACAGAAAAGAGACTTTTGGTCAGTGTTATGAAAAAGGTCACCAAATTAACATATCCAATAACACAAGAAACAACGCTTTCCTGATAAGATATCTCAAGAAAAATACTTAAAATGGTACCCGGTACTTATTTCTTATCTTTTAAAATAAACGCAATGCCAAACTCTTTCTGTCATTTATTTCATATGGTAGGTATGTCCATAGTTCATAAAAGAATAATAATAATAAAAATAATAATACATTAAATATATTAAGCGCTTAATAAAAAAGTTTCTAAGCACTTGAAAAAGAAGAAAGTATATAGATACTATAGAAGCAAATTAACATAATAAACAATGAACAAAGTAGATTACAAGAACAATACATGACTTAAATACAACATTATAATATACAATGAATAAATATCTGAACTAATACAAGATAAATATCACAAATTGCAAGTACATGACACCCTAGTATAAAGTTATTGGAATAGATGAGTTTTTAGGAGAGACTTGAATGTTTCAAATGACGGGGCTTCTCTGATGTGGATAGGGAGATGGTTCCATAACTTAGGAGCAATAACAATGAACGATCGGTCGCCCTGGCGGGTCTTAGTGCGGGGTCCAGGCAAGAGTTGAAGGTGACCATTTGAAGGTTATTGATCAGCATTTTATTCTTCATTCTTCATTATGCCCCATCTACTCGAGTTCTTGTAGCAAAAAGTAAATTGAAAAGAATCTGTTGAATATGTCCTCTTATACACCTACACCAGGGCCATGTAACATACAGCATTACATTCAATTGCAAGTTGATAGTAACCTTTCAGGATTCTTGTTACATGCACTTCTTGCATAAAAGACATATAAGAACCAATCAGAATTGTTGTTTCAAAATTTGCAATCGACTATAAAACTATAATTTACAGGGCTCAAGAAAAACACTATTTGTCTGACCAGAAAACAGTCTGGTTTTGCTCTTCATGTAAAACACATGATCATGAGAAAGAACTGGAACCTGATGAAACTTTTGAAAGGACAAAATTTTAAGATTTAGGTTAAGATTAAGAAGGAGGAGATTGTGATGTAATGAGTCCTTTAAAACAGGAATGAAATTGAGGACTGGGCATTTATTGTGTCTAGCTTAAAACAAAAAGGGATAACCAGTTATTTTGTTCAAAATATTACTAAAAATGCTGAGGAACTTCTCAATACACTCTATCCCTATTATGAGAATGGATACAAAATTCCCAATTTCAAATATGTGTACATGTGTCTACGTTTGTACGTGATCAGCAACAGTTCAGTATAACAATATTTCAATAAAAGAAAGTGACAAATGTAATTGGTCCTGAGCACCTTGTTATTAAAGGAGTGGACTGTACAACATTAAAACAAGTTCAGGAACAGTCAACAGGGGGGGGGGGGTGATTCACTAACAGCGGTCAGGATAGTTCCTAAAAGCGATTTCTGGGATTTATTTCAATGTGCCTACACCGACTGCATCAGCACCGACTCTACACATAGGGCCTACTGTGGACGAAAGTATGGAGGTTGATATTGCAAAGACGATGGAACATATTTATTATCTTCAAAACAAACTTTCAATATTACCTATTTCTCTGACAGAGAATTTAGTATCATATGCAGTTTCCAGGAGTAAACTTGTGTGTTACAACAGTAACTCGTCATCTTCTCCCACTGCTAGCCACACCTATATTACAAACTTTCTCAAAGACCAAGCTGCAATCCCATTGCCCCAACCTGAGATATCCTTTGCGCATTTGACAATGATCAGGTGATCGCTAAAACTTTTCATGTACGGCAGGACAACAAGATAAAGTGTATGTATCGCAGAGGTGCAACCAGAAGGGAACCTACAATGTGATGCCAGCCTGAAGCCTGGGAACTGGTCAACTGATAAAAAGATAGCCATGGAGGTGGAGAAGATCCTAGATAAAGACAGTGGGTGGACAATTATATCTAGGTTTAACCCCAGTCTAAACTAAAATTTTAGACCACACTTCTATGGAGTGCTGTGTTTTATCTTACACCTTCCATATGCATGGCAAAGATAATGTACGAATTAATTCATTAAAATCCATTGTATTTTCATACTTTCCTAATCTTCTCATTTCATGACACATACATGTATGACAACTTTTTGCTGCCGGGTTAGAATAATTTTTACTTGGTGAATGAGTTGACAAGTGGCACTCCATAAAAGTGTGGTCTAAGTTAACCTAGGGTTTACTAAACCATGGTTAAAGAATACCACCCATTAGCTTCAATAACGCTGTGGATGCTACTCACTATAAGCAAGTATATGGCATGCTTCAACAAAGGATTGACATCGTAAAGGGCCAGCAGATAACGAAAGATGATACCTGACCATGTGGACGATGAAGTCACTAGAGAAAAGGAGAAGAGAGAATGGAAACTGTGCTGGGCTTGTGGCGCAACAAACATGAAGAACAAGAGAGTGTGCATCTATATCTCTTGTTCAATGAACCTAAATGCTCCGCCGGCCAAACCTACCGAAGATGAAACCGGACCATCCAAATCCAAACCCAAGGTCAAGCCTACCCAAACAAAACTGGAATTTGTTTACATGTATCTTGACCGAGATAATTCAGATGCTGCAGACAAGAAAGAACGGGTTCAAGTGAAGGCAGGAGAGCCGAGTTTTGTTTATCCACACTCTCATGCAAGTGTCATTACAGTCTTGAAAGACATTGGAAAGCAGGTCAACATTAGGAAATATGGAGGATGCCGTGAGTGGGTTGCTATCACATGCGATGGTTTACCCGTTACTATCGCCCAGAGAGTCCTAAAGGAAACTTGCTGATGCAGAGTGTGTCAGTCGGTGGTGTTTACTAGGAAAGTTATGTCACACACTGCAAGGAGCATAACGAGAAGGAGGAGAACACATTCCATCTAACTTGGAGTTTGACTGGGTCGTCCTCAGGATTGGGCACAGTCATTTTTAAATGAACATGGTCAAATCATTCTTCAAGTTAAACTGGGACGTCATTGTCAAGGACTTGGCAAAGTGCATGGGGTTTGTACGCCAAATCTGGAGCAGACCACAAGTATGGGGAGCTGCTACAGAAATTGTACCTTGGCAGCATTGATGAACTCATTCTTCCATATGTACGAGAATGCCTTGACGAGAACAGGGAACCAACTGCAGACCGCATTTTTCTGATGGAGTCGGAATGTAGGGAATGCCTGCTTCCGGTACCTGCAAGAGCAGATCTTGACATACGCTTCAGCAATAATCCACCTGCGACGTTGTATTTGACGTAATGACATGGCCCTGGTAATTGCAAGTACGTGCAAATTTCATGCACACTTAACATTTCTTTGCAAATTATCTGATGTAACTAAATTTCAGCAGGCAGTAGTGTACAGTGAATTTACATGTCGGGGTGGGGGGGGGGAGGGAGGCAGAAAAAGTGATGAAAGTTCCATACAGGTAAAAATTATGCACATATTTCCCAGGGCCAATGGCTGGATACCTTTGGAGACAGACCAACTAAAGTAGACTAGATGTCAGAGAACCACTGAAAATGTCCCAAGTTCGGGACAAGCAGCATTCACCAAAGAGCAACTCAGAGAGAGTGGTCATAGAGAGATTTTAGGCAGAAGTGGTTTACTTCGGAAAGATGCAGATGAGATTTTTAAGTTGTTGGTGAAGGATTTTGGGATGAAAATTCAAAAGAAGTTCTCCTATATAGATTTTTAGCTATAACTAACTCTGTCAGAGAGTCTTCTTGATTGCTTGAATTGGTGATATGGACAATGTGTATGTGAAATGCAGAGTAGCAGTGCCCAAAGATAGACTTGCTGAACTAGGAGACCCTTCATTTGAATTTATTTAAATGGAAGATAGAGCAATCTGGTAAAAAAACAACTTTTTATTTTTAATTTTTTTTGGTCACCAAATCATTTGATCTGACAAAATGTCTGTCTATTTAATGTTCATTGGGTAAATTTCATAAATATATTTCATGGTCGAGGTCACTACTAAAAAACAAGACAATGTTTTACAACGGCAGCTCATCAAGGCACACCAAGGCATTCCGGAGTGCATATAGCAGGTTAGGAGTGGTGTGGGCCAAACTGAGATCTGATGTGGCAGTCGTTGCCCTTACAGTCACAGCCACAAGAGAAGTAAGATGTGCAACCCGACAAGAAGAACATTAAACACGTTGTTCTGAAGCCATCTTCAAGGGACTATGACAGACTGTTTGATTATGTCATCAAAGAACTAAAGTCAAAAGGACCTACTAGTGCCAGGACAAGCATCTACTGCCAATCATGTAAAGTATGTAGCGATGTGTTAGCTACATTTCGTACTCTTCTTGCCCAAGGAACACCATCAACATGTCGATGTGCATCATACAAATACAGAGAGTGTAGTACAGCAACGTATCATCGATGACATGTCGATTCCGACAGGTGTGGTCAGAGTGCTAATTGCCACCATAGCTTATGGGATGGGTGTGGATTCTAGTGGAGTTAATCAAACAATCCTTTGTGGGCGTCCAACTGGTCTTGATGACTATGTCCAGATGAGTGGACGGGTAGGCCAGGATGGGACATAGTGTTGCTGTGACATTGACCAATCCTGGCAACGCTGCTGGCAGAACATACTCAGCTTCAACAAAGGAATTGGTCGCTGGGGATAAATGCAGAATAGAAGTGATCAAGGAGTAATAATACTATCTTAAATCAAATGCCATAGCTTTCATTCCCACTTGTAGATCACAGATTCCATTTTCTTAGTGAGGAATAACAGAGGAAAGATGCCCGGGAACTCTGAAGATGATCCTTCAATGGAAGCTACACATGGAGTAATTTGTATTAGATTTCTCTTTTTTAAGTATTGGTATGTATTTTTTGTTAATCAGAAAGGTTGTAGTAACTTCCAGGCTGGAAATGTCATCATGAGTAAAAACCAATCCAGGAAATCGGATACAACAGGTGTTTTTTAGTGCAGCATACCGACATGGAGCATCACTCATCTTCCTCAATACAGAACATGGGGAACTGTAATTTTTATTACATTTTTCATACACATTTTTTTAGTACTGGTCTGTATGTTTTGTTTATGCCATATCAGAAAGATTGTAGTAACTTCCAGGCTGGAAACGCATCAGGAGTAAAAACCAATCCAGGAAATTAGATACTATAGGTGTTTTGGGGGGCAGCATGCAAACATGGAGTGCCACTCATCATGAAACATGGTGAAAGATTAGGGTATCCAGTACTAGCAATTGAAAAGATATTACAGAGGTCATCCAATGACATCAGTACATTTAGTCATCTTGCATGATGTAGCCTGCAAACTTCATGCTAATTTGCGGTAAAAAGGTAGTCTTTGATAAAGGCGGTACAGAAAACATGAAGAGTCGAATGCACGGCAATGCAGCAATTCAGCATTGTTTTCAGCTCATTTTATTTTCGGTCTCTCTACAAGAAAAACAACAAAATTCTCAGTATGATACGCACCAATTTTATACCTCGCTGCAAGCCAGAAATACTATTTTCTCTTCATCTAGATCTAAATAGAGTATTCCGGCGGCAGACGAAACGTCGATAGTTTAAATCCCCACATGTTAAACTGGAAGAGAACTGGGTGAGGGACTGCTGGAAACAAAAGTAGTTCCAAGCTTTTTTATATACGGTATATATATATTTTTTTTTTCATTTTCAACCGATGACATATTAGGTAGGCCTACCAATAAAAATTCGCCATTTTGTTGATAATTAGAGTATCAAATTCCGGCGGCAGACATAACGTTGAAAGTTTAAATCCCCCACAAATTATAATAACTGGAAGAGAACCGAGTGAGGCCTTGGGGGACTGCTGGAAAAAAAAGTAGTTCAAGCTTTTTTTTTTTCATTTTCAAATTGACATATTGGGTAGGCCTACCAAACAAAAATTCACCATTTTTTTAAAAAATGAGCCCAGCACAGAGTCAGGAGGAGACGAGGTACCATCCCAAGGAGACATTACATCAGCAGGAGAGGAGGATCCCGATGCTTCATTCCAGCCTGCAGGTCCATCTTACTTCTGACATAGAAATCGTCAATTCCAGTCCAGAAACAAAATGTCAAGATGGGGACAAGTTGCCGGAAATAAGCCCAGCACAGAGTCAGGAGAGGAGGTATCATCCCAAGGAGACATTACATCAGCAGGAAAGGAGGATTCTGATGCGTCCATGGAAAAAGAAGATGTATTGCCACAATACAATGATTTCAGAACTGTGAGACGCCAACTGCGTGACAGCAGGAAGTATTGTGTACAGAAAGGCCTATATGTTTCTCAAAATACATTTTCTCTACCAGAAGCATGTGACATACAAAGCAAGCTATGTAGCAATACACACTCTAACTGCAATCAGTGTGCTGGCCTTTTGGGTGTTGCCAAGGTTGTTCAAGAGAAAGGCATTGTGAAATTATCAGAGGCCTACAGACAGTTCTTTCCAGGAAAGAAATATGTCTCCAACAAGGCAGTGCGACTTTTAATGGGGATGCCTTTTGTTGTGGTCATGATTGACCATCTCTACATTATGGTGAAGGAAAAAGGTATAGATTATGTGCAACTCCACACAGCCCTTCAGCAATGTAAGCCAACCCATGAAGATGTTACCAATAAAAGAAAAAGAAGATGTATTGCCACAATACAATGATTTCAGAACTGTGAGACGCCAACTGTGTGACAGCAGTAAGTATTGTGTACAGAAAGGCCTATATGTTTCTCAAAATACATTTTCTCGACCAGAAGCATGTGACATACAAAACAAGCTATGTAGCAATACACACTCTAATTGCAATCAGTGTGCTGGCCTTTAGGGTGTTGCCAAGGTTGTTCAAGAGAAAGGCATTGTGAAATTATCAGAGGCCTACAGACAGTTCTTTCCAGGAAAGAAATATGTCTCCAACAAGGCAGTGCGACTTTTAATGGGGATGCCTTTTGTTGTGGTCATGATTGACCATCTCTACATCATGGCGAAGGAAAAAGGTATAGATTATGTGCAACTCCACACAGCCCTTCAGCAATGTAATCCAACCCATGAAGATGTTACCAATAAAGGACTTACAAAAGTAAAACCCAGAGCTATATGCAACCTGGCTTCTACTCAGAAAGATAGTGAAAAATAATTTCGACCATTGTTATGTCATTGTCTTGTGAGGGGAAGGAGCAATTGTCGCCGGAGCAAATGTCATGGAATCGGTAAAAATGATTCGTTGAATGAAAGCTCTCACTCATCAGACAAGTGCATAACTCCTGACTGGTATTATAACACATATTTTTTCTTGAAACTTTTCCCCCATAAAGATGAAAAGCTGATTTGAAATGGCAATAAAAATTTGGATCGAATCACCAGTTATTTTTTCCTAAAATGAAAAGATGGCTTGATTAGGGGATATAACCGGAAGTAGCCCTCGTCAGGTTTATAGAAATGGTGAATCTGTGCGAAAAGTTGTGATATCGTCAGGGGTTTTGTGATCGAATCAATTTTTCTGTCTAGTCCCGTAAGTTCAGTTTTGTGTTTGGCATAGGCCTATTGTTTTAGCTGAGCATAGTGGAGAAATGATTTCTAAATAATATTGCCCTCCATATACAAATATACCAATAATATGAAAATGGTGAAATTTATGTCATCTTTATACTCTTTTTATGTTCGTATTACAGGCCACCTCAGTGCGCTTCCCTAAAAGTGACTGCATTTGGATATTCTATTTTACATGGTGTTCAGGATCATCTACAGTTGTTTTCATCTTTTCAGGAACAAGGTTTATATTTTGATTGGGACACTCATTTTTTTCCTGGAGCATCAGTTTCTTCATTTCGTCATCACGTCACAAATTTTATATTTTTTTCACATTCCCATGTTGTCTTGTTACAAGTTCGGACAAACAATTTATCAAAGAGTGTGTGGGAGATTGTAAACTATATTCTACAGTTCGTGCAACGTTTCCAACAGCCTCTATTCTCTTTAGTTTAATTTTACCCCTTTGGGACTCAGAAGAATTATATACAAAGTCGAGAAACTATAAAAATAATTTGCACAAATTGTATGTTAGCTTTGATAACTATTCTTTTGTTAAAGCCACTGGGTCCTTTTGCCAAATGACAGTTTTATTCCTCTGACGGACCCCAGTAAACAGCAGAAGGAAATCAGCACTCTCTCTTGAGTTTTCTTCTTCTATATGTGAATTTATCTTTAAACCAAAGCTAAGCCGGTGGATACAAGATCTAAAAGAAAATTATGTACATATATTCGCCATAAAACTATAACTGAACAACCACAGCTCTCAGAAAAAGAAAATGCCCTTGCCAAGTACAAGAAAAGAGAAAAATATAGAAATAATGTATTGCAAAGAAAGTGGAGGAGCCAAGGAGAAGGAGGAAACAAAGCATAAAACAGAATGTTCCTGTACTGCTTTCTCTGCCTCCTATATACCATTTACCATCCACCGGACATCTCACCCTCATCAACCACACAACATCCACTCACCTAATGTATCATCATCATGTTGCACATAGGAGGGCTTTACAGAGGCTTTACAGAGCTTTACAGAGCTCTTCCATTGACTCTGGAGAATAAGACGAATGTTGTAGGAAGGCTTATCTTGACTGTGACCACCAGTCGGTTAGAAACGTGTCTAGTCCAGTAAGTCCATTTTTAGACTTACTGATTTCAAGGGTGGAGACACGTTACCTTATTAATATTTTTCTTTGTGGTTTTCTTCTCATCAGGTCAGGGAAGCAAAGACCACCCATGAATTTGAGGATGCACTGGAGGATCCAGTCATCGATACCATCCTAACAATGGGAGGGCTATATGGAGCTCTCCCATTGAAGCTGGGAAATAAGGAAAGCACTATGCAGGGGCTAATTTCTTACGTAGTCACGAATCAACTGGAAATGAGCCTAGCACAGACTCTGAGCCAAGAGAGGAGGGTGACGTTACTTGCCTTGATACAGGAAAGAGAGAGGCAACAGAGTCCATTGGAGCTGTGTCTAGTCCAATTTGAGAAGGCCACAATAATATTGTGAGCATTTAGTACCAATGGTGGCAACCAGCCAATTGGAACTTTCCATTGTACAGTACGTCCATTCCGAAAGCTTTATAACTGTAAATTGCAATAAATGTATTTATGTGTGTTTGTTTTTGTGTTTGTGCATGGATGTTATGATGATAATGAGCTCTGTGTAAAGTGTAAATTGTAAGTGTACTGATGATGTCTCATGAATAAATGTCCTATATAAGATGTACATATCTTGTTTAAATTGAGATTTTTTTAAAAACATGCATTCATCAAGTGTTTATTCTTCTTGTTTTGGCAACACAGGGAAGAAAGTGAGATTGGAAGATATTCTAATATTCGCAACATGCATTAACGTGGAGCCCCAATGTGGGTTTTACCCAATTCCAGGACAGATCTTGTAACAGGGAAAGTTCCCTCAAGCAAGCACCTGTTCCAATGCATTAACCCTCCCTTTGAGTTACAAGACATAAAACAGATTTATGATGCATTGACCGAAGGTATTAGCAATGGTCAATGTTCAGCCAAGGGAGAAGAGTAAACAACCAAGAACACTTCATATCCACTGATGTTTGTTCTTCTTGTTTTATTCATTTATCATTTCAGGCAACACAGGTAAGAAGGTGAGGTTGGAAGATGTTCTGGTATTTGCAACATGCACAAATGTAGAGCCAACATGCGGTTTTGATCCGATCCCAAGACTGATCTTTTAACAGGGAAAGTTACCAAAGGCAAGCACCTGTTCAAACACATTAAACCTCCCTGTGCGTCACAAGACATACAACAGATTTCACGAAATAATGATTGAAGGAATTGGAAATGGTCAAGGTTCGACTAAGGGAGAAGAGTGAATAACCAAGAACACTGCATTTCTTATGTTGTTTGTTCTTCTTATTTTATTCATCTATCATTTTACGCAACTCTGGTAAGAAGGTCAGATTGGAAGATGTTCTGGTGTTCGCAAAGTGTACAAACATGGAGCCACCATGTGGGTCTGACCTAATCCCAAGATTGATCTTTTGACAAGGAAAGTTCCCTCAGGCAAGCGCCTGTTCAAAAACCTCTGTGTAAGTCACAAGACATACAACAAATTTCAGGAAATAATGACTGAAGGAATTGGGAATGGTCAAGGTTCGGCCAAGGGAGAAGTGTGAACAACCAAGAACACTCCATGTCCATTGACGAGCTTTGTGTTTTGTTTTTTAATTAAGCCATTAAATTAACACTAGGCAGAAAAAATAAATGGCTGTAATAGAAGCTCAAGAGAAGTTTCTCAAGTAAATCTTATGGAAGGAAAAATGAATATTTTGACAAAAAGTTTAATTCTGTCTGGGGTAATATGATACCATAACAAACTTTTCACCGCAACTTCGGATAAAGAACAGGTAAACATGGTCCAAACTTTCAACTGAAACCATATCTGAAAAAAAAAAAAAAAAAAATCATATACAGCTGTTGTATGTAACAAAATGAGGAACTTCTGACAAAGGCGAAATTTATGTCATGATAATGTTTCACACTCTGGATAAAAAACTGAGAGAGATGGCCAAAGAATTGGGACTGCCTGCCACCAATGCAACAGAAAACCTGATGAAGAATTTGGGTTGGGAATACTGAGAGTACCTCAAGAGGAAAATGGTTTTTGGCAGAGCTATAGAGGAAGCACTCCTCAGGGGGATCCCCTCAAATTTTCACAGCGTACGAGGCCTGTGTAAGCCTGTACTATTCTACTTGCAATAAGGATAGTTTCTTAAAGAAGGCATCTTTTTACATTAAAAACAGAGAGAGAAAAAAAACACACACACAAATAAGATTTATTGGTAAGAATTTCAAACTATCAGTGGGATGTATCAGATCTACCCTGAAAGAGATGGTAATCCATTATCTGTTTCCTGTGACATGGAGATGGATGGTGGGGAGGGCAATGCTCAAAACTTTTTTTCCCCTACTTCAAAACAATTCAAGGCATCTTTGTACAGGTACACAAAAAACATAAATAAAATGGATTTAGTAGTAAGAATTTCCAACCACCAGTGGGATGTATCTAATCTACCAAGAAAGAGATGGTAATTTGTTATTTGTTTCCTGTGACATGGAAATGGATGGTGGTAGGCTGACGATGCTTTAAAAAAAATACAATAAAAAAACAAACAAACAAACAAACAAACAAGCAAAAAAGAATAATGTAAGGCAATATGCTAAATTGAAAGAGTCACTATTGGTAAGACGGATGCAACCGATTGCATTGTGTTAATCAAGATCATATCTGAAAGCGGGGTGATTGAAGACAAACCGCTCAATCAATGTGCAGTTAATCTGTGATGCCAGATGCCGAATCACAAATGTCGTAGCTAGGTGGCCAGGTAGCACTCATGACAGCTGGATCTTCAGGGTATGTCAGATTTCATATCATGATATTTATAAAATTGTTTAGTGGTGTAAGATAATTATCAACACTTTCACCATTCTCACGTTGACATGCAAAACTAGACATCCTTCAACACCTGTACATGTATACTATCTATATGAAGAAAAAAAAAATTGATAATGAAAAGAGGCAGCAAACAAGATAATACATACAATTAACCGATACTGATTTTCTTTGTCTTTTCATGTGGTAATCAATAAACAAGTCAACTTGGGTGTTCTCATGGAGAATGAGAATTCCACTGATGGCATCCTGAAAATAATGCAACACATGCACCAGTGTGTCCCTGGCCATGCATCAAACAACCCAACCACTATCATCAGCGCTGGTGATTTACTCACATGCGAAAGAGAATCCAACTGCATCGAGGAGCAAAGGAACTCGACAACGGCTAGTGAAAGGCTGGAAGGACTAATGCCTGTACTCAGACTTTCATGCCTTAGCCAATTTCTATCAGGTATCAAACTTCTTCATATGACTATTTCATGATAGAAGTAAATAAAATTCATTCAGATCTAAGGAAAAACTTCACCCACTGGTGAAATTTACTGAAAGGTGATTTGGAAATCACAATGCACCTCTTCAGCAGCGGACAAAGGAACTTTATATTCAGCAAGGAACTTCCTAGAAGCCCGCGGAGTAACCACAAATCCTATGAAGAATATAAATGCGACAGCAGACCTCGTTGAGAAGTATGCCACGGCGTTAGTTATTGCTGCGGCAATGGACTACTTTAGGGCTCAAGACCTTGGATGGTGAGCCGACAAGGCAGACGTTCAACATAACAGAACATGGAGACATAAAGACGTACGCGGAGATGGAATCCTTTGTCTGCCAGTACATGATTCCCACCACGGAGGAAGTGCAGCTCGATGAGCATTCGTGGGCCTGCTCTAAATGCAGCAAAAAATATGTAACAAGAAAAGGCCTTGTGAATCATGAAAAAAGCACTCACCGTGGAGATACTTCGGGAGCTAATACAAGTACAGGAAATGACAAGCAAGATGATGTATTGAACTATACACGGTGTGCCCTAGGAATGTGTATGCTGGCTGTTAACTTTTATAATGTACGCCAGATTGGAGACGGAGCAAGGATAATGCGACTGTACAAGATCATCCTCCTCCACTGCAAAGCAGCACAAAAACCGAAGTACAGCTACCACATCTTGCGATTACTTGCGCAGGTACAGTACCTCCTCTCTCCTCGACTCGCATACGAATTGGTGTGGAACCGCTTCATAAACACTAAGGGGAAGTCAAAATGTAATGTGGAACCGGATAGGGTTATGGAGCACCATAATAAGGTCTTCAAAGTAAACGCTGTAGGATTTTGTGGAAAAATCACCCAAAAGAGTGTTGACCGAGTGAATCGTTTGGCCCAGGTCAACAGTTTACTGGTAAAATGTTGACTGCCAGTTAGAAATTAGGAGGCGATCTGCCTTCTGTGACAAGAAATGGGGCATAACGATGTTGCCTCTCTAGCAGTCGATTTACACTAGGAGCAGCTGCTAAAAGAATATCCTGGTCGTCACTACCATGTATTTCTAAACTCAATCGCTCTTGAGTAAAGAGGACGACAAGAGGACGACAAGAAATGGGGCATCATGATGTTGATCTCTAGCAGTGGATTTGCACTAGAAGCAGCTGCTCAAAGACTCTACCAGCTATAACCACAATGTATTCCCAAGCTAAATTGGTCTTTAGTAAGAAAGAGGACAAGCAATTATACCAGGTGTGCATTGGAAATGTGTATGTTGGCACTAGATATCAATGATGCATGGATTATGCGCCTGTACAAGATTATCACATACCGTCGGCTTGGAGCAAGAAGGGCGCTATTGCAGATAAAGGATGTTCCGTTGATAGAGAGAAGGGTGCTATTACCATTGACTTTGTACAGAAATAGCGCCCTTCTGGCTCTCAACGGAATATCTATAAGATGCAATAACGCCCTTCTGGCTCCAACACATGATATATTGCTGCCTGTATCAACCTACATTGTAGAGGGGTCTGTTGGTTATTTTGATTTCATTTTGCACGTTGAAATTGCTTATACTTAATAAAATTATCTTAAACTTAATTTTTTTTTTGTCCTTGTTCTATGTGGATGGTCAAATAGCCTATAAGATAAATTAGCTATCACATTCACACTGTGACAGTGTTGTAACACATGCCATCAGAAATAAAGAACTAGTGCTAATGTCTTTGACATTGCTTTACCAAAGAGCAGCAATTCTAGGATGCTGTCCTTACTTCAGTCGTTCTTGTAACATGCACGAACACTGAGAGGGACTTGTTTCCCCATGATATTCAGAGAGGTAACAAGAGTTACTGGCATTATGCATACCGCCAGTATATTTACCTTGTGTATCAGTATCTAGGTGCACACAATCGTCGTGTTGTGCCATCTTGTGCAGTTCTTCGGATTAGGAGGTAGTACCCCTCTGAATTCTACAGAAGATTCTATAGAGGTGTGCGTGACTAGGTGGGAGTACCTTTCGCATTGAGCTCACAATTTAATACCAACTCAGGAGTTTAATTCAGAACTTAAAGACCATGCAACTTAATATTAGTTTAACAACGAACATAAATATTGTGGTCCTTACAGATCATACTATTCAGACAATGTCGCCCTGCAAAAAAAAAACAACATTTGGTATGGACTAATTCACACCTCCATCAATGTTAACAGGGGAACTTATGCAATGCCACACATTTTAGGAAGACAATAAATTTTTAAGACAATCAGAAAGAAGCAAAGCAAACACAGCATCATCAATTTAGAAGGTCCAGCACACATACGAACATTTAGTCTTGTTATTATTGGCCACTTGAGAAATTTTGCTGTGTATCTACTATCTCTATGACAGGACATTGGTGTGCCGGAGCATGAAACTAGTGAAGCCATCAAGACAGTAACAAAAATAATTAAAGGAAGAAAGATTGGCCCCCTCCCCTCGGTAACCATGCAGGGGTTTTAAATAAAGGAGCTCTCCAGGAGACAAGTGCGGGATGCCCTTCAGGATAAACCGGTTTAGATGTAGTATGTACCCACTTGATACCTTTGCCAGGGATGCCAATAAAGTATTGGATGTAAACATTGAAAGAAAATGTAAAATGCCGTTCAACAAAGGAGGCGAATGTAATGCTCAGGCCTTCATTCGTGTGGCAAGTACACAAAGCCAAGGCCAAAATTCATGCAAACTAGGATGAAATTGATCATATAGAACAGCACAACTGAAAGGACAAAATCAATATTTTTTGCCTCTGGGAGACCCTCAACAAAGGCCAATCTCATTACAAGCCATTGTCTGGGAGCTCCAACAGCAACTGGAAAATGGTGCACCATTATTGCTCTTTTCAGCGGAAGGAATGCTACACTTGAGATACTGAAGAAGAAGATAGAGATCGAAAATATAAGCACAAACTGGAATTTGAAAATTATTTGTTTTATCCGAGTCCAGGTGAAAGAAAGAATATTTGTTGATTAAGTTGTTTAAAGAAAAAGCTCCCGATACTGATTTGAGAGGCATGCAAGTGTACCCAGAGAGGATAAAATATGTGAACATTTCTCCTAAACCAGATAATCTTGCAAAATCTTGCTGCAGCAAATTTCTAAGCAGTTTCATTCAAACATCATATTTCAAGGAAAACTGAAGGTCATGACTTAAAGTAACCTCAAGTTAATTACACTACTCCGCTCTGCCTGTCATATATTCATCATAGAAATCAAGATCAAAATATAATACCAGAGGGAATACACCGAGGTGCCACTGCATTTAAGAGACCAGTCAAAAGGTGGAAAATGAACTTGAGTTAATATGGAGCATATAAATCAATGACATCAAAAAGAATTAGGAACCTGAAAAAAAGACATTCAATTCCCACTACTATAACTAGGTGCTCGGGACTAAGAATAGTATCTTGTTATAATGAAATCTTGCTACACTGAACGTAGACACATGCACATGTTTAAAATTGGTGCTGGGAGGATCTTTGCTCATTATAACGAGAGTCGAGTGTGTCATAAATCTGTAAACCATGACAGAGTAATGAATAGAATGTACACAATGTATCTGCCACATGTTTTGCTTCTTGTGAAAAATATGAGAGGGCATATTCAACAAGTTCCTTTCAAACAAATTATTAAATCCAAATCAAACTTTGCATGAGATGTTTTGATAAAACACAAGTATAGTTTCAATTTCATATTCCGTTCTAACACAGTGATCGTGTGTTTTTATGTGCCTTATCAATATTGTTAACAAAAAACATGGCACAGTATTAATACTTCAAATCATCTTCATGATGAACATTTGAATCTTACCGTTTTCTTTTTCATAATTATAATTTAAAAAAAAAATAAAAATAAAAACAAAAAAATCTTTATAGGAAAAAAATTCACTCCTGTCATACCTAAATGATTCATATCAAATGTCTCTTGCAAAGCAATTATCTTAAAAATCATTCCAAAAATCATTCAGAAAATGTCTTGGCAAAATTGTTTAACTTTGCATCACAAGGATACTACATGATGAGCTGTAAAAATTCCTGAGGTTGTAGACCTGTAACATTTCTGCTGTCATAACTCAATGGTTGTCTTTGCCTTGAACTTCTTGGCTGCTCTCATGCTGCTTCGCTGGCAGAAATGCTGGCCGTAGATGGTGATGGCGTATTGGTCTAAGGTGAACATGAACCAGCATTGCCTCTTTGGGATAGCTGCAAGAAAAAACATGAAAAAAAAAAAAGATCAGGATTACGATATCTTATAATTGTTTTAAATGAGCAAAGAAAATGACATTCCAACAGGATTCGAACCCGATACTCTATTCGCTGTTATTTTTCACGCTATTAATTTTTCGCGCTGAGCGGCCTGAAAGAATGTTCACAGGTTCGCGCGCTGCATTTTAGTAAGCACGCAATTGAATGCACCCATTACATGCATAAAAAAGCATGCTCATATATTTGCACATTTTTAAATTCGCGCCTCCCGATCTTCGCGCGAAACCCGCAAAAATTAATGTACCGCGAATATTTCCACGATTACAGTACCTCATTATTGATAGACCGCTAGACAGGCACTCTTACTGACTGAGCTATAGCAAACCCTATATCGTGTTTGTCCCACAAACCGCTTAACTTTCAATGCTCGAGTGGTCAGAAGCTATTAAATATTTCTGGTCAGTTTTCTTCTTTGTCCAAAACTTATAAGTGTGTTACAGAAATGAATATGTATGTATGTATGTATTGAATATAGGGTACAATCAGCCTAAACAACAAAAAATTTCTAGAGCTTTTGAGAGACAATCTAATCTTGATTATAATGGGCTCATTTGTGTTTGATTAGCATGTTTCATTGACTAGGGTTTGGGCTTCTTGCATAAAGAGTTGTGTTGAATCAAAACAAAACAAATTTTTAACAAGGCTCGATTTCCCACCAAGAATCATAAGCTTTGAAGTATTTGGATTTGATAATAATAAAGAACATTTTTACAGCCCCCCCAAAACAAAACATGTACATGCAGAGATGCCAACACTACAGAATAATTATAACATTAGAAATTAGAACGCAAATAACCCAAATAGTTAAAACAGCTGAAAAAATGTCGTTAGCAAGAGAAAGAAAACCATTGATTTGAACGCATTCTCAAAATCGAATGACGGAGCAAAATGTTATTATTCATGCTTTCTCTGTCAGTGAGAAGTCAATGATTTCAGCTGTTCTAACTATTTGGGTTATTTGCGTTCTAATTTCTAATGCTATAATTATTCTGTAGTGTTGGCATCTCTGTACATGTATCAAGCAAGACATCCATGGGTCTATCTGGCACTTTTTAAATACAGTCTTTCTTGATGTGAACACATTCTTCTTTCTTTACAAGGCATAATTCAAATACCCCTCAACGAATTAAAACAAACCAACAACACTCACTTTTCATTTTGTTTTCCTTGGTGATGATCTTGAATGTATTCTTGGTTTCTTGGAGCAGGATCCCTGATGTACCAACATAAGCTGGGCACTTGGAGTGAGTGACTGAGAGGAAAAGAAAACAATGGTAAAAATTAGAAATCTATAATTGCCAGGACCCGGGTGGGGGTATTTAGATACCTGGTAAGAAGAAACTATTTGAATGTGCAAATCCCTTATCATAGTAGAACGTTTACGCCAGGTTATAACATCCAGTGCTTTGTGGAATCCAACCGCTTATCAATATTACTGTTACTTTTAATTAATGGTAAAAATCATGATGAGCAGCAGCATTTTAATTTTCTAAATATTTTTTTACTTTTAATCATGGTCATGTTCTTAAAAAACAACAATATCTCTTTGTCATGTACAAACCATTTTTGTTCGTCACAACTCCCCTACGTCACACAAACTAATAATAAATGTAACTGGCAGAAGTAACTAAAAATCTCTTTGGGTTAATTATTGCTATTTACCTGTCAAGATACACCCATGCAGCTCACATTTCAGCAATCTTGATTCTAACATGTTCTTATTCCTATTGGGATGGAAGACAAAATTGAAATGAATTCACACAGACTGCCACAGATGAGACTACACTCATTGTTGTTCTTTGACTTATGCAAATATGACAGTGGAATATACCAAACAAATAGAATAAAATGTGGTATATCACTTTAAACATCAACAAATTCCTGAATAGAGACCAATAATTGCTATATTTGCATATTTAACTGTGTTATAATTCAGTAAACTGCAAGAGTTTCGTATCATCGTTATGCTTGGATCCTCTACTTTTAAGAACCTACGTACTGTACAATTCCGGATGACTAGTGGGGTTTGTGCAAAAATGTTTATGTGTAGTTTCAAAGAAGGTGAACAAAAATAAGGTCAGAATATGAAAATGTTTGTCCACTTACTTCATGTCAGGATTGTGAGCTAATACTGCTTCTCTCATGTAATCCAACCACAGTTGATGTAGAGGCTCAAACAGCTCATATCTTAAAAGTGAAACATCAAAGAATGTTCTTTCATCAAAGATACTCCAAAATTCGAGTAAAATCAATAGGAATTCCACTTAAAATCAATGACAACTGCCAAAACAACTTTGGTATTAAAAAAATGAGACTTGACATATACAAACAAACAATCAATGCAACCCACAAAAATGATAACTGGCAAAGATCCAAAAGGAGTGATTTCAACGAGTTGTGAACCCAGGTGAATGGAGCAAACTTGCAGTGCTATAATAATAGTGCGAGTCCATTTCAAAAGATCTCAACTTAGTGAGACCCCCTCAATAAAACATGTGCTAATTTGTTCAGCATTGCAAGATTGCATTATAAAAATGTGTTTGTTTTGGCTTAGAGCACCTTATTATATCAGGAGTGGACTGTACCTCTGTTGCTCTTCAGGAATATCAAACAGCTTCAACTTTCTCTTCTCCCGATAGCTCAGCCTCTTCTTCCCTCTTCCCTGTGGAATTCCTCCTCCTCCTCCTCCTTTCTTTCCTGCCGTCTTCTTCTTTTTCTTCTTCTGTTTGATGCCGTCCATGATCACGTCTTTGCGCATCAGGATTCGTTGAACTTCCGACCTTCGGTTATCGGGAGTGTGTCTCTTCATGAAGCTTGAGATGAATTTAGCACCGTTACTTGTGGTCTAAAATGCAAATCAGAATTGAAGATAAATCTACAAATGAGGGCTCCACTTCAGTTTTTTTTTTTTTACAATATATAGATTGGCACATACTACATCATATTAGTGGAGTGGTCAGATGCCCCCACACTAACAATAGAAAGTTATGTAGATCAAGGACATTGAAAATATGTCACTATAACTATTTGGCATTTTCATTTCTTTCTATTATGAAAAATTTTCAGGATGATTTTTGAATAAATTGTTATATTAATAATATCATAATCAAATGCCAATTTTTTTATTGTCCCATGTTTGTCAGATCTAACACTCCTGAGGCCCATTACACAAAGGTTTGTCATAAATTGCAATTTTGAAAAGCAATTCTAATTGAATGTCCATTACTATTTACCGATTGAAATTTACAAACCTTTGTGTCACTGGATATGGACATGAGACATGTATCTCAAATATTTTGAAATTTTAGGTTTTGGAGTTCAAATTTACTGTCAAAACCTTCTCATATTTCCCTTTTCTAAATTACCTGAACTAAAGTTTCATCCTCTTGGACGTCTGCTGGGAGTCCTTTGTAGAGCCATTTAGATGTCCTATCCTCTTCTCTCTCATTTTGGGGTTCGTCAGTAGCCATGTTAGGAGTGTTCTCTTTCTGATGTCAGCCTAGTTTCATTCAAGTGCTGCAGCTACCCTGGGTTTGGTAAAAATAATAATTGATACAATATAAAAATTAGTTTAAAGAGAACCAGTAACAATGAGTGAGACGATTTAGCTCATTTTGCCAGCATGATTACAAACGAATGAGTCATTTTGGGATCCCTTGAAACGTACAAGCCAGTTGCTTGCTTTACTATCAAGATATCTAGACCTATCTTTTCAAGATATTCAAACAGCATACCTTGCACCGCAGCACAGAATTTGCGGTAAGTTCTATGCTGCGGAACTTACTGCAAATTCTGTGTTAGGAAGTCCCTGTACCCACAGCACTGTCGTTCTGTCTACCGAGGCCCGAAATAAACCCAGATAATGTCCATCAAAGTAAAGTAGGATCTCTTATTGCATTATTATTCGATTTGATATTTTTCTAGTCCTGTTAAGTTGCATTCTAAGATTTATTAACCACAACTCCTTGAGTGTAAAGATTGCATCTTATCCATGAGCATGCAAAACAAGCAACATTTGACTTTTATGGACATTGCAATTCAAAATGAAGTTCAGGTCATTTTCAAAGTTTATTAAAACTTCAAGGTTTGTAACACGGTGTAGATAGTCTGATAGATACCAAAGATGGAGAAACTGTTTAATCTGGGACACCTGTAGACCCTAGGCCTATTTATTTAGGGGCCAGCAGCGCCCTCATGTGGCAAAAATGGTAAGTAAAATGACCCCCCCCTAAAAAAACAACAAAACTTTGAAGGCTTGGAATCTTAAAGAAAATAGAAAAATTACAGTTTAAGCTGCATTTTAAAATCTTAATTCTAACGTTATATAAATGTCAATTTCATTAAAAATTTCAAAGGCAAATGCATTTTAAGGTGTAACGTTAGATCTAGAAACATTAAAAAAAAAAAAAAAAAAAAAAAAAAAAAAAAAAAAGGAGGGGGGAAACCATGTGCTCATTTTTCAACAGTCAGTGTCCTAATAGTTGCAAATCGGCTTGAAAGCCACAAAGCCACAAAAAAAAAAAACACTCAAAACATGCAACAGTCTGAAGCCAATCTAAATTACTGACAAGTGACAATTCAAAATCATGCTCCCAAATATTGAAAATCCTTGCATATTTATCGCACTCTCTTAAATTACATAAACACGAATCATACATGCTTTACATCTCGGCAAGTTTGTAAATGGATATTGGAATGGTGAACAAAATGAAATAGATCTAGATCATGTAGATCTAACTTTAGATCTAGATCTAACTGTAGTGTTGGTCCTTTCTTACGATCAGTTTTGCTACACAAAATAGCAAAACAACCCAACCCATCTCACTGAAAATATAAAAGTAAAAAACTTCTTGGAAAATTAATTTCTTGAAATTTATTGTTTAGATTGGTCATTATATAAACCATGGAATATCATTGATGAATCTTAAATTAATGTTTTAATTTGTTCTGAAATTAACTGCGCAGACAGTCATCATGCTTGGGACTTCCTCCACACAGAAACCACGCGGCTAAATCATTAAATGCACATGGGCTGAACAGCTCAAAGTGCAGCAGCATGCATGCAGCCTCAACTTCGGCGGGCCGGGAAGCGCTAGCTATGTGTAGCATGTAGTCGCACAACGAAAGCTCACTCAGCTCTGCCCTGTTCAGTGTTCACAATAACAGTCATTCTTTCATTTCACCAGCTCAACTTATGTCACAAACTCTCTGGGTACATTCCTATTTCACATTCAAAACATATATTACCATCATTAATTGCTAATAAAGATATTTTGAGCTATAATTTACCCCTCTAACAGTTAACAGCTCGAGTGGTATCCGCACCGCGTGCATGCAATCATCAAGAAAGTGCAGTGTGATTGCGTAATCTTTCAAAATGGCCGCGCCCATGAGAGTCTTGTTGTGCAGAAGAGTGAGCTTGTTTCTGCGTTATCGTGTCTCAAATACAGCAGATCGCTCATCTAAAACATTTTCGACGTCGAAGATATTTTTCAGACCTGAAAAATTTGACACAGAGATTCTGAAAATTCTCGTATGTCCTATTTCAAAAGAGCCATTGAGGTAAGCAGCCAGCTCTAGAAAGCGAGGGAGGGCAGCTGGGGCGTCCGGAGGGCAGCGCAGCTCAGGGGCCGTGGAGGGGGACAAACACGGCGCTGCGGTGCCGCAATCTCGGCTGTAAAGCACCACAGGCGGGTGGGGGTTGTGGTGGGTGTGGGCGTGGTCCTGTTTGCGAAAATATGCCGTTTTTTAAGTCCTTTTAAGTACATGCAGCCTTTTCTAGATAAATCTATGTTGGCACTGTGGCAAAAATTTTGTGTGGAGACTTCATGCGTCCCCATGCGGTTTTGCAAAAGTCAGCAAAAAAAACGGGAGTGTTTTTTATTTTTTATTAATTATTTTCATGAGAGTGAAATTAAATTCATTGAAAACCTATTCTCTGATAAGTATAAATGCATAGAAATGTAGGAAGAGTTCAATTTAGAGTCAATATCATTTGCAAAATGTAGAAAAATCATGACATGGGGAAAAATCAATGGACCAAGATGCAAAACCTGCCACCCTTAGTCCCACTTTCACTACTAGGTCAATACTTTGTATTGATTTAGTAAACCTATGACTGGATAAATCATTCCAAAAACCAAAGGCAAATAAAAATTTAACTGAGTGTTAATTTAAAGAATAATTTATTAACCCCCCCCCCCAAAAAAAAAAAAAAACCAACAAAAATAATGTTAATGGATGTACGTAGTCATGCCAGAACTCAGCCTGTGTGGTGAACATGCACGAGACTGGGTGATGCAGCATTTGCTCCTACGACAATTGTTCCAGGCATTATTTTGTCTAAGATGTAGGGTTGCGTTTAGGGTTGTAAAGAAGATAGACCTGGAAGCAAGACTGCTACTCTGCATTCTTCCAGTATTTGCGGTAAAGGTAAAGGTAGAGGTAAAAAGGTTTTTGTAAGTTTGAGTAGGGTATATTGTTAGTCTATGGTTATAGTTTGCCATTCGATAAGTGTATGGAATTTACATCAGAGCTATTATCCCCGAAGTAATTGTCATGGAATCTTAGACAGCGTCGAACAATTATCTTCTTTAACATTGATTGGTTGATGCATTTTAATTACGAATTCTGACTTTTACTGTGAATAATGACTCATTATTAAACTTTTTTGTATCTGCTTGCATCTGTTCTAGGTATGATGCTGACAATAATGAACTGATCAGTGATGCCATCAATGTAGCTTACCCAATCAAGAATGGTATCCCAAATCTCATCCCTACAGATGGAAGGATCCTGAAAGATGATACTGAGAAAGGATCACAGTCTGATGAAGGGACTCCAGTATGACACAATCTTTGAACTTTGGCCTTTGACCTTAAGAAAGAAGTCACAGCTGTGAAGATTTGTAGTGCCATCCAGAAGCAAACACTATTTTGTAGAATATTTATTTTACATTGGCTTTAAGAACTTCTTTTCTTTTAAATGGGAAGAAAATGTGTTTCTTTACACATAGTCATAGTATTATAATCTTGTGATGGAACGTTGCTTCAGTTGCTTCACTGTGAATTTATTGTGCATTATGTCAATGTATTATAATAAAGATATACAAATGTAGATAATGAATATATTCTTTATCTAGGGCCTAGGCTTTATTTAGAATACAAAATTGTTGGTTATACCATGTTTGTTTTGTATTATCCATGACATCCCCATGTGCTGAGCACCACCCTGTAATGGGAGGGGAATGCATTTAGGATATAAAGTGTGATTCTTATTGTGTGGACAATGTGGTCAATTAAAATCCCTGTCTATTAACCATTGTTAAAATAGTTATACCTCTTGGCCCGTATTCTCAAAAGCCGCCTAACTTTAAGCCTGGCTTAAATCTGAGGTTTAAATATGGCTTGCTAAAAGGGAATCAATCTGTCTATGTTGCATGTTCCGATCACCATCACTGAATTCTGGAATCATGTTTTAATTGTAAGGAAAACTTTTGTACTTATCATTCCCTAGCAGTTTTTAATACTTTCACTAACCAAAAATTATGATAAATTGAATATCTACTTTTCGGGATTGATTCCCTCTTAGCAAGCCACAGTTAAAACACAGATTAAAGCCAGGCTTAAAGTTAGGCAGCTTTTGAGAATACAGGCCCTTGAGGATATACAGTCCACTCCCATTATATATAATGAGGTGCTCTGGACCAAGGTAACTGCAGTTTATAAAGAATTGGGACCAGGAGAATTGCCCTGTTATAACAAAAAGGTGTACCCATGCTTTTATGATAGGAGTGGACTTTGATATAAATGTGTGGTTAAAGGAGAATTGACCTTTTATAGATAATTGGCTTACTGTGGATGCAGAAAAATCAAATAAGCACATTAGTGAAGATTTGGTAAATATCGGATAAATGATAAGAAAGTTATGATTATTTGAATGTTGAGATCTCTGATGACATAGGAAATCTCACATTGGCAACGCGGTCACCATTCGTGATGTCATACAGGGAGAACTCCTCATATTGTGTGCATAAAAACTATTCAAAATGTCTCTTTATGTTCATTCTAATGATAGAACAGATTTTGTGTGCATGATTTATTATGTGTTTCATATATTTACATGTCAACAGTCATCCATAAACAAATTTCTATATTCTACCTTCAGAATTGAGAAAAAAAACACCAGGATATTAGTAAAATGTGTAAAATAGATATGGGACAGATCTCCCTGCATTACATCACACATCATGGTCGCGTTGCCCATTGCCCCCGTTGCTCCATATCATAAGTGATATCAGAATCTGAAAATTCATCTGAAACTTTTGCCAATATGTCATTGGGGTTTGTCTCCGTTCACTGAAGCCTAATTTCTCTGAGGGGATAATTCCCCTTTAATAGCAGCCTGGTTTTAGGTTCTTAGTAGGACCATATTTCACAGAAATGGTTCATGCACTCAACAAAAATCTTTTAAAATCATATTTAGGAGATGCTTATTACCATTTTCAAATCACTTGTGTTTCTCCAATTGGAGGAACCTTACTTCTTCATTATTACTAAACAATGACAAAATGTAATTGTTTTAGCAATACTGACATCTATAAGGTATCAAATAAAGTTTCTAACAGAGTCAAAAAATATAAACAAAAATAAAATTAGGTACTTTAAAAATGTCTATTTATTAAAAAATTGACAAATCTCATTCACCGAGATACACATTTATGTTTCAATCTTTTTACATATGTACACAAAACCAAGGATAGAAACCAGCATATGGTTTAATATAACTAAAGGAAACAACTACCTTTTTCTCAATTTCCCATCCTACAATTCAAAATTAGAGAGCATAATCATATATGGAACAATGAACTACAGCACTTGAGAAGTTAACTTCAACAAAATAATAATGACTGTAATGCAGTCCACTAGGTGCTCGGGATCAAGAATCAAGTGTTGTTACAATGAAATAATGTTATAATGAACTAATAATAGACACATATGCATATTTGAAATTGGGACCATGAATATTGCCTCATCCTAACAAAATCTTGTTAATCTCAAATTCATGCTTGTAAAAGCAGGAGTAAAATGTACTTCCAAGTTCAAAGAGAGTTCAATGAGATTAGTGAAGGTTTGATGAAAATCCAATGAAATAGAATTCTGAGTACAAAACAAATAAAGAGATTTTTAAAGTGGCATCGCATAATTGCCAATGTGCATTATTTTTATTTATAACTAAATAAAAAACTCATTATTTTCTTATTATTTCATAGGAGATTTGCCAAACTGCCACATAATTTTTTTCTCTGATTTTTCTGCTTTTATCAAACCCATTTTAAATGGATTTCCCCTTTAATACAAATTGGTGTCTCAATACAATGATCATGACTTGAAAAGTAACTGAAAACACAGTACAATAATTTAAAAAAATAGTTGGGGTATATAGTTTTAGAACTTTTACATAATATGTCTGTTCTATTACTGTAATAAAATATTATTACCTTCAATCACATACCCAAACTATTTGGTGTCACAGTCATGACACCAATCTCCTCCCATCAAAACTGTGTACGAACTGTTTAAATTCAGATTTATTTGCAATGTCGATACAATTATATTTTCAAAAGCTTGTTCTGTCTTGATTTCTTTCTTCATCTGATTGTACGAACTTAAGGATAAATAATTTCTATCTATTACTTAGGATGGAATTGATGACATCAAGTAGCAATCTTTGTACCAAGGAATTCCTTTGTCCATGGCCTGAGAATATTATACATGTAAATAAATAATTCTTTGATAAGCTAAAACACGAAATTTCTTGACTGATTGTATACAAGTGATTGAACTTGAGCATATGGAAGTAGAAGAAATTAAAAGACTATAACAGGGGAAGTCCCTCCAGAAAACAATTTTCTGACTTTACAGATCACAACCTATGCTATATGGGAGAGCACCTCAAATAAGTCACAACTTATAAGTACATAGGTTTGATATCCATGGAAGCATCTACGTCAAACCTCCACCTATATTTGTGTTGTTTTTCTTTTTCTTTTCTTTTTTTTTTTTAATACCAACTTAATTTCAAGGTGGACTTGTCCTTTTATATCTCGAAGAAAACAAACATTTTTTTTTTCTTGCCAGATTTTCTTACAGTGGAAAGTAAAAGACAAGAATACAGACCCTAATGTATTTCTGGGGTATGATTTCCATGATACTTAACAAAACAAAATAAGAAAGCAATCAAAATGTCTATAATAAATTTGGAATGTCCTACAATTCCTGACCTTGCTCTGGATATAAAAACAACTCTATTCAGGAAAAGTGATGTTTGTTGCTTGGATGTTAAATTTTGAGAAAAGTACAATAAGATATCGATATCAGAACATTGTTAAAATAAACTTGAAAAGAGCTCAAAAGAGCTTATTTTTTTAAACCTAACCCTCTTGTTTGTATTAAATATTTCCCCCTGGTGTCAACACAAAATAAGGCAAAAACTGCTTAATCCAGGGTCAAGCCACAATAAACATGCACACAGTCAAGTTCACATTACTTGTTAGGCTACGGCTACATGTAAAACTTTGTTTTGACTCTGATATTTTTTTTCTTTCATACATGACGTAACTGAAAATCATTTTGCAAGACATACATGTATTTCTCTTAACACCAAATACAACAAGGTTTTTTGTGATCCTAAAGGCTGGGCTCACATATGAGTATACGGTATCGCTGATGGAAGGCTATCGTGACCACAATTCATGTCCTTTTGACATACTGTACATACATGTATCCATAAGTTGGACTTTTGTATCCTAATGTCTGAATATGTATCCTCATATCTGACATATGCATCCTCAAATCTAACATTCGTATACTGAAGTCCAACATACGAATGTTGGCAAAAACTGTGACTGTGACGACCTTCCATAAGCTAGTACCCAATAGTACTTCTTGGTGAGCACGGCATAAGGAGTTTGGAATAATAGTAGCTGAGCTCAGGTGACGGCGGTGTTCTCCAAATGTCTAGTTCCCAAAAACGGATGATTGCATGAACAGTGGCGGATCCAGGATTTCCAAATAGGGGGGGGGGGGAATTTTCAGTTAATGGGCGGTTTTCAAATTATAGGAGGGGGGGGGGGTGCGTCCCCTCCACCCTCGCCTAGATCTGCCTCTGATGAAGGGTATCATCCCGCGTTTTTCAGAAGTGCATGGTGAGGTTCTCAGCCAGCATCAAGTCACTCATTATCTGAAATTGAAAAAAAAAAAAGAAGAAAAGAAGCAGAAATTAACCAGGGTTACATTAATAGAAAAACATATCAATCACAACAATGTACAGGAGTTTTGAATTTCTTATCATACTTTTGTCAAATGTCTTTCAACAGGTTGTCATGTCCGCAATTTGTAATATTCCCAAAGTATATTTTCAAACTGATTAACCACGAAGATGTTATTTAGGAAAGTACCATCTTCATGTAATATAAAATAATCCTTGGATCATGGAAATATTAAATATAGGCCTACAGGACCGCAAGTACATGTACAATGTATACTGATTTTGGGGGTTATATTTTGCAATATTAACTTTATGTACATTGTATTGTATGAAATGTAATTTCCAGTGAGATTTTTATTTGCTGTTCCATAAACAACCTACTGTATGATTTGGAAAAAAAAACACAAAACACAAAACCAAAAAAAAAAAAAAAAAAAAACATAAAATGTATGCCATTAAAAAACACATTTTTAGAACTCCAATCTTAGAAAGCATCACCATTGACATTGAAATTAACTTTCAATACTGTATCATGCTGCTGTTACAAGCACAAGGTTCATTTTTAACCAAGTTGCTTGGATTGATCAATATAAGACCCCTAAATATATGAACATGTGATTTATCATCTTTCTGTAAAAGTTCAGGCATGTCAATAAGCAATACCAACTTAATCTTTCAAACACCATCACATGCAAGAAACATAAAATGCATAATAAAGCTAATTGCCTTATAAAATGAAGTTAATTATCCTCTTCTGTGAATCAAAGTTCAAAAAGCACAGACAAATGCTACATCTTACAAATATTTAGAAAAACAAGATTTTTTATCTTATCTGTTTATACAAAGTAAACATACATGAACACTTGTATAAACGTACAGAGAATACGAAATCATCACTCACTAACCTGTATTAAATCAATTACCAGTTGAATAACTACCGGTATGTAAATAAATTAGAGGAAAGTATCTTTGTACCTCTACAGTCAAGTAGCATCTATAATCATTCATTACTATAACAGAATTGTATCAAATTTTACTTCTGCTGCATAGGTCTACAGAACTGTATCAATTATTTTTGAGGACATGATGAACTAACCTGACTGCGGTATTTAAAAATAATACAGGTAAATGATATTTATTCTAATCAAAATCAATTGCCAATTTCATTTAAAATTAATCATGGATTTGTTAAAGCTTTGTATAAAGTAGGCATATTATTTTAAAATACTATTTCAGTGATGAAGAGTTATATTCTGTTTGCAAAACTCATCTAACCTGGCACCTAAAGTTTATAACTTGGCAAAACATTGATCTATGTTTGCCATTCTCCACTAAAGTGTCAACATGTATAAATGCTTATTATTACTGTCTATTTCTTTGACCGACAGCCCACTAGACCGACACTAGATCAAACAGGCCCACGAGACCGACATTACATGAAGTATACCCACGAGTCAGAAAAGGGACGTCTAAAAGGCAAGAAAGGGGTGGAAGAGGGAGAGAGAGACATGGCAAGGGCCGAGAAGTCGAAAAAAAAAAAAATAAAATAAAAAATAGGTGGAAGGGCAACAGAGAGATAATGAAATCAAAGAACTAAGGAGGCAGGTGACCAACGGCAGGTTCGAACAATCCATAGGCTTTGGGAGATTTTCAGGAGGGGGGGGGGGGCTCAATTTTTGTACCAACTATTTCGGGAAGTTTTTCATTACCCCCCCCCCTCCCCCCTCCCCCACGTTGACAGAGGTTTGTGAAAAAGAAGAAGAGGAAAATAAATTGTAGACCTAATCAATTAAGCTAAGATGTTTACGATGTAAAAAATTCTATGAAGACCTTGTATTTTATTTACTTATTTGTGTGTGTGTGTGTGTGTTTTATAATTTCTTTATGAATGTTGATATGCGAGCGCGAATAGCGAGCTAGGAAAAATAAATCATATTGGGAGCCTAATTTTATTTTTATATCAACTTGAAAATGGTGCATTTTCAAGCGTTTTTTTTGTTTTGTTCTGTTTTGTTTTGTTCTTGTTTTTTTGGGGGGGTCATTACAACCTCCTGTTACGTACCTGCCTCCTTATGGTTCTTTGCTTCTAGTCTCTGTTGCCCTTCCCACCCTCTTTTGTTTACTTCCCCCTTGTAATTTCTCTCCCTCCCTCTTTTCTCCCCCTTTTTGTTTGCCTTTTAGATGTCCCTTTGCCTATGCGAAAAGGGGGGGGGGG
>CALNVZ010003433.1:16890624-16917340 GCA_940671915.1 Paracentrotus lividus | reverse complement strand
GGCATGGCCTCGTGCCCCAAAGATACCCCTGGATATTCGCTTGTTTCGTTTTCACGGGCCTAATTGAAGAAACGTCTGACTTCATGTAACGTCGGTCTCGTGGGCTGTTTTGCTCTACCGTCGGTGTCGTGGGCCTTACTTGCGAATTTTCTGTCTCGTGGGTCATATTATTGTGGTGTCGGTCTCGTGGACCTGTTTGATCTAGTGTCGGTCTAATGGGTCTTTATTTGCTGGCGTCGGTCTGATAGGCCTTTTTTGTCTAGTGTTGGACTTGTGGGCCGTCGGTCTCGTGGGTGTCGGTCTTGAGGGATGACCCCAAAAGTTCAGGCATGTCAATAAGCAATACCAACTGAATCTTTCAAAAAAAAAAAAAGACCATCGCATGCAAGAAACATAAAATGCATAATAAAGCTAATTGCCTTATAAAATGAAGTTAATTATCCTCTTCTGTGAATCAAAGTTCAAAAAGCACAGACAAATGCTACGTCTTACAAATATTTAGAAAAACAAGATTTTTTTATCTTATCTGTTTATACAAAGTAAACATACATGAACACTTGTATAAAAGTACAGAGAATATGAAATCATCACTCACTAACCTGTATTAAATCAATTACCAGTTGAATAACTACTGGTATGTAAATAAATTAGAGGAAAGTATCTTTGTACCTCTACAGTCAAGTAGCATCTATAATCTGATTGATAATCCCTACCAATAATCTGATTGATAATCCCTTAGACATGTTAGTAGTTGTATAATTAGGTTGCAGATTGAGTATCATTCATTACTATAAAAGAATTGTATCAAATTTTACTTCTGCTGCATAGGTCTACAGAACTGTATCAATTATTTTTGAGGTCATGATGAACTAACCTGACTGCAGTATTTAAAAATAATACAGGTAAATGTTATTAATTCTAATCAAAATCAATTGCCAATTTCATTTAAAATTAATCATGGATTTGTTAAAGCTTTGTATAAAGTAGGCATATTATTTTAGAATACCATTTCAGTGATGAAGAGTTATATTCTGTTTGCAAAACTCATCTAAAATGGCACCAAAAGTTTATAACTTGGCAAAACATTGATCTATGTTTGACGTTCTCCATTTAAGTGTCAACATGTATAAATGCTTATTAATGTCATTTCTTTGGCTGCTTGATATTAATAGCTGTACTGTTATTATCATCATAAGAATATTAAATATTTTCTAATTACATGTAGGGCCGGGGAAAAGGGTTGACTAATAAAAGCCCCCAAAATGATTTCATGTTTTATTCTTTCACCTTACAGCTACAGCATTGACATCGAAACAGCAGAGTAAATCTTAAGTCAATTGAAGCTAAAGCAGCATATCATATACCGTGTGTCTCAAAAAAAACGTAACACTTTTGAAATGGTTGCCAAATTGAGCATATATAATTTTATGAAAAAATGTCGATATGTCTGGAAAGCTAAAGGACCAACCTTTCATATGATATGAAAAAATTGAAAACAAAAATCATGCTTCGATGAACAGTGTTCACTTAAGTTAGAGGTATGAAAATGCGCCTGCGCAGGATTTTTCCTTCCAATTTTTGGAACAGGTAAATTACTTTGTTAGCTTTACAAATAAGTTTGATATGAGATATTCATGATCGATGGATCAAAAGGATATTTGAATCCTTGAATACCATTCCTTTTTCTGTGTTATTCATCAATCCCGAAACACCACCGCCCACCCCCCCCCCACACACCACACACTTCCACTCCCATCTTATTGTATCATTGATCTGGTAGATGTGAACGGGATTAAGGAAGAATGTGAATTGGCTAAATTGAAATATTCCAAATCATAATTGACATTACGCAAACCCACTGTCCTCCCCCCTCCCACACACACACACACACACACAACTCACATACACACACACAACCTTCTTCCCATCCTCTCACCTACTCTTGCTTTTTTATCAGTTTTCTTCGAAAGTTTGGTGGATCATTTTTTCCATTAATAATCAAATTATTAACCAGTCACTCATTTTGATCATTGAAATCAATCGATAAATCACTGAACATTAATTTCAATCAAGCAATTGCTCAAACCAATTATCACAACGCACACAAACCACACACACACACGCATGTACACACACACACATATACGCGCACACACATCACACACGTGCACACACACACACACACACACACACATTAGGGCAGACATGACAAAAAACAAGTTAAATCTTTTTAAAAAGATTTTCATGTTTTTTTTACTTCTTTTTATATACAACTGTGTGTGTTGTGTGTGTGTGTGTGTGTGTGTGTGTGTGGTGTGTGGCGGGGTGGTGTTTGGGGATTGATAAATGACAGAGAGAAAGGACTGGTATATTAAAACATCCTTTAACTCTTAATCCTCGATCATGAATATCTCATATCAAACTTATTTTGTAAGCTACAAGTAATTTACCTGTCCAAAATTGAAGAAAAATCCTGCGCAGGCGCATTTTCATAGCTTAACTTAAGTGAACACTGTTCATCGAAGCATGATTTTTTTTTCAATTTTTTCATATCATATGAAAGGTTGGTCCTTTAGCTTTCCAGACATATCGACATTTTCCCATAAAATTATAGATGCTCAATTTGGCAACCATTTCAAAAGTGTTACGTTTTTTTTGAGACACACGGTACATTGTATGTGTATTACTGACTGGATCATGGGTCCTGAACAAGTTGGAAAAGTGTCTACAACCTGTGAGTTATTTTCACTGAGTACACAGGAATAACAATTGCCACGTTCTTCATACCATCAAAGACTTCATATGAGGGAAAAGCATAAAATTCAATGATTTTACTGCTTTAAAAACTTTAGATAGAGCAAGAACCAAAAGGATTGACCTCATCAGGAAATTAATACACTTTTATGAAAGGCATCAGTTTCTTTCTGGTAGCTTGCAACTTTGATTCAAGCTGGAATATTGATGAACAACTAATTCAGTTTCAATGAACCTAACTTGCATCCAGCAGCATTGTATTCAAAGCTTTAATTACACTTTTAGAACGGTTCATTGACTTGTTGCTTTGCTAAACACTGTTTCTTTACAGTTATTTTTTGGATAATATTTAACAAATTGTTGGCATCTACAGCTCCAAATAAGTCTGCTGTCAGAGAATTTCAATGTTACCAAACATGTATGTCATGTGAAAATCTTAAACTGTGTTCGCAGTAGTGACTTTTTTAATGTTACCATAATTTCTGTATAAAATCAAACAGATACTTTTGCAAAGTTTCAAAATGAGTTGGCCTCTGTCAGTCATAATTTTGTTAATGTCAATCACATGTGCATGCAAATCTCAAAGAATAACTGCTGTAGAAGGTGAAAGTCTCCTACTTGAGTTTATGTATCCATGTAACAGTTCAAAAGTCACTTTGCAGTATGGAATCAGACACCCTTTTTACACTTTTGCAGATTCAGAATTAGTCTCATTTCCCCCAGATCAAATAAACAGATTCATTGTAAAGAGGGATGATGAAAGTGATGTTTGTTGGCTTTATCTTACTATCAAACCTGTTGACCAAAATGATGCTGGTACATACATCTTATTCATTTATGACATTGAGGGCAGAATCACATTGAAAAGAATCGGTTTGCAGGTTGAGTACCCCCCTGGTAGGGCATCATGTAAACTCAGTTATGATTACATAGTTGGAACATGGGTAACTCTACATTGCACTGCACCAGTAGGGAGTGGGTCAGGTGAAATTCTATGTTATCAAAATGGCGAAAGAATGCCTCACATGACTATATCTCGCCAAAAGGATGGTAATTTGGAACAAACGATAATTGTAAAAAATACAGTCCCTGTATTTTGCTGTGCATCTAATTTTAAACAAACAAAAGGAAAATGTAAATGCACTGATTTCAAATGGGATTTTGAAGGAAATGTGACAACACTCATAGATCCATGCAGTATGACCACAAGTCAAATACATGAAGAGACAAGGGTAACAAGTGAGAATGGCCCTACTGGCACAAATCTAAATAATGTTGAAACAGAGGCAATGACTACCGTTAGGCCCACTTCTTCCAAGGTAAAGCAGAATGGTTCAATGTCAGCGGGATATGTGGTCTTTTGTACTCTCGGTGGGGCAACATTATTTTTTGTGCTTAGTATGGTGATATTGAACTTCACATGTAAAGAATTAAGGGCAATTCCACCAGCCACAGCATTGACATTCAAACCGCAGAGTAAGTCTATTAAAAAAGTCAATTGAAGCTAAAGAAGCAGGTCATGGGCCATTCTTTGAAAAGTGAACCTTTTTGGGACAAAATAAAGTTTTTGCTTTTTGATTTTAAGCTGCATATTCAAATAGAGCAATGTCTGAAGTTTCATGAATTAATGTTTTTTTTCGTGATTTTTGCAAGTGTTCATGCTCATTTGCATAAATTAACATAAATGCTAATTAGATGGAAAAACGGTACATAAAATATAATTTTTTTTTAACCCTGGCTGGAATGGATATGACGACTTCCTTTAATACTTGGATTACTGTCATTATATTATCATTTACCTCTATTCCTTTTAATCTACCCCAAAAAATAATGTTGTTAAATTGATTATATTAAGATAATCAACCTTGGAAATCAATTGCCCTCAAATGTCACACACGTGACCAGAAAACACAAAAAGTTTATGCCCCGCCTTAACCATGGCTCTGGTATTATTATTATTTTTTCTCCAAAGCTAGATTCAATGTAGGGGAGACCGGGGACAATTGTAACATGGGACAATTGTAACATGGGGCCATTGTAACAGGGGCTCCCATTCCTAGCACAAACACGCTATAAACTTGAAATTTGTAGAGAGCATGCGCATTTCATCGCTCCACATGCTGTATGAATGTTAGCAGATTTAATGGTTCGTGGAACTTTCTACAGCAGAAAAACCGTTTTTTGAGCAGGAAAGTAATATTTCACATTACCAATTGTTTTTCTTCTTGACAAATATGTAGATGAGCTACGGCTGTCATTTTTATATATTTAGAAATTGTGTTCTTAGGCCATATTTTGCTAACGTTTCAACGATGAATACTTAAGCAAAGATAGAAAAAAATTCTCTCCAAATATGGTCGCCTTTGTCAGGGGCAATTGTAACAAGCTGTTACAATTGCCCCTGAAGGACTGTTTCTGTTAAAGTAACTCCCGTAGGAACTCGCGCGGTATTAAGCAGCTTTCCGCTGCATCAACACCAAGCTAATATATAACCAATCAGGAGCCACGGAGCGTTTTTGAGAGTGGAGGGGCTGAGCGGCAAGGGGGTGGGGGTGGGTGGGGGGCTGAACAGGCTTAAAAATCACAAATGTATGGTCAATTGTCCATTTTTGTACACGTTTCCTGACGAAAGTGGGGGGGGGCTTGATATGAGAATTGCATAACTTTGAACGTATCCGTCAATCATTTATTTTATTCACAAGGAAAAAAATGGCCTTATTTAAAAGCTCAGACAGGAGAATTAAATTACTTTGAACATATCTGTCCAAAACATTTTGTTGAAAAGGCAAAGAAATATTGATTTAGTCCGAAAAAAAGGTGTCTTTAGTTTGTTTATCATTTGTTTCATTGTAATCAGAGCCTCAATTTTTTTTAATTTTTTTTAAAATAATTTATATCACTTTAATAGAGAACTTCAGAACTTCATAAGTTTGAATGTATAGTCAATTATAGTGCTTTGCTTACGATTACAAAAGGTAACCTTATCTATGAGCTCAAACATGAGAATTAGATATTAGATAACTGTGAACATATAATTTGACTTGATTTTATTTTATTTTATTTGTCGAGTGTACATGGTATAAAACATAAAAGAAACACTGACAGGATAGCCCATGAAATCCGAAAAGGCTTATTTATAGGGTCCTATAAAATGAGAAAGAGATTACGGAACCCCCCCCCCCCCCCCCCCCCCCCCGGATTTCTTTTTCTTATATAAAAAACCCACACACATTAAAAAGAGAAAGAAGAGAGAGGAAGGGAGGGAAATGGAGAGGAAGGAGAGAGAGAGAGAGGAGAGCAGATGAAAGTAAAAAGGTAAAGATGGAGTGAAAGAAGAAAAAAGAAAGACAGAAAGAAAGAAAAGGAGAGAAGAGAGAGAGGGGGGGGGGGGAGAGATGGGAGCCCCCATAAAATTAAAATATATTTTCAATATGATACCTGAAAATAATGATTGTCCAATACGTTTTGTTAACAGGGCAAAGAAATATTGATTTTGCCAGAAAAATGTGGCGTAAATTTTGAAGATTGATTTTACAAAAAAAAAAGCTGTCATCTTTACTTCTTATCAGAAATGTATCTCTTTATTTGGAAAAGAATGTGTTAAAGTCAAAAGGCGTGGGCCTAATATAAAGTTTTATACCACAGTTGTCAGTTTAAAGATATATTGGGTAGGTACAAAGTAGATAAAGAACCAAAATATGAATTGATGAAGGTTCTATAGCCCTCAACAACCTAAAAAAAAAATAAAATATCTTAACCTTTGCCCCATATCATGAATATAACAAGTGGAGAATATAATATAAATGAGTCAAGCATTGTCATGTTTTATCATAATTAGCTTATGTGGTTTAAATCTTTGATATGTCAAGTGCATAGCTTTGATAAAGAAAAACAAAATGTTACAATTTCATGTGTTACAATTGCCCCGTACGTCTGTTACAATTGCCCCTGGACACGGGGCAATTGTAACACTCGACCTCTTTTTTTGAAATGGTAATGGCTTCGAAATAACTTGTTGTACTCAGCTCAAATCTATTAATATGTCAAGCTAAGATATTCATATTTCATTTTATTTTGTTGTAAGCAAGTATTTAGCTTTAATAAAGTTGATAGGTCAAATTTGGAAAAAACTGTTACAATTGTCCCCGGTCTCCCCTACCTTGCATCTCCCCAAATATGATTCCATGACAAGTTTTAATTTGATTATTGATTAGCAAACAAATTGGTCACACACGTGACCCACTGGGTGGGGGCGGTCATAAAGGTCATAAATGATTTTTTTCACTTTCATTGGCTGAAATTAATTTATTTTAGCATTATTATGCTTCAAAATGGTTCTGCAATAATTTTTGCGAAAAAAACAAAGAAAAACAAAAGGTCGAAAAAACAAAGAAATACATAGGAAATTCATAAAAATAAAATAAATGAAATACTAAGGAATTTATTTTGATACCAAATTTTTTCCATGTACAATTGTTAAGAATCCTATAAGGATTATGCAAACAAAAGATTAGCACTCCAGAAGCTTTAGTTTGTCAATTAGAACTAAAATTATGACTTCATGCAATGCATAAATTAGCATACTCCCGGGGGGGTCACTCAAACAAAAAAGTGCTACCCATGCGTGTCCCCGCACCCTGAAAATGGACCCTAAACGTCTCATTGCATGATGTCAAATTTGCACCCCTTTTCGACGTCAGACTGAAAATGGACCCTAAACGTCTCATTGCATGAAGTCAATTTGCACCCCTTTTCGACGTCAGACTAGAAAAACATACCCTAAATGGCGTAAACCCCGTGAAATTTTGACCCCAAAACAGCGATTTCAGCTGAAAACACCCCTATTTTTAAGAAAATGGCGATTGAAATTAAAAAACACCCCTATTTTAAGGAAAGCGTCGACGCCGCCGAAGAGCTGAAAACAGACCCTTTTCGACGCTTTTTGGGAACACGCATGAGTAGCACATCAGGTGGTGAGTGACCCCCCCGGGAGCATACTTAATTCATATAAAATAAATAAATATTATTTCGGGAAAATTAATAGTGCTTTCTTGTAGTTTACATCGCACACTACCATGGTGCAAATTTTCGGCGCGCTTGTGCGATCAAGAGCCGAGATCTCATAGGGGGCATCACGGCCCCCTCCCTCCCCGCCCCACCGCAAGTCTTGACAGCTACCAAAACACCCCAGTGACTGATTAGGGTCGAGTTCATAAAAGTTTTACCACAGCAAATATAATAAGTGCTCAAAATGTACATTTACTGCATATACATAATATATTCATTTTTCTGTACAGTTTGCTATAGGTCACACACGTGACCCACTAAAATGTCACACACGTGACCCGACATCACAATATAAAATAATAGATAAAAAAAGAAATTTCAGAGATGACTCCTATCCAGTGGTATTTTAAGGTTGGCAGGTCCATAATGCATATCTCACAGCAATAAGAACATTTCATCATTTTAAAACTCAAAGGAATTTCAAAATGAAATTGAACTTTCAAAATCATGCCGTTCTGTGAAGTCACACAAGTGACTCACTTCTTTTGAACTCTGACCTTGAAAATGCATATTGTAAATATAAAAAAATATTTTCAAATGATAGCGAACAAAATATGTTAGCATTATATAAACATTAAATCAGTATATCTTTAAAATTGTTAGAGTTATAGCCAATTAAAGTCAAGATTTTGCATAATTTCGGTCAAACACGTGACCAAGAATGGTCCTCATATACAGTGGGCTAATGACTGGATCACGGGTCCCGCACAATTTGGAAAAGGGTCTACAACCTGCAAGTTAACTGTATTTCACTGAGTACACAGGAGTAACAAGTGTAACATTCTTCACACCATCAAAGACTTCATAGAGAAAAGTGTAAAATTTCTTGATCTACTGTCTTAAAATGTCTAGATGAAGCAAGAACAAACAGGAATCTCATCAGGAAATCATACTTCTATGAAAGGCATATCTGTTTCTTTGAAAATTTTGTGCTGGAATATTGATGAAAAACTCGATCAGTTTCAATGAACCTGGCTTGCATCCAGGAGCATCTTATTCAAATCTTTAATTACTTTATAGTGGTTTCTTGACTTGTTCCTTTGCTAAATTGTTAAGTTATTTCAGAACAAAAATGAACAATTTGTTGGGGTCTACAGTTCCACATGAGTTTGCTGTCAGTTTTTTTACATGTTAATTGCATTTTAATAGCATGCAATGTGTCATGTGGGCTATTCTAAAAAAGAGTTCACTGTAGGGGAAGTATATCCAACTGTTGTGTTCATATCCTGTTTATTATCACTATCATCTTGATAGTAAAAAAAAAAAGACTGAACTCAACTGTTCTTTGGCTACAGTGCCTTTTTTAAAATGCTAATTGTTTCTAGAATTAAGAAATCCTTGAGTTGCAAAGTATCAAAATGAGTTGGCCACTGTCAGTTGTTTTGGTAATGTTAGTCATATGTGCATGCAAATCTCAGAGGATGACTGCTGTAGAAGGTGAAAGTCTACAGCTTGAGTTTATGTATCCGTGCAATAGTTTGAAAGTCACATTACAGCATGCATACAGACTTCCATTCTACGTACACTTAAACCAAGTCAGAATTAATTTCACTACATCCTAATCAGGTAAACAGATTCATTGTGGAGAAGAGATATAAAGGCAATAATTGCTGGCGCGCCTAATTGCTCACTTCATGTTACTATTGATCCTGTTGTAAATTATGATGCTGGTACATACATTTGCTTCATTTATGATGTTGAGAGCTCAAACACGCCAACGTTAAAAAGAATTGGTTTACAGATTGGGTATCCTCCCGGTGAGGCGTCATTTATACTTCAGGGTTCGTCAATGGGAAAGTGGGTTGCACTAAATTGTACAGCTCCAGTTGGCAGCGTAGCTGGTCAAATTGTATGCTATCAAAATAGGGAAAGAATGCCGTCAATGACTAGACCTCTTCAAACAGATGGTCACTTGGTGCAAATAATACTTGTGAAAAATACACTCCCTGGGTTTTGCTGTGCCTCTTCCTTGAAACAAACTAAAAGCAGACTGATGTAAATGCACCGATTACAAATGGGATTTTGAAGAAAACATGAGAACATTCATAAACCCATGCAGTATGACCACAACACTACAGAGTCAACAAGAGACAAGTGAGAATGCCGCTATTACAACAAGTCTGAAGAACGTTCCAACAGAGGCAATGACTACTTCTCTCACAGTCAGCCAGAATGGTTCAGTGTCATGGGAGTACGTGGCCCTTTGTATTTTAGGTGGGACAATTTTATCTGGTAATTATTAAAGTTCAACAAAATATTGATGTTTGGGGGAAAAAACCCAGAAAATGTCAAAGCAACCAAGTAGAAGAGTATTGTCCAGTGAAAGAGCCACCAGATTTTGCACCACATGGCCAAGCCAAATACTCTGATTTAGTGTGTGCATCGTTGACATGAATAGAGCAGTTAGAATGAAATGATGTCCAAATAGTGTTTATTGTTCTGTACGATTCAAAGATAACTCCATATGGTACATGTATAAGAGAGTTTAGAATCATGTTGAAAATTTTTCATATTATATTTTGTACGTATTACTAAGGTAATCAAATTTTTGACTCGGAGCCATATTCCACCCTTATTTAATTTGGCAAGTTATATGAAACACATAATTGGCAAGGAACTTCTTCTATTTGCAATGATACCTTTTTTACATCACAGATGTCACAAATAACTGCATAAATTACAAATAAATTAGTGAAAAAAAATCCACTCAGCCTTTTACTAGGTTTTACTTGGTTATGTGTGACATCTGTGGTGCAAAAAAAAAAATTATCATTACAAAGGATGGTGAGGAATTCTTGTTCATACAAAATGCCAAAATAAATGAGGTTAGAGTATGGCCAGGCTTCCCAGCATTTCAAGAAAACAAAATTCCCTGATTTTTCCCTGATGAAGTCTCAAAAGTTTTTGCAAGTTTTACTAAAAACGTTTTGCTAAAAAAAAAATAAAAATAAAAAAATACCATAGCCACTCATTCAATGGATGTTGTTTTGATATGCAACAAAATATAAACTGAGTCTGACTGACTACCGTACTTGCGATTTTTGTGCCAAATGAAATTCCCCGATTTGAGGCATTTTTATCAAATTCCCTGATTTTTTCCCTGACTGGAAAAAAGTAGAATAATTTTCCTTTGGAAGCCTGCCCCCTTTAAATTTGGGTTACATTTATTTTTATACAATCCATACAAAAAAAGTGCTAAATCATTTAGCCCTTAAAGCTGGGATGTAGTAGGTAAATCTCAAAGTACAACTGTATTTTCAATTTTGGAATTCCTTCGGAATGGAATGAAAGGTAATATGATAAAACACATATTATTTGAAGATGAGATTAAATAATGTTACGTAAATAAAATAGAAGGGTTCCGGCAAATTGGCTATGTTTTTTTTTTAATATAAAAAAGTTTATCCATTTACATAAGCAATGCTATGGGCCAGCAGTGACAGCCTTTACTCAGTCTTGTATGATGGTCTACTGCAATTTTAAATTTCTTGTCATACTTACATGTATGTGAAATGTCTGTTAACATTTTATCAATTTATGATTTGCAATATTCCCAAAATATGTATATAAACCCCTCCCAAAAAGTTTCGCAAATGGACTTTGGGCCATGATAACTTTTCAGGTACGCTTTAGTTATTCCTGATATTCATACCATTGGAAAGATAACTTATTCCCCTTTTTCATTGATATCCTACTTGTAATGATTTTGTCAATAACATAACATAACATAACATTAGTTCTTATAAAGCGCCTTTTCTGACGTTACAAAGCGCTGTGAAACATAAAATAGATACACATAAAATAGATAAAACAAAGGATAAACATTACATAATACTTCAAAACAAATGTGACTTAACCTTCTTCTTAAAAACATTAACTGAGGGACATTGTTTGAGACCATTTGGTAATCCATTCCAACATTTTGGTGCAACAACAGAGAAGGCCCTATCACCTACTGACTTCTGGGTTCTTGGTGTGTGAAGATGTGCATGTGATGTTGATCGAGTGTTGTATGTGGATTGACGTATGGATAGTAGGTCTGACAGGTATGTTGGTGCTTGATTGTGAAGACATTGTATGTAAGTGTGAGAGACTTATGTTGGATACGTTCTTTGATTCTTAACCAATGTAATTCTCTTATCAAGGGGGTTGTGTGTGTATTTCTTGGTTTACAATATATGACCCGGGCTGCTTTGTTCTGCAGTTTTTGTAATCTAACTATATCATTATTAGCAACATTATTGTACAATGAGTTACAGTAATCTAATCGGGATGTAATAAGGGACCTAACAGCAGTATGTTGTATCTTTATCAATGAACTTCCTAATCCTATTAATATTTCGAACATGATAATTGACTGACTTGGATACATTTGTTATCTGAGATGACATATTCATATGCTTATCTAAAACACAACCAAGAATACAAATAGAGTCTGATGAAGATAATGAAGTATGTTCATCAATGCACAAGGAGACGTTTTTAAGAATAAGGTAGTGTGTTGGTGATGCAAAGATAATGAAATCAGTTTTATCCTGATTCAGGTGAAGTTTGTTGAGAAGCATCCATTTTTTAATGTCTTTCATACAGTTTGATAATCGGCTGAGAGTCGCATCTGCATCAGACGGGTTGAATTCCTTATACACTTGAATGTCGTCAGCATACATTTGGTACTGAAACCCATGCTCTTCAATGACATGTTTGACTGGTTGTAAATATAGTGTCAAACATTTCGGTCCAATGACTGATCCCTGAGGAACTCCATGCTTCAAGTCCTCAACCTGCGACTGAGTATCTTTTACTTTTGGTATTTTCTAATTTTTATTAAATTTTATGCCATTGTCAAGTAAATTTATTCCTCTTTTTGATGACACCCAAATTGTAACGAGAGTGTTTTTCTTGCATGCACAGAACACCTGAATGTTATGACAAGTCAGAAGTTAAATGTTGCAAATTTAATGCCTATTGTCAGTAATACTGTCTGTTGCCAGCATTAACAATGCATTTTGCAATTTTTCTCTTTTTACTTTGCATTTTATTCATGAGTTATGTGCGTTCAAACATGATGTTACTATTGCAAATAGGGCATCAATAAAAAGAAGAATACATTAACTTTTAATTGCTATGAAAATTGATAATGATTAAAAACCCACAATAAAATTATCAATGTTCAAAGTATAGTGTTACAGAAATTTAAACTGAAAATTATCCTTTGCTTTGCCATGTATCCAGGTGGTATTCAGGGTTTCTGTGGACACAGGCATGACATCACCATGACAAATAAGGTAGTAATCAAGAGAGGAATAAATTAACTTGACAATGGTATAGAATTCAATAAAAATTAGAAAATATCCCCAAAGTCATCAGGACCTAAAGTCAAGTAGCGGAACTTCAATGTGATCAATAAAAGTGCATTTTACAACATTTGACTTTTTACTTTTCTCCATATTTTGATATTCTGTGCATTGAAGCATGACAAAATCATTACAAATATGATATCAATAAAAAGGGGAATAAATTATCTTTCCAATGGTATGAATATCAGGAATAACTAAAGCTTACCTGAAAAGTTATCATGGCCCAAAGTCCATTTGCGTAACTTTTTGGGAGGGGTTTAGTACATTGTACATATTTTAATAAAGTGATTAACCACAAAGATGTTATTTAGGAAATTAAGTCTCCAATCGACCATTGTCATCAATATGATCTTAAACCAGATAAAATTATTCTTGGATCGCGGAAATGATGTATATATTTTGAAGGACTGCCAGTATATACTAATTTTAGATTTTTTTTTTTCAATGTTTGTATTGTACAAATTGATCCTTTTGCTATATGTTGTAAATATGTAAATTGCAATATCATTGTAAATATGAAAAGATTTAAAGAGTCTGCAAGAATCTGCAACAGCGAAGGAGGCAGTCTATCCTAAAGAAGAAGAAGAAATAAATAAATAAATATCAACTTTATGTACATTGTATGATCTCCTATGTTGTACGAGTTCCACTTTTTCAGCAAATGTAATTTCCAGAGTTTTTAATTTTTTTTTTGCTGTTCCATAAAAAGTACTTTATGCTAATTTTTCTTTTAATAATCAATCTCATGATAAGAACTGCAATCTTAAATAAGCCTCCGAACTTCATAATTGGCATGAAATCAACTTTCAATACGTTAGTGCTGTCGTCACAAGCACAAGGTTTAATACAACCCTTTTGTAAAATGCATGGACTGATATAAGATCCTTAATTATCTGACCACGTGATTTAATCTTTAAAAGAACAATTAGCCACACATATACACACGAAAGAAAGATAAAATGCTTAATTACTCTAATTGCCTTAAAGGAGGACTCCGGGCTGAAATTAAAAAGTTGTGTAAAGTAAAGTAAAATTTAACAAGCACAACACAGAAAATTTCATCAAAATCGATGAAAAATAAAAAGTTATGCATTCTTTTAGGTATTGAATTTTTTTTGTAAAACAGTTCTTGGCATTGTCTTATTGTCTCATTTGAATATTTGAATATTCAAATGAGCAAAATGATGATGTCACAGTCCCCCTACTTCTTGTGTATTTTATTATATGAATTCCTATTTTTCTCACTTTTTCATATATTGCGTATACAGATAATCTATCCCACATACTGAAATAGGTAAAAGCACTAGTGACCTTGAACATTCCACAAGGATTAATCCCTATTTTTATGTCCTTGGGGGAGAAAATCTTAATCATTGGTATTTCATACCATAAAATACAAAGAAAGTAGGGGGACTGAGACATCATCAGTTTGCCAATTTGAAGATGACAAAAACTGTTTCCTAAAAAAAATCCAAAACCTAAGAAAAAATCATAACTTTGCTATTTGTGATCAATTTTTGATGAAAATTTTCAGTGTTGTGCTTTTACATTTACTTTATTTCTAATAATGCAAATCTCCAGCCCGGAGGAGTCCTTTAACCCTAATCAAGCTGGGGGGGGGGGGGGGTGAATCAAACTCCCCCTTGACATTTTTCGCGACCATGCCGGCACCGCTCCGCGACTTTTTACTTTCAAGTCTTGCGCATCTTTTGAAACCGTTTTTTCGTTAAAATCGGTCGTACGGTTACAACGCTGCACGATTTTCAAAAATATCCGTCAGACCGAAAATCGCTCAATAACATGATTTTGTGTACAAAGTCAATGCAAATAGAGTTTTCTCACCTAATTCACAAAGATATGATTATTTTCACTTTTATTGGCTAAATTAATTTATTTTAGCATAATAATGCTTCAAAATATTCTGCAATCAATTTTGACCAAAAAACAAAAACAAAAGGTCGAAAAACAAAGAAATACATAAGAAATTTGAAAAAAAATAGAATACATAAGAAAATGATTTTGATACCGAATTTTTTTTCAAGTACAATTGTTAGGAATGCTACAAAGAATATTATTTAGACCAAAATTTAGCATTCTATGAGCTTTATTTAGTAAATTAGAGCAAAAAGTATGAGTTATGCATAAATTAGCATAATTAATTAATACAAAATAAAGTCTCACTATTTCAGGAAAATTAACTGCACTAAATTGTAGATTACATCGCACACTATCATTGTGCAAAATTTCGCGGCGCTCACGCCATCGGCGGCTGAGATATCGGGGGGGGGGGGGGCGGGGGGGTGTGAATGTCAACGCCGGGGCCGTAAGCTCAAGGTAGAGGCCAAAAAAGCCTGGTCTGATTAGGGTTAAATGAAGTTAATTATCCTCTTGGTTGATTGTAACCAAAGCACAGATAAATATTATATCTTACAAATATTCAACATGAAAAGATTTTCATCTACGTAATCATATTAATACAAAGTAAACACAAACATGTATGTACATGCAATTTTTACACTTACATAAAAGTATAGAAATGTACAGACAAGATTCTCAATAATCTTATTCTGTATCAAATTAATTACCCAATTCAATAACTAAATTAAAGCAAAGTAGCTTTGCACTTTGTTGCTCTACAGTTCAAGTAAATATAGCTAATCTGATAAATTTAACATGTAAGAACTTGTGTAATACAAGTTTCCAGTTTCCATAATTGTAAAAAAATTGACTTCTGCATACATTCATGTTAGGTCTGCAGAATTGTATTAAACATTTTGAGGACAGGATGAACTAACAAGGCGGTATAAAATATCCAGGTAAATACATACTACTTCTTCTCATCACAATCAATTGCCAATTGTATGGATTTGTTAAAGCTTTGTAAGTACATGTAGGCATGTTACTCTGAAATACTGTTTTAGCCATGATGAGTTTTATTTTCTTTGTTATACTCATCCTAGCCTGGCACCTAAAGTCTATAACTTAGGAAAACATTGATAATTTGCCGTTCTCCATCTACATGAAAGTGTCAACATGTATAAATGCTAAATATTACTGTCAATTTCTTTAGCTGTACTGTTAATATCATCATAAGAACATTGAACATTTTCTAATTATGGCCTCAAAAAAAAAATGAAAGCTCACAAAATAAATACAAGATTTAATAATATATTTTTTTCACTTTACAGACATTGCATTGATATTCAAACAGCAGAGTAAATCTTAAGTCAAAGGTAGCAAAAGCAGTGGGTCATATACAGTGGATGTGTACCATTGACTGGATCACAGGTTCTGCACAATTTGATACAATGGTCTACAGAGGAATAAACAATTGCTACATTCTTCATACCATCTAAGACGCATACAAGGGAAAAGCGTAAAATTTCATGACTTTACTGCTTCAAAAACTTTGGACGAAGCAAGAACAAATAGGATTAACCTCGTCAGGAAATCATACAATGTATGTCTATGAAAGGCATCAGATTCTTTCCGGTAGCTTACAACTTTTATTTAAGCTAAAACATTGATGAACAACTTAAAAAGTTTTAATGAACCTAGCTCGCATTCAGCAGCATCTTTTATTAAAACCTGAACTACCTTTTTAGAAAGTTTCACTGACTTGCTCCCCAGCTACATTGCAAAGCAAAAGTTATTTCTGTATACACTGTATAAGATTTAACAAGTAGTTGAGGTGTAAAATTCAGCATTAGTTTGTTGTTGTCAGTTGTATGAACATTAACAGGTATACCATACATGTGTAATGTATGAAATTCTCAAAGAGTGTTCATTGCAAAAGAAGAAGCTGATCTATAACTAATTGTAACCTTGAAAAAAAAATTCAATAATTTTTTTTTTAGATAGTTAGATCGGACTGTGTACAGTGCGTTTTCACATATTTTGTACAAAATTTAACACGTTATCGGTGTGTAAATTTAATTTCAACATGAGTTGGTCACTGTTTAATGTTCTTGTAATGTTAGTAACATTTACATGTAAATCTCACTGCATGACCGCTGTAGAAGGTGATGAACTACAACTTTCTTTTCAATATCCATGTAACAGTTCAAAAGTCACATTACAGTATGGACACAGACTTCCATTTTACACTTTAACAAATTCTGAGTTAATATCACTACACCCTGATCAAGAAAACAGATTAACTGTAACACACAAAAAAGAAAGCACATTTTGTTCGCTTTTTATTGATATCTATCCTGTTGAACGAGATGATGCGGGTACATACATTTGCTTCATTTATGACATTGAGGGCACAATTATCAGAATGGATAGAATTGGTTTAAGGGTTAGCTATCCCCCTGGTAAAGCTTCCTGCACAATAAGCTCTGATGACATAGGTGGAACATGGGTAACTCTACATTGTAGGGCTCCAGTTGGGAGTGGATCAGGTGAAATTATATGTTACCAAAATGGGGGAAAAATGCCTCACATGACTCAATCTCATCAAAGAGACGGTTACTTGGAGCAAACAATACTTGTCAAAAATACCCTCCCTGTATTTTGCTGTGCATCTAATGTTGAACCAACAACAGGTAAATGCGAATGCAATGATTTCAAATGGGATTTTGAGAAAAATATGAGAACAGTCATAAACCCATGCAGTATGATAACAACACAACAGAGTCAAGTACATGAAGAGACAAGTGAGAATGCCCCTATAGTCACAAATCTAAAGAATATGGCAACAGAGGAAAAGATTATTGATATTTTTTTCAAGGGTAACCAGAATGGTTCAGTGTCAGTGGGATTTGTGGTCTTTTGTACTCTTGGTGCGGCAATAATATTTCTTGTACTCATTTTGTTGATAATTTGACTTGTGAGAAGACAAGACAACAGTCGTCATAGTTAACATTATCAACAACATTTATATTTTTAAAAATATTTAAATTGGTATAACTTTGTATTAATTACAAATACAATTGAAATATAGAGAACTTTGGGTTTATTCTATACCTTGTAAATTTGCTTCCCCCCACTTATTTTTCGCATCAGTAACTGTGAGTTCATTTTGTTGAATATATTTCCTCTGCTAAAGTTTCATTGTTGCATATACCTGTAAACCATAACCTCCAGTATCAAGTCCGTATCTGATAGATAAATATTTTTTCTCTATGGACTTTCATCCTTCAAACTTGTTCTATAATTATTCATGAGACATTTTACTATAGCCATGTTTAGCTTATCACATTTATGGTGATTATATATGTGCCATGTATGACGTTTGTATCTTTTTAAAATATAAATCATTCGCAATACAGCCACTGACTGCAAGATACAATTTGACAGAAACCAAGAATAATAATTACCCAAAAGAATACTAAATATAAAAATAAAATCAAGCAAAGTCCGAGCAATTAAAAAAAAAAAAAATATATATATATATATAAAAATCAATTGAGTATGTGATGATTATTAATTCTAAAATACTTTGTACCACATGGTACCAGTACCATGTAAAATACAGCAATGTGCATAGTTTACGTGAAAAGAGCAGATTAATTCCTCATGCGGCATGAAGGTCCTTTGGCATGATACATATCATTTACCAATTTTGACCCAAGCTCAGTAAATGCAGAACTGGTAGGAAAAATAAATCCTTGAATAATTGAGCAACATATCATAGAAGCTTGGAAATAGCTGTGACGATACTTGAGCAAGCATGCGCTACATCAATTGTCCTTTAGTATGAGCATCAGATAAGCCATAGGTCCTTTTGGTAGCTAACCTAGAAGCATTTCAGAATTATAAAACTTTTCACACTATTTTCATCCAAAATGTAATTAGAGAATCCTATGTTATCATTTCAACAAACATGTGTAATTTTACTTGACAAAAAAAAAAAAAAAAAAAAAAAGATATCAAAGTTTAACAATAAGCGATAATTAAGCTACAGTTTTGGTGTGATACTATTGTCACTCCTATCAAATAAAATTCATCTCTCAGATACATGTATTATCACTTCTCTACATTTACATAGCACTGTTGATGTACACAGGAATATGTTTTTGCTTTTTTTTTTTAAACCATGACTATCAGGTTTAATGTATTACATTTAGACATGTATTAAACTGTTGATATGATTTCTATTGGACAGAATATCTGTAGTGGACTATCAATGATGTTTAACAAATCTATACACAATAAATACATGCATGCACATGTACTTTAAACTGTATATCAAATAGAAGAACTCATTACCTGTATATAAACACACATTTTTTCCTCGCTGCTGTCAATGATGCATTCTTTCATAATTATCAATAGGAAATTAAAATTAGTAATAAGGACACTGTAATTAATATATTTATGACTCAAAGAAAGTATAGGTCTAGTATATTGCTACATGTATGCAAAAGCCTTGATTATTATAACAATTATATGTAAATATAACTTTGTACAATGATAAATGTAGCTTAAATTATTGATGTGCGCTTTTAATGTGTACATTGCACATAATTCAGCCCTGTTTGCCATGCACATTTGCAATAATAAATCCCATTAATGCAAATTTTGCTAGCTCTTTTATATAACAATAAATTTGAGGACTGCATTTCCTATTCCATTGTGAATTGAATGTAAATGTATGTGTCTAATTACCTAATAATTACTGCCAAGTTCTACATTCGTGATGGCTGAGATTTGCTAAATTCATATACACATGTACATATAAAGGAATTTTTAAAAAAGAAGAAAAATAATTTTTAAGAATTCTACAAACCTACATGTACATGTAGTTAACTCATAAAAATATGAATAGCGCAAAAATTAAAAAGCTCAAAGGGTAACTTGGGCTTCAAACCCAGGCCAAATATTACAAGGGGGCGTATCTACATACACGTATTCCATATAAGCCTTTGATGCATTTAAAGACACATTGGGAATTTTAAACTCAATGGAATTAGTTGCTTGAATCTTCCTATCTTAATTTTATATATTGCTGTAAATTATTATTCAGTCTATGTTGCATATGATTATATGATTATTATTTTTTATCTACATTTATGGGCACTGCCCACACAAGACCAACACAGTATTCTGTTGCGTCCTAAATTCCATTCATATATATTCCATGAACACTTTTGAGTAAATTGCATATTGACTGTTCTATTTGTACTTTTGTTTTACTGAATGGAATTTGAATAAATTGAACTGTATTGAATCTATGCTGTACGTGCTTGTGTCATTTTCAGTCAGATTTCTGTTAGATTTAACACTCCTGGTGCACCATGTATACACAACATCTCATCGAAAAAGGATGCTGCATGTTATAATACAAATACTTTTCAAGGAAAGTGCACACAAGTGAAAGCTAATAATATCAACCGCAGTATAAATAGTGTTTTTCAGTAAATGTGCTTTTCCAGCAGGTTTTCAATTTCTTTTTTCATAGACATCTACTGCATGATGAATAAATCAGAATTATTTGTCATCCGAAATGCAATCAAATTACCTGAACAGCTACATTCACCCAAAATTATCTTTTATGAACAATAAAGTTGTTGTCTAGTTAAACACAATCATATTTGGATCATCATAAAATATTAAAGTCCATATTTGATTTAACTATGGTAAAGTAATATTTCAAAGAAGCAGTCCCCCACCTCCACAAGTAGAAAGCAATAAAACAAAACAAAACAAGCAAAAACAAAAATCACAAATTAATAAAAAAGGAATTAATATCTTTAAATAAAAAGATCTTCTCCAGAAAGTCAAACAACGTAGATTGCACTTGCCATCCCAAATGACTCCTGTGTCAACAAGAAGCTACAATTTTTGTTAACAACACTTGTAAACCTTATTCATTCAGGCTATAAATCTGACTATTAAATTTTTAAAGCTTATTTTGCAATTTTTGTATTTGGTCATGAACCGTCTCATAAGGAACAGTCTATGAAAATTCATGACATTTGTTGACGACGGGCATTAAGTGAAGCCACACCCAGCCTAAGCAAATCAAGCTTCAGAACAGAGATAGATTTCATTATTCGTCTACATCCAGGTACATGTATATTTCAATTACATTAGTTCAAATCTCAGCCATTTCCATTTTAATTGTTATATAAATGTAATCTTTTAATTTCTATTGTATTATATAAATATTGACTGTTTATTCAAATGACCGTGGTGCTTTACATACCGTCCTTTCTATCACCCCAAGGCCTTGGCCAAGGGGTGATAGAAGCTATGAAAAGCACCGAGGAAAGCATCGCAAAACTGAGGTTTATACGTGTATTGTGTGCAAAAGTCCCAGGATTTGATATAGTAAAAATTGATAGAAAGTCAAAACCCTGAGGAATGCTAGACGGCACTTCACTGTGTGACATGATGTAGTTTTGACCAGTCAGTGACTAGAATCTTAAGCCCAGCCACACATTGCGATGCGATTGCACTAAGATCCGATTGCAACAAAATTGCAGTGTGTGCGCCAACCTGCAACACGCTGCAACTGCGATGCGATGTGTTGCAGAAGAATCGCAGACCAAATCTCAGACATTTGACATGTCAAATCTTCCTGCGATTTTGATAATTTCAGCCAATCAGATTGGCTAGAGATAGAGGTTGTATTACTGCACGCCTGCGCGTAAAAGAGGGGTACCATGGTGATATGCAGCGCCTGTTGCAATGTGTGCGCTGGTCTGCGATGCGATTGTGAACTGTGAACAAAGGCAACCGAACATCAATGTGTATAAATGTATGATGGCGGTGCCCAAGTCTGCGCACCTAAAATTCGATCTCGATTTTATTACACAGTAAAATATTATTTTGAGAGTCATCAAAGTTATTTCGTTCTTCATATTCTAATGATCAATGAAACGAAAAATTTCAAGAAATTATTTACAAGAACAATGTTTTTTATGATTTTCAGACGGGCTTGTCATTTTGTGTAGCAAAACTGAATAGTGCCCATGTCTGCGCACTCACTCATTTTGCACACAATTCAAGCGCAGTGAAGTTTCGGACTTTTCTTTTTTGACAATGATTGAAATTTTCAGGGTAACAAATGAAACTTGCTGAAACTCATTTTTAATCAATTATTTTCCCATTTTTTGGTTTCAAAATGGATTGTTGAGGTTACGATTGAAAATTGGCGTCAGTTTAATGTTTTGTTCTATGAAAATCGCGCATTCACGTGGGTGCGCAGACATAGGCACTGCGCATACTTGGGGCACCTTACCATACATTGTACAACGTTGGTCAACTTAAACCTTTCAGCGGAAATTTTCGTACATGGGGAACAGACGAGTTAACAGTCAATGACTTTATGCTTTCAAAAAACAAAGAAGCAAGGAACTATGGGACCAGCAAATGGAATTTCCACATAAAAGGAGGCTGTGTCTTAGCTTATATCTTGGACATTCATTGTAATATGGCAGACCGCTAAAAAGCTGTAATATTTGGTTTCAATCTAATGTTTCAGCACCGTAGAGAATCCTAATATAGAGTTCATCAAATCGCTACCATTTCAGAAAGTTAGATACAACTGTTCATTGACCTTGTATAAGTGTATTTCTTTTAATGTAAATTTCTGTTAAATTTTTCAACATTCTCTTGAGATGCAAAGATTCAATATGAGCTTAATGGCCATTTTTGTAAGTTTAATTGTATTTACCATGTGTAACATATGCGAAACTCAAATAATATATGCTACAAGATGGGATAATATAGAACTTTTGTTTCAATATCCATGCAACAGTACAAAAGTCACATTACAGTATGGAAACAGGCTTCCGTTTTACACTTTTACAGATTCAGAGTTGATATCATTACACCCTGATCAAGAAAACAGATTCATTGTAAGACACAACAAAGATAGCACATTTTGTTCACTTCTTATTGGTATCAACCATGTTAACCGAAATGATGCAGGCACATACATTTGCTTCATTTATAACAATGAGGGCACAAGCACAATGAAAAGAATTGGTTTGCGAGTTGAGTATCCCCCTGGTAGGGCATCATGTAAACTAAGTCATGACTACAAAGTTGGAACATGCATGGGTGACCCTACACTGCAAAGCTCCAATTGGGAGTCAGTTGGGACAAATTGTTTGCTATCAAAATGGGGAAAGAATGCCTTCAATGACTATACCTCGTCAAACAGATGATGATTTGGAACAAACGATAATTGTAAAAAATACAGTCCCTGTATTTTGCTGTGCATCTAATTTCAAACAAACAAAAGGCAAGTGTAACTGCACTGATTTCAAAAGTGACTTTGAGGGAAATGTGACAACACTCATAGATCCATGCAGTATGACCACAATTATACAAGAGAGTCAAGTACATGTAGAGACAAGTGAGAATGCCCCGATTCCAACAAATCTGATAGATGTTTTATCAGACTCAATGACTACTTTTATGCATATCAATCCAAATGGTTCACTGCCACAAAAATATGTGATCCTTGGCTATTTAGGTGTGACAGTAATAGTTATTTTAATGATTGTGGTTATATTACTTATAGTTCTATTAATAAGAAAATAAAAAGGTTCAACAAACGATAAAAATAATAATACAAAACAATAATGAAAACAATAAATAAAGCAATTTCAAACTACATTTTGTAAACAAACATTTGAAGTGTAGTTGGAAAAGCCACCAGACTTTGGACCCAGTGAAAGTGAGATGGGAGGGCAGACTGAACATACAATGTACAAAAAAGGACAAAAAAAAAAACACAATTTATTTCAAGCCAAAATTTTGTGAAACAGTATTTGCAACGTATCCATCTGTACTTCAGTCTCTCAGATCATTACCACTGTGTTTAAAATGTATATATTCTATTTCTCTATTAAGTACAAGAATGTACTTTAAAAAAAAAATTGACTTTTAATGTAAGTTTATATTTAAAGATTCATACTACAATGTATATTTGTAATCATTTTTAGGGGACAGCAATATTGATAACTTTGAATGAAGTTTAACAAATGAAAACCAATTTTTATCTTATTTGGGGTTACGGATTCAGTAAAAGCGCCATATTTGGTCTACATGATAACTTCCCAATTTTTAATAAGGTTGCTGAACATCACCATTGACATGACATCAATTTTCAAGAAGTATGCTGACGTCTCAAGCTCGAGGCTGAATACAATTTTTTATAAAGTTGCATGGATTGATATAAGACCCGCAAATTTCGAACATGAGATTTATAAAAAAAATCACCTTTCGGCAAGGTCATGCTCGTCAAGTTAACCAATACCAACTTAATCTTTCAAACAAAAATCATGTAAGCCCACATATACACACGAAAACAAGATTAAAACTGAATAAATTGTTACACCTTACAAATATTAACATGAAAAGATTTTGATCTTTTATCTTCTTATATCGAATATGAAAAATCATCACATCAACAATCTTGTATCAAATAATTACCCAATACTCTACTTGTTTCCCTACATGTCGGAACTTTGTATAAGTTTCAAGTTTGACTATTATTCATTATATAACATTATTGAATAAATGTTGCTCAACCTGTATGCTTCATATATTAATGTGAGGTCAAAACAGAACTTGTACCAATTTTTTGAGAACATAATGTGAATGAGTGAAAATCGCTCGAAATTTCGAAGCTACGTTGATTTAACTCTTAATCGAGTGGAAGTTAGCATCTTTAAGAGTGAAATATGTTTCCAACAACTCACTCCGGTATCACAGGGACGCCCGCTCTTGAAGGAGTGAGCGAAAACGCCGCTCTTCAAAGAGCGCTAGATTTTTGACCAAATCGAACGTCTTTTTTCGCCGCTGTGCGCGTTGCGCAAGCATACTGAAAATTTGCCGTGACAACCATATTTCAACAATGGCCCGTGGACAACCACAGCTGCAGGAGCCGATTTTTTTTGGAGGAAATAATCAAACATTTTGAAAAGGTGAGAAATGCTAGATGCCAAGTAAACTCCTGCCTTTTTATATTGTATGATATTATTTTCAATCAATTAATGAAATATTGATCACAAAGCTCCTTAAAATTGCCGCTCTTTGTCCGGACAAACAACCCGTCCGGACATACAACAACCGGTATACTGTAAGGCCAGCCGCGCTCGACGGCGCGGCTGGCCTCTAGCTTGCAAGAGTCCCGTGCCTGCGGCTAGGGGCACTAGAGATGGTTTACAGTTAGAGTGAATAGACTAGGTCTAGACATGCACAGTAATCAAATTTAAGCATATTTCACGTCGCAGGAGTGACTTGGCATCATAGTATTTCCTCACCTGTAAAAATTGTTGATTATTTCTCCGAAAAATCTTCGCTCCTCCACACTCCTATTATGAAAGAGTGAAAACCACCTAAAAAAGCTAAAGCTCAATCTTTCAAAGAGCCGTTATGAGTGACCAATCTTTTAGAGTGATCTTCACTCTTTTCAAGAGGTGAATTATTTCTCACTCTTTTTTTTAAGAGTGAGCGTTCACTCTAAGATGGTCATTTGTTACGGGCTTCTTGAAAGATAGGCTTTAGCTCTTTTAGAGTGGTTTTTCACTCTTTAACATTTATGAGTGTTAAGTACATATGAATGTTGTTTATTTCAATCACAGCCTAAATGTATTATCTATTTTACATTCATTGTACCATTGTTGATCAATTTATTGCCTTATTTATTTCTCTACAGCTTATCTGTTAAAAATTTCTTGTATTTATTTGTTGTTTCAAATTGTTTTATGTTGTATGCTTTGTATTATTGTTTATGTATGATCACAATTGGTGAGGACTAATGTCAATAAGTTTATTTGTTTTATTTGTTAAATACAAAACTTTAAAACACCCAAAAGGTCTAGGAAAATATGTCTTAATTTAAACAAGAAAAACAAAATCAAAAGATGATTATGTTATTCTTTCAATTTACACGCCTGTATTACATTCAAACAGCAGAGAGAATCAAATAATTTGAAATTACTGAAGAACTGCATCATATACAGTACGTATATGGGATTTTGGGTTCGCACAATTTGGAACATTTCGTAACCTGTGAGCTAACTAAATTCACTGTGCACAAAGAATTACAACTAGGCGTCAAGCTTCTCCATTACCTTTCAGTGAAGACATCTTACAAGGACAAAAGCATGCATCTCATATTATACTGCTTTAAAAACTCTAGAAGAAGCCAAGAATGAAAAGGAACCTTCATCAGGATAACACTTCATGAAAGGTGTCTTGTAATTATCTTCTGGTACATGAGACTTTAGATATAACTGGAAATAATGAATCAACAACTCAACAATCTGTTTCATTGAACCCTTTTGACATTATAGCAACAGTAACTTCTTTTAAGAACTTTCAATTGACTTGTCATTTCGTTACAGTAGCTTTAAAAAAACCTTTCTGTGGAGAATTAAACATATTTCTTGTGACCTAAAGGCTAAACATACAGTCAATGCTGATAAGCGCCGCTTTACTTTGTAAAGAAGAAATTCTAAAAATGTGCACAACTAATGTTTTTAGTAAATACTGAAAACAGAACAGTTAAAATAACTTCTTTTTTTCAGAGTAATAGATTATAAATACTATACCGTTATCTCTCTCTT
>CALNVZ010003433.1:16871580-16882038 GCA_940671915.1 Paracentrotus lividus | reverse complement strand
GATATAACTAGGTATGCTATTTGATGTCCCTCCCTAATGATTGTTTTTTGGATACTTCTGCAAAAGATATTAGCACATCAAATTAATGTACTCTCATTTACAATAGTTATCATTTTAATGAATCTATATCTTTGAAAAGTAAATTGGATGAAGGGACGCAGTGATTTATTTTTCTTGCTTGATAATCTTGTATTTTTTTTAATTAGTTAGCTTTTCTTAATCAGATTGTTAAGCTAAATTACGTTCGAAACGGAGGTTTTTGATGACTTTTTTCTTTTGTAAAATTCGCTTTTCAAAGCAATAATTGGGCAGATGTACTCTATTTATAAATATGGATTATTTTATTTTGTCAGGTTTTCCTTTCTAGTTTGTAAATTCATTGCTTAAAGATATAATGGAAAATGTTGGTTTGATTATGTGTGACTGAGATACTAGGATGTGCTATTGGGATGTCCTAAATGATTGTGTTACTTCTGCCAAGATATAGCATTTTCAAATTAATGCTACCTTCATTTTACAATGTTATCATTTTTAATGAATCTTATCTTGAAAAGAAAATGGCATGAAGGGAGGCAGGATTTATATTTCTTGCTGATAATCCTGTATTTTTTTTAATAGGTAGCTTTTCTTAAATCAAATGTAGCTAAATTACGTTCGAAACGGAGGGTTTTGATGACTTTTTCTTTTTGTAAAGCGCTTCAAGCAATAAATTGGGCAGGATGTACTAATATAAATTATGATTATTTTACTTGTCAAGGTCTTCCCTTTTCTATAGTTGAAAATTTCATGTTTTAAAAGATATATAATGGAAATGCTTGTTTGTATGTGTTGGTGATGACGATTACTAGGATGTGCTTATTGGATTGTCCTAATGATTGTTACTTCTGCAAAGATTTTTATATAGCATCAACATTAATGCTACCTTTCATTCTACAATGTTATATTTTTAATGAAACATTTATCTTGAAAAGTACAATGTGGATGAAGGGAGGCAGGATTTTATTTTCTTGACTGATAATCTGTATTTTTTTTATAGTTAGCTTTTCTTAATCAAATGTTAAGCTAATTACGTTCGAAGAGGTTTTGATGACTTTATTTCTTTTGTTAAGCGCTTCAGCAATAATTGGGAACAAGAATGACTAATATAATATGAATATTTTATTTAAGTTCAGGTCTTCCTTTTTCTAAGTATTGTAAATTTCATTGTTAAAAGATATAATGGAAAAGTGCAGATTTGTTTGTAGTGTGAATTGAGATACTATAGGATGTGCCTATTGGATGTTCCTAATGATTGTTACACTGCAAAGGGGTTAAGCAGTCAAATTATGGCACCTTCTTACAATGTTATCATTTTTTAATGAATCTTATCTTGAAAAGTAAATTGGATGAGGGAGGCAGGATTTTTATTTTCTTGCTTAGATAATCGTATTTTTTAATAGTTAGCTTTTCTTAATCAGATGTTAAGCTAAATTTACGTTCGAACGGGTTTTGATTGACTTTTTCTCTTTGTTAAACGCTTCAAGAATAATTTGGACAGACTGCACAATATAAAATTGAATATTTTAATTTGTCGGTCTTCCTTTTCTAAGTTGTAAATTACATTGTTAAAGATATTTAATGGAAAAATGTTTGTGTTTGTATGTTGTGATGAGAGTACTAGGATGTGCGATTGGAGATGTCCTAATGGTTGTTACTTCTGCAAAGATCAATAGCATCAAATTAATGCTACCTTCATTTACAATGTTATCATTTTTACATGAATCTTATCTTGAAAAGTAAATCTGGATGAAGGGAGGCAGGATTTTATTTTCTTGCTGATAATCTGTATTTTTTATAGTTGCCTTTTCTTAATCAAATTGTTTAACGCTATTTCGTTGTTCGAACAGACGGTGAAGATGGAGAAAAAAACCCCCAATTACACAAACCCTTTGGGTTCTCTGTTTATTATGGTATTTCTTTCCGAAATCTATTAAAATGCAAGCGAACAAATTGTATGTAGGATAATTAAACGATATATCAGGATCCTAAAGCACCAAAAGATGACAAATTGCAGAGAGAAATGTATACTTCTCTCCGATTTAGGAAATATCGACCAGTATGACTGTTTGTGATTAATCTTCGATATAAACAATCTTTCCCCACATGTACTCAATAAAAAAATTATGATAGATTGTTATGTTAGCAGCGATATGTACAACATCTTAGATTTAACTTTTAAATTTAGTTGATGTTGAAATATGTTTCTTTTTTTTATTTTTTTTAAATTAATATTAATTTTGCCCTTCATTCATGATATTTCACTTTGTTAGTTATTTCCTACCTGGTTTTCTGAAGCTGTGTTTTATTACTATTCAAAATAGAGGCAAAGAGATGCAACTATTTTTGTGAGCTTTATGGGTTAAGCATTAACATTTAACATTATATATTCGGTTGAAATTGCCTTCTTTGTCCACATTAATCATTCAGCTTATTACGTAAATAAATAAGATAATAAAAAAACTCAAGACCTACTTTATGTGAAATCTGTTGTATGTGAATGTGGGAATGTCGAGGAGAATGGGCAGGCCAGATTGGTGGTGGGTACCGTGATGGGTTGGCCGGTTTGGATGGGAGTCGTTTGGAGCGTGTGATGGGTGAGATGTGTATGTGAGGTGAGGAAAATCAATTGATTTATCAAGCAAGCCAATCACCTGTGTGGCCCATTATTGAAACATCACATTTTAACCCAGTGAATTACAAAAGTTTCAGATCAGTGAACCATTACAGCATGGATGAGTGTATTCTACTGGAATAAGAGAGGTCATTTCTTATGTATTTTTACATAAATGGAAAACACTGATGCTGTTAATATTTTATTTATTCATTTATTTTTGTTGTTGATTACTTTTCTGTCTCGGGGGAAATAAAAAAAGCGTGCCGAAAAATTTTAAGCTCTAAAATGACTATTCAACTTTGTTACATTCAGATAGTGTACAATTACTTGATTTTCAGGTTTCCCGAAATTTCGTGGAAAGTGGAAGCACTGCGCCTAGGTCCATTTGAGCCTATTCCCTAACTCCCTTTCTTTATATTTTTCCTCTTTTGTTTATCATTTATCCTTTCAACATTTTGAAAGAGCTATAACAGTGCGTCCTAGAAAAAAACGAAACCGAGATTGATCAATGTTTTATCATAACTTTTACTTAGTTGTGGTGTCATCACTGATCTCTACCCAAAAATTTTGGGTAGAGATCAGTGGGTGTCATAATAATGTAAGGGCAGGAAATGAACTTTAAAATACCGCCCGCCAAACGACTTTTTGGTTTCCTGTCCGTCTTCAAATTGTTTTAACTCACTCATGCGTGACAAATGGGTCATATACGATTTATTAAATGGAAGAAGAGACGCTAAACTTTAAATTGATTAAGATTAAGTTATGATAAAACATCGATCAATCTTGGTTTCATTTTCTCTGGGACGCACTGTATCAGACAGTCAGACAGAGAGCAGGAAGGCACCCTCTCTGTTCATAAAGAAAAAAAAATCTAGTTGAAATTATAGTTGCCTTTCGACTTTTCATACAATTAAGTTTCAAAATGAAAAAAACTTTCATTTTTTAAAAGAGCTATGCTTATGTGGCAGTGGGGTTCAAGTTGATTTGAAATTTAGTTGAAAAGTTGATACCCAGACGATTCACGCTCGACTTTTTATATATCAGGGAAGAAACACTTTCTCATTTTTATAGGCCTAATACAAGCCATGTATTGCCTTGATTTAAGCAAGTTAAACAATTTGATGATGATGGTGGGGGTCTTTCTTTCACTGCAGTTTTCTTTCATAGTTTGTAGAGACAACCAAGTAAATAAGTCGAATAATAGGGTTTAAGTCGAAGGTCGTTTCGAGTCATCTTCTCTTTATTAATTTCAACTTCTCATAAGTCTTTTTATTTTAAAAGTCGAATCTATTTCTTTACGCCCAACATATTCGACGAGCTTGGCTCTATTTCGTAACCTTAGGGTGGTATCTCACTTAGCGGAGACGTCTCCGCGACAGAATAGAAATGTTCGTCTCCGCGACGGATAAAAAGTATAAGACGTCTCCGGAGACGGATTTGGGACAACTTCAGACTTTTTTTTTCATAAATTGTCGCGGAGACCTCTCGGAGACGTCTCCGCGATATCGGAGACGTCTCGTCTCTATAGTTTTTATCCGTCGTGGAGACAAAATTTTCTATTCTGTCGCGGAGACGTCTCCGCGAAGTGAGATATCACCCTTAGAGAACGGAAATTCATCAACCTTGATACATTTTGTTAAAAGCTGTTGACCATTATGAAGGCCTTTCTTAGTGATTTCGTTACAAATCAAAATGCCTTTGACCACTGTTATTCAGTTCAGTAATCCCAATGTTGGGTTATCGATATACTTTCAAAAAACTCTTTAAGTAAATATTTATTCTACTTGTTCGGGTCAAGAACAAGGTATTTACGTCATTTTATTTGACCACTATGCTCAAATTTTGGCTGAAAGTTTCAGGGACATGTATATAAGATTCGACATTATTTTGAGCTCTGTGCATATACACAGATCATCAGGTTATACTTGACTTTTGCCCAAGCAGTTTTGGATTTCCGTAAGCTCCTTATGCAAGCAGTCAAGCAGTTGTTAATTGCTGAACATTTTTCTATCATTTATCTTGTTTTGAATTGCTTTGAATTAATTGCTAACGTGTTATTAAACCACAATGAAGCATCTCTCTGCGATTGTCATCATTTCTATGATTCTTATGGCTGGGTTTCTGACTGAAACAGGTAAGGCATTTACGGACATTTTATAAACTGATGTCTATTACAACAGGAATATGAGCAGTTTATGGCGTTAAGTTCGCCAATTGAGCAGTTTATGACGTCAAGTTAGCCATTCTTGATGATAATGATGTATACAAAAAAAAAAACAAAAAAAACAAAAAAAACACGAGTGTTTGTGTTCAATGGAACGTTGTTTATATCGCAGAAGGTTAAAAGAAACTTAAAAAAACTCTTCACTTTACGTTTGAACTACATACACTCATATCGTTTTGAGAGATTCAGATCTATTCTTTTCCAGTAACTTGTACCATTTTTTTTAAAGCGGATGTGTATAATCATGACTTTCTTTTACTTACATTTCAAAGATAAGATTCATTAGTATTTAATGAAAGATTGGGATAATAATCTTATACATTTACATTTAGGCTAGCAGTATTAATTTCAATTTTTTTTTTCTGCTTATTTTTATTATTCATTTATTTTTTCTTTTTTTTTTTTTTTTTTTTTGTAGCTCATTAAAAAGTGTAATTTTAAGATGGCTAATTTTTGCAGAAATAAACGCATCACCAAGGACCCTTTCATGGCATCCCCATCCTAATAACCTTTGTCTATTATACGAGATATCCTTCATCAAGCATAGACCCACAGCCCCCCCCCCACCACACACACACACACAGATCTAGCTTGTATTACTGTTTGTGACTCACTCACAACACACTTCCAATGATTATAACATTTTAATATTATTAGGGGATGGCCAAACAAGAGCAAAAGCACGGCACTAGACGGTTTTCCGCACTTCACTGTATGGATGTAGTCACCTGGCATTTACAATGCAAACAATAACCCATGCACATGCCTATCAAAGATACACAGGCAGAGACAAGCAAAATTTTCAATAAAAAATCAGCTTTCGAAATTGTCGTTTGGCAGTGGGTAATACAATCATTTTTCTTCCTAATTGGTCATTTCTTCCTTAGAAAATACCTTTCAGGCAGCAGATCAAACTCTATCTCTGTGGAAAATTGATATAAGAATAAATTACAGCGGTTCAACAGTGATGCTTCTGTTGTTAATGTGTGTTATACTCGAAATTCTCATGATTGGACTATAGCATTCAGATAAGGAGAAGTAGATATATATAAATTTACTATTGTTTTTGAACAAAAATGGTATTGGGTGTGAAAAAGAACACTGTTAGCCACTGCCATTTAAGTTTTAAAATTAACTCTACCCGTCTAAGCACTGTCAGGCTCTGAGCCACACACATGAAAAGCCCATTGTCTGAGGTGTTTTCTATTGAACACTGCCTATGGAGATTTTCCACGTGGTCATGATGGGAAGTCTACATACGGTAACATACTTCAAACAATCAGTTTGTAACGTGCATAAACTTGTATCTTGTGTATAATCTACTCATATTTGTTTCTATAATCCATTTCATGTGATACACACATAGAAAATTTTGGTATGATTTGGTTTACATAAATCAAGACAAAAGAACAACAAACTTGACTTATTTGCATTTTTGGCTTGTCTGAAATTGTAAAAGTGTCTAGGCGGTCTCATTGGTAATCTGGACACTCTTGTGGGTCATATCTTTGAAACGGAACATCCAATTGTGAATAATTCAAGTCCAAAAATGTTTCTTTTATAAATGCTCTATCAAAATACAACCCAGCAAAAACAACTTACAAATAACTTAAAATTAGTGAATCCTAATATTATTTACAAACTTACAAGGGGAACTTCCCAAATCGGGATGAGAATATGCCCGATGACTATTTTGTTCCGTTAGTGTAGATCTAGAACAGGAAAAAGTTGTGCTGTTCTGCTGATGTCCCTTAACAGGAGTGCAGTGATTAGAGAGAATAGTTTAGCCCCCTGGTTTAAATTGATTTTATAAAATACAAGAAAAATTTTAAAGAAATGTAGCGAAGGTTCAAGAAAATCGACCAAGAAAATAACGAAGTTATGAATATATGTAAATTTGATTTCTGTGACGTACGTGCGACTCCTCTCCTATCTGTTATGTAATGTACATTCCATTACCAGTTTTCCAAAGTTACACCCGTGTGGCGGTCGTATAACATCAAACCTTTGTCGTAAGACTTGCATGTATCAAATTGACCCATTCCTTTATCAAAGACCATCGAAAAAAAAAGGAGCAAAATTTATGGAATTACACTACGACGAACACATGGGAGAGCTGCTCGCACGGATCGGTCAGCAGATTCAAAATCTTAAATATCGTAATTTGCTATTTTTTGTTTTTGGAGTCATGCTGCTGACTGAATGTGTTTTTGTTCACCACTTTCTGGTTCGATAAGTATGCTAGTTATGCTACGCAACAACAGGCGCGTATTCCAGGATTAGCACCAACCGGGGGTCCCGATTGATTGATTTTGTGCCCACAGGATGGACTAGAGAAAGTTATGCTCCCATTTTCCCCGTTACACGGCGAGACCAAAAGTACATGCATTATATTTTCAACGTAATACGACTGCTGAGCGATAAGGGGGGGGGGGTGGGGTTAGGTGTTGAATCAATTTTCCGGCCTTCATATAGGTTATATTATGAAGGTTATAGGGCGTAGTTTAGATGTCGATCCGGCTCAATCAAGTATATATTTCATCGTCTTTTTGTTTTTTTACCTTTTGCCTCAATGGCCGCCCATGTGCAGGTCATTTTTGCGCCACTTTTGGGCGTCTATCCGGGGGCGGCCGGGCCCGTAAAGCCCCCCCCCCCGAATACGCACACTGAACAACTGAACAATTACGAAAATTGAAATTTAAAAGTTGTATTCCAGGGGTATTCATTGACAGACTTAGGAAAACACAATGTTTTCATAATATTTCATAGATTTTTGGCGTTGTTATTTTTTTTGGAAATAACCACCTGAAATAGTTCTTCCCAAGGTCAAGTCTTTCTTCAGGCCTCTGTGGGTTTGTGCCAGGAGCCCCTTTGAAAACCCTCCAGCCGACTCAGGTTTCGCATGTCTTCTCGAGCCATCATGTGAAGCACTCCAACAGACACATTTCTCTGAGCATTTTTGTCAAGACTTGGACCTTTTCACTCTGAACATTAATATCAATGTTGCTGAATACAACAATAGCAAATTCGCACTTGCGTCCTTATGCATCACTTTATGTTCTCTAAAAGTGCCACAGGCAAACTCCTTTTGGAAAAACCCTAAGGCTATGACATAGAAGTTCAAGAGTCTTATTAATTGCAAAATACAGCCTCCTTGAGGCCCTTAACTACGCCACAAATGCACTACCAAGGTTAATAATGCGGAAACCACTCTGACCCAGCCAGAAATGAAGGTATCGCAAGTAAGATCTGCACAGAGGAATCTATAGAACTGCTCTCTAACATGCACAAAGTCCTGAATATTTGCCAGTCCAAACTAATCGGAGGAGGCTTTGGCAGTATACTGAGCTCAGTTAACAAAGAATATAACCTGGTCCAGTGGACTTCATAATAGAGTAAATTAGATTTGAGGAAAGATGGACTTTTTGCCCAATCTGACGAAATAAGACAAATCTTCAAGCTTTAAGAAATATCGTCCTGATTAATAGCACATGACATCCGTAATGTTTAACCATTATGGTTTTTTCTTTGCTACGTACACTGGAAATCTCTTAGAATGCATCCCTGGTAAAATGATTTTTATTTGGTCTGGATGAAAGCAGACAGTGTTCTTATAAAGGTTTAAATTGGACAGCATCTGAACTACGTAAACGGCAACCGTTTCCAACCGAATAGGCCATTTAGGTCAATAAAACGTGGGGAAAGGACCATCGTAATGAAACGATCTGTAGTGGAAAATTTGAAGCCTGACAGATCCCAACTGGGGAATGTGACTGTGAAGTGAGACTCACATGGTCTCAATTAAAGACCATGCAACTTAGTCAGTCTAAGTTCTACAAGGACTTACGGGACACTAAGGCTGTCAGAGGATCACTTGCAAGAAATATGCAAGGTGCATTTCTGAAAAATACAATGAAATTAATATTATATTATAAATTAGACCGAGTACCCTAGGGTAGAATGATTTATAGCATGGCGTTTTCCATAAATGTGTCGATTAAATACCATCCCCGAACATACACATTGTCAAACTTTCAAGTTCCCAATTGTTCATTGTGGTAGCATACTTATTCACCAGAAAGTGTGACGAAACACATCAGCTTAGCGGTGCGTCAATCCAAAAAACTTTAAAAGATAGGTATGAATATACTTATGAGCAAGCATCAGCCTGTAATATATAGCAAATAAAAATATACAACATACAAAATGTCTTCAATGCAGGCTGCACACCCAATTTATGTTCGGCCTTAAAAAAGTCCTCCAAACACATAATTAACACGTATAAAACGGTAACTACAATTATACAAGAAGAAAATGTAAAATCACAATTTGCCATTGAAGAGGTAATTTTCCCATTTTCTTAATAATTTTAAACTGAGGAAGAAGTAAAAAAATAAAAAAAAAAAGAAAAAAAAAGAAAGAAGGGTTGTTCGTCAAATCATTGACAAAACTAAAAAATACACAGCCAACTGAGTGGTAGATATGATACTTTGAATGATTAATCCATAATTATTCAGGTCATCTCACAATCTTGACTCAATCCTGTTTTCTTGAAGCTATCTATATAATTTAAATCGCTATATCCGATGCCACATGCGTTCCGGATTGTGGCTACTGTTCCATTTCCATCACAGTTCCTCCAGTACAATTTCCTAAAAATAAAACAAGCAATGGAAATATAAGAATCGTTACCAAGAAAGGGACTTCATGTAAGCCCAGTAATGATCGAGATAAAAACTGTATATAAGTAGCTTATATTGGTAATTACAGTATTTGCTGCATTTCCTTTCCTCAAAATCAAGAAAGGACATTTTGCATAAATTTCACCCCCCCCCCACAAAAAACAAACAAACAAACAAAACAAACAACCAAGCAAACAAACAACAAAGCGTGTAAATGTTTTGTTATGTAAGTTATGGGGAAATGAACAAAAGTTCTATTTTTTAAAGTTGATTTTTGACATTACAAGAGGCAGAGGCGATTTTCGTCAACGTAATTTAGTTATAGTATGATTTAGATAAATTGGCAGATAACAAAATGTTTGGTTAATTTGGTGGGGTAACTATAATAGTATCTCATTCGCGAAGACAGATTTTGGACTACTTTCAGAACGTTTTGAGACGGTTTTAAACTTGGCGCGGAGAAAAACAAAAGTATCGGAGACGTTTCCATGACGGAAAAAGTTCGGACGTTGCGACGTCGCCCGCCGACAAGTTTCAAACCGTCTCATAATGTCCCAAATCCGTCTCCACGAAATGAAATCCACCATAAAGAGAGTAAAATATTAGGCTACTCAAGCCATCTCTTGCTTTGCTTCTCTGACATTGCGACTATTGGCTTCTTGCAGAGTCCTTTTGTCTCGAATGGTAAAGAGAACGACGACGATACAAAAATACCCCTGGCCTTTTCGCTACTGAAACACCAATCATAAAAAAAAAGGAGTCTTGATAAATGCTATCCAAAATCAGTCTGATTCAATTCACTTTCATGTTGTTGTCAGACTTTCACATTTAATCTCTATTCAACTTTGCTTTGTATTGTAACTGTAATAAGTAGAGATCAAACTCATAGATGTTTCGCA
>CALNVZ010003433.1:16851594-16870580 GCA_940671915.1 Paracentrotus lividus | reverse complement strand
CAAAGGGTAACTTGGGTTGTTAACTGAGGCAAATATCATCAGGGGCGGTAACCACTTATTCTTGGGATTGAAACGGGGGTTTCCCCTTCACAGTCCTTGGGGAAGTAAGTCAGGGTGGCTGAACAAATATTAACTGCCCCAAGTTAAATTGCTTTTAAAGACACACTGGGAGTTTTTATTTCAATGGAATTAGAATTGGAATTTTCCACTGATATTTTCACATTATCATATGCTTTTAATAGTTAGATTATTGTGTCTAAGTTTAATTTCTATTGATCATATGCAATAATGGAATTTATGGGCAATGCCCAGAGAAGACCATCAGTTTTTTGTATGGTCTTTAATTTCATTTGCATATAAATTTTCACGTATTTTTCAGTTTATATGGACTAACTTGTACTTTTGTTTTCATGAATGGAATTTGAATAAATTGAATTGAATTGAATCTTTATCATGACGGTATCCTTGTTTTTAATCGCTGTAAATTAATCTTCACTTGTCTGGTTTTTATACATCCAATGTTTAAACATACATGTATCATCAAAGGATGAAGGAAGTTGTTTATCAATACATTTAAACATTATAACTGCTTTTTGGCACTATTACATAGAAATGTTTTAGCATTTCTGAAGTCATATTCTAAAATAGGATAATTTGCTTAACAGAGGGGTGTGAGGGGTGTGATACTGGTCAACAAGTAGAATGGATACTATAGCTGTTATTCCTACCTAAATCGAAATTGAAAAATTTGCATAATATACATTATTGTATTCAGTACAAAGTACATTTTTCAAACTTTGTTCTATGAAAAAACAATGAATTGGATATGATGAGTCGCCATCCAAGCATATCTTCAGATAACACATCTCCTTGAAAGAGGGTAAAGTTATATTAAAGACTGCACACATTCATGTTTATGTCAGGAGTTTGAGCTAGCTATGTCGACCCAATTCAGAGGAGTTGGTCTCATAAAGTTTGTGTCAAATAAAATGGTACAAGTGGAAACCACCACCAATAGAAGTGCGTAATTTCAAATTGTTCCTCGTCGCACAAAATTTAGCATAACTTTTGTTTTACGAAAGCAAAAATTATACTGAACAAAGGGCAGATCAGCAAGGAAAATCTTTTGGCTTTAATTTGGTACCACATACACACATTATTTGACAAGATTTCACACCTCAATTATTTTTTCCCCGACAGTACCATTTTTTTTGACACAGACTGTAGTACAAATTATGATTTCAAGTAAATGTGATTTCTTAGCAGGTTTTCGCTTTTATAGACCTTATTCTTCACACCACATCTACTGAAAGATGAACGATTCAGAGTTATCTTCAGCAGATTTTCCCTTTAAAATGCTATCAAATTACCCGAACAATTACCTTAAATTATCTGTCATGAATCTTTTTTTTTTTATTTGACCAATATTTGACAGTAAATGAATAATAAAATTGTCATCTCTATTATGAAAACACAATCATACTTGGACCATCATAAAAATACCAAAGTCCGCAATATTCATTTAGTCAAATATGGTAAAGCAATATTTCACAAAAAGAAAAAGAAACAGAAATAAAAAACCTATTAGTATAGGTAAAAAAAAGAAAAAAAAAAAAAGAAAAGAAAAAAGGAATAGATGTTAAATAATAAGATCTTCTCTGGTCAAACAAAGTAAATGTACATTGCACTTGACATGACAGGGTTTATACTCCTAAATTACACTTTTGTCAATCAAGAACATAAAACCATCTTGGTTTACAACAATCTTAATCTTATTTATTTAGACAATAATAATGATTTAAGTTTGTTTTCTTGTGCTAATCAAGTAATATTAAGTTATTTTGCAAATTTTTTATTGGGCATGAATAACCATCTAATAAGAGGAATTCTTTGAAAAGTCATGACATCTGTTGATGAGGGGCTTTCTGTAAAGACGCAGCGAGCCTCAGCTTTAGAACAGAGACTGATTTTAATTATACTTCAACATACAGGTATGTTTCCATTTACATGAACATTACTTAACATTAATTTGTGAAGAATCTTATTTTTTTATTTTCATATACATGTATATGTAAATGTACTGACTTGTCATTTCAGTTTTTGTATCTCTTTTTTAATGAAGTATATAATTCTAATGAATACAGACCCAAGTAAAGAAATTATGTATTGGAAATGTAATATACATCCTGTCCCGTTACAGCTAGTTCAGCTCTTTCATTCTAGTACCATTGTACTCCTCTACTACAAAATCAAATAAAGTAAAAAGCTCTTTCAGACAGTTTTGCAAAATTTCCAATTAGTTACAAGTAATGTATTATTATAAATTGATTGGGCATCTTAGAAACATTGTGCATATTAAGGCAGTGTTGCGTAAAGAAAAGATTACTGTTCCAGAGGTAAAGTAGGGGAGCTTTGATTACAGTGGTCAAATCATAAATCATTTAACTCAAATATTTTTTGAAAATTGTGAAGTTGAAACTTACAACTTGCACTGTTGCTCATAAATGTTGGATATTTTTTCATGTGATCCAGCAACATCTTTTTACTCTGGCTTTAATTTCCCTGGCAATGTCTTGGACGTTCCCCCAGTCATTCCCAGATATTGAAAAAAAAAAAAAAGTTTGTCAACCCCCGCAAGGCCCATTTTTGCAATTTTTTTTTCGTTTTGGGGCCCCTTTTTTGTTTACCTGGCTGACCAAGGCCCCCTCAGTCCTACCCCCACGAAACGCGACTGAGGTATATAGGGTTGTTATTGTTCTTTAAGTTAAATCTAGGTTTATGGTCCAAGACTTTGATTTATTGTCTAGGGGAAGGGTAAAAAAAAATATTTTCGATTGTTTCTCAAAATTGATGTTATTCATTTTTACATGGTGGAAATTTCTATCTTCCCCAAAATGTATTGTCGAATCGAAGCCAAACATAAATCATAATGAAAAATAGACTATAGTCACCATTTACATCCTTGTCATTAAGGCTGAAACAAAAGTTTTGGGGAAAATGATAATGATTAAGCAACGTTGGATTAAGTATTCATGGTTGTTTTTTATTTCCTTTGTTTTGACCATAAAGGTAAAATTAAATATTTCAATTTTCCCCAATCTCACTTTTTATTTCAACCCCTCCCCTAGACAAGAGACCAAAGCCTGTGACCCTAAACTTTGATTTAACGTAAAAAACAATTATAACCCTATACTCAAGACACGTTTCGAAGGGGTAGGATGGAGGGGGCCTTGGTCAGCCGGGTAAACGAATAAGGGGCCCCAAAATGAGAAAAAATGGCAAAATGGGCATTATGGGGGTTGACAAACTTTTTTTATTTTTCATTGGGGGAACGTCCAAGATAAGCCAGGGTGCCGATACAATGTAAGTGGCCATGCATTTTAAGTTGGGCCCGTGTTGTGTGACACACTCAAAAATTGTAGTAATCGTGCGCATTCCTATGAAAGTGGGTATAACTTTTTCAAAATTTATATTAACCCCACAAAAGTATACATTTTCTTGAAGCTGAATATCCGAGGAGTTCAGAAATGCACTTAGACTTAACATAGGTGGCGCCCTTGAAAGGTTATGAATCTGAAAACCTGAAAAATTCATGAAAAATGATGCCTTTGGGGAAAAAATTTGGAAAAAAAATTCTATACCCTACAACATTATTTACTGCAGATTTGAACTCGTCACATTTAGAGCTTTCCAAACATGTATAACTTTCTATAATCTGGGAGAGTTAACCACATTTTGCTCCAGGCTGGAAAGATCACTTCGAAAATTTATTTTTTTTTAGAAAATTTACCTTGTCACCGTGTTCTAAGTACTGTAACTCGCTGTTAAAGATACTAGACAAGTAATAAAGGATCCTACATGTATATAAGTTGCTAAGGCAGATAGAAGTAGCAAAGTAGTACTGACAAGTGAAAGTCCCTAGTCTTGGTAAACATAATGTCGCATATGGGCAGTTCCAAGGTAACGGAGTGACATTCAGAAGCAACATTTCAGCATTCAAACAAATTTATCACCCATAATTTAATCTTTATTTACAAAGAAATTTTTCATGACAATAGCTGATGGTACCCTCTTTTCAAAATGATAACATTTTTTATAGTGATCTGCATAATTAATGAGATATGAATATTCATAATCATGGTTACGGAGTGACGCAAAATGGACATGCATATTTGAACAAAAAATTTTACTTAAACTCTGTGAACTTAAAATGGCTATCACAATTTTGAGTAATTGATTGGATTCTATGTTATATTAGGTATAATATGCCACCTTGCATAAGGAAATTGGTTGAATATTTTGTTAATTATGACTTAAAACTTGAACCCATGTCTGGTTACGGAGTGACGGTTAGCGAGTGACCTCTGAATCATCCACACAATGGCAATGTAAAAAGACTACTCTCATTGCTAAATAAAAAAAAACTCTCTTGATTGTTTCAATTTAAATTCTGTTTGCCTCTGTATGATAGTTCTAGTTGGGGGATTCAAAACTTCTACACAGAACTTTGAAACTCATTAAGTATGCTAATTTATGCGCATTTTCAAGATTCACAAATAATGGATCTTCTTTATTTGTCAACCAATTTTGATTTTTTTTTTTTTTTTTTTTTTTTTTTTTTTTTGGTTCCAACTAGTAGAGCTACCTGAGGTTTACCAAACTTCTACACAGAATTTTGAGTATGCTAATTTATGCAAATTTTTTTTCAAAAATAACAATAAATGCTTCTTCTCCTTCATTTTTTTCGATGATCTTCAACTCCATTTGCTTTATATGATAATACTAGGTTGGGGATACAAACAATTTACACAGAATTTTGAAACTCATTCAGTATGCTAATTTATGCAAATTTTTCAAAATTCACAAACATTTTTTTTTTTTTTTTCGGACAGATTTTGTTTTCTAATCTGGTAAAGCTCCATGATGTTCACTATATTTCTACGTAGAATTTTGAAAAGACTAGAAAATAATCTATGATAATTTATGCTAAATTTAATACCCCTACCCTCTAAAAAAAATTCTTCTTCTCCTTCATTTTCTCCTTCATTTGTTGAGCAATTTCAATTCTGTTGTGCTTTATATAATAGCACTAGGTAGGGTAATTTTCAAACCCATTGTTTTACTTTTATTCATATGTACAGGTTAGTGTCTTCTTTAAACTACTATTTAAACTTTATAAATTATACATATACATGTAACCAATTGATTGGGTTCACAGCCTCATCCAGTTCCTTCCAAAATAATTTTCTACAAAGTCCTCAAAGGAGCTCATATCAGACCTCACACAAATGCCCGAGTTGTGCACCTAGTTGCTGACAAAGGGCTCATTTGCATAATTATGATCTCATACCCTCACAGCATGATACCCCAATGTCTCTCTTGGGCACTTCACTAAAAGAATTCTGAACTTAAAATTTTCTAGTGTAGAGTGAGCTTTGATCAAATTGTACATGTAAATTGTACATGCAATTCAATGGGATGTCACTCCGTAACCATAATGGTTACGGAGTGACACATTTCATGAAGCCGTATTTCTCAAACAAAATCCATTCAAATATAAAAAGTGTATGTAATTGATAGGTATGGGTGTTTCAGATTTGCAAATAAATTATTATTTCATTAAACCCAATTATTCTAAAAATATTTCAAAAATATGTCTTTTTGTGGTTACAGAGTGACATTTTGAGGTAACTTCATGTTTGTGCTCACTGATGTGAAACAAAGATCGCAAAGCAAAATATTATGTGAAAACTTTATTTTTTATATATCCTGCTTTCATAATAAAATATAATCAAAGTATATTTTCATTTTCTAGGTACATTTCTCTTTCATGAAATTTTAATAAAAAAAGATGCAAATTTGACAATTTTAGTAAAATTGAATATTAATGTCATTTTTAAACCCAAAATGCCCTAAAAAGGCCAAACCATCCACAGATATTGCAAATTTGGACTTTTAGCTCTCATATGATACCAAATTCGTCATGGAACAATGAATTTGAAATTTTGGGGGTCATGTCCTGTTTTGCTTGGAACTGCCCATATATAATAGCGCTAAATAGCTGTAAAGAAATTGTCATTCATATGTACAGTAACACTGTACTATAGTGTGCAACGCTACATGCTAATCTGTTTTAATAACTTCAATTAGGGATCATAAACAAGCTAAATTAAGTATTTCACCAGGTTGTAAGCATTCCAATCCAATACCCTTCTATTAACTTGATTTAACTCGTGCACCACATGAGCTAAATTTTCTGCGCCGACTCCTCCTCCACCCCTGATCTTTGTTAGTTAACAATTAATGAACGGAACATGAAAAATAATGCATAAATTTTCTTGCTCTACTATCATGATAATTGTGATTTAAGTCCAAATTCAGCTTGTACATTTGTATATGCATTGAGTTTTGTCTTTAAACAACATCATTTTTGAGGAGCAGATGTCAAAATTACAACTTTTTGCATGCCAGCCAAACTCAAAAGGCATGGCTAATTACTGTAATTAATGTCATTAAAATTCTTTAACTAAATATATAAACTATTAAAATCAAGAGCTACATTCATTAATTCAGCACGGTTTATGAATTTCAATTAAAAAATATCCTTCTCTGCACTGATTTAATTCATTAAAGCACATTTGCCAAATTTGCTGCGCCGACTCCTCCTGCGCCGACTCCTCCTCCACCCCAGATTTTTGTTAATTAACAGTTAATTAACAGAAAATGATGACATTTTTACATGTTTTGATAATTTTTTTTTTGTTATCCTATATGTAAGCTTTAATTTAAGACCAAAACCAGCTATAAGGCTTGTATAGTTCTTGAGTAAATCTATAATCAACATCATATTTTGGGAGCAGATGTCACAACTCCACCTTTTTAGGGGCCCAACTCAAAACGCATTGCCAAGTGGAAGCTGGGAAAAACAACTTCAAGAAATTAAAGCCGGAGCAAAACGATGTTGCTGGAGCACACAAAAAATATCCAACCTTTATGAGCAACAGTGTACTATAGTCGCAACGTTCCACCAACAGCTGACATTGGCTTCATCAGGTGAAAGAACACAAAGCACTTTTTTCTAAGCATCTTTACACAATTTTCATAAAACATTCCAGTAAATGATTTAAATGATATTGTTTCAAGATGCAGCTTTGAAAAATAAGTACTGTATTAGAATATTGATATTCATTTGTCGATTCATTTACATTTGCAGTCCGACTAAAAAAATAGATGGCAGAGAGAATCAAATTCTATTCTATTTTAAATTACAAAGAAGCACGTCAAACTTGACCACTGGTTGAATGTGACTTGACTACAGATCCTGCACAAAAAATAGAACATAGTTTGGGACTTGCACATTAATTGGATTTCACAGTGCACACAGGAATTACAACCATCATCATCTTGTTCATACAAAGTACCTTTCTTTCAAGAGAAAAAAGAATAAACAAGATTGTGCATTACCCTGCTTTTAGCAAACAGAGGAAGAGAAACAAAGTGGGATATTGTCCGGTGGATCCATGTCCCGCACCAGTACATAATGAACTACAAATGATATTGAATCCAATCCAGAACCCCTTTACTGACTCGAAGCTCACACATGTACATGTACCAACACAGTTAATGACAATTAACATGAACCCTAAAGATTCAATGTTGTGGCAATATGCGGTCTTGAGTATTTTTGTAGGAATGAGCATTGTTCTTCTAATTCTTTGGCTAAGGAAATTGAAGAAAACAGGAAAACGTCTTTTAAAAGATGTATGAACAAAAAGCTTAAGCATTTTCAAAGCAGTTTGCATTCTTCATAACAAGCATGTATATGGCAATTCTCCCTGTCCCAATTTCAAACATACAGTGGTGGCCAAAATTATTAAAACACCAAGCATATTTAAACGATTTTAGTTATTTTCATTCAGTTGACTATTTAAATACCTATAAAATGGTGCAAAATCTGATGTATACTGGCAATTGCACTGTCTACGTTAGTAAAAATAATATTGCATAATGATGTGTATCAGTATAGTATTAATGTAGTCGAAATGTATTCCTTAATTAATAGTATTCTAATTTCATGAACTTTTTATAGTTTTACTCTGTTAAGTAATGGTTTCAGCATTGAATATATTAAATACCTATTACTAGCATTGTATACATATATCTACATATCTGGCTGCAGTGTTTTATATTATCACATATATTCTAAGATATTTACCTTGTATCTATTAAAATGGAAATCAAACATAAAATTTAAAGCTATAAGAGTGTTCGTCCATAATTGTCAATATTGTAATCCCACAACAAGATTTGAATTAAGAATTTAAAAACATAGGCCCGTATTCTGATAGCCTGGTTTAACTTAACCCTAGGTTCAGTGTAGTTTAACTCTAGGCTAATTTTCAAATTTAATCCCAGGTTTAAAAATTTGTATTGTGATAGTGAATTGTAGCTGCAAAACTTTGCTATCGGAATACTAAATTTTTAACCCAGGGTTAAATTTAAAAGTTAGACTGGAGTTTAAACTACCCTTAACCTAGGGTTAAGTTAAACTAGGCTATCAGAATACGGGCCAATGTGTTTACTATAAAGTGTGAACCTGGGACATACAAAGACTGAATATATATATTAAAAAATTAATGTGTGTAATAAGTGTGTACAGTAAGGATTTAAGGCTTAAATTGAACCTAGTTTTTATTTATTTTTTTTTTCTTTTGGTGTAGATTATGTAAATTCATTCTCTGATACTTGTACAATGTACATGTACCATTTGTTTTTTGTTTTTTTGTTTGTTTTTTTGTTTTTATTAAACATCATAATATCATTTTTATTTCAGTTGCTTTTTCTAGCCTTCGAAATATGTTGGTGTAAATCTCCTGTAAATCAATGTGGCATGTAAAGGGTAAATGTGCACAATCATAACATCCACTGGTCGGCTGAGAGGAAGCATTTCAAGTTCTCAAGACTTTTCAAGTTTTCTGACTTATTTTTCAGATCGAACATGCGATCTTATTCACTGGGTGCACTAAGCCATAAAAAATTGTATTTACAATATCAACTTCACCAGCAAGCCTTTATCATTCAATTCCATTGTCCATGGCGGACTAAACAATTCAAGTCAGATTAAAAATCAGAGGTACTGAGGTATTTGTTCTTATTTCATTATGACTGTGCCATGGACCAGTAATGGCCTAGTGGTAGAGTCGCTGACCGGCAATCAGTAGATGAGAGGTTCAAATCCCGCTGGTTCCAAGATTTTTTTCTGACTTATTTATTATCAGATATAACATGCGATTTTATTCACTGGGTGCAAGCCATAAAAAAAAATTGTATTTACAATATCAACTTCCCCAGCAAGCCTTTATCATTCAATTCTCAAGACTAGTATCAACACAGGTCTAGAAGTGGCACATGAAGCCACCATTTTGATTATAACTATTTGATAAAATATTTTATACAACACACACAAAGATTGTTGACAGCTGATTGGATGAATGTGGGTCACATGATATTCAGCGGAATCAGCTATTGAACAGTGATGACGTAGACCGTGCAATAGTCCATGAATCTATTCAACGCCGGGCAATAGATCCATGACACGTAGATTATCTACACACTGAAATTACATATACATACATGCGCGAATGCACTGCACTGCATACACATAAACATTGCACTTGACATGACAGGTTTTTATATACTCCTAAATTACTCTTTTATCATTAAGAACATAAAATAATCTTGTGTTACAAGAATCATAATCTTATTTATTTAGATTTTACTAATAATTCAATTTTGTTTTCTTACACTTGAAGTAAGATTTACACAAACATGAAGTAATATTAAGCTATTTAGCAATCTTTTGATTGGGCATACCCACATCATAAGGGGCATTTTAAAAAAATTACTGACATTTGTTGCTGAGGGGTATTCAGTGACGCCACATCCAGCCTCAGCATATCAAGATTTCATAGAAACTGATATCAACTACTCATAAACATAAAGGTATGTTTTAATTACATTAAATGTACTTTAAATCTCAGTCACAGCCATCTTTATTCTTAGATAAATTCTATACAGTGTGTCCCACAAAAAACGAATCTGAGATTAAGTGATGTATTATTATAACTAAATCTTCATCAAAATTCATAAATGACTCATTAATTTAAAGCATCGAGTCTCTTCTTTCATTTGATAATATCTATATGAATAACACACTTGTAATTTCAGTTTTTATATCTCTTATTTAATGCACTATAATAATTGAACTTGGAACAGTATGACATACTAGGCTAATATTTTCATGTACAGATATTTTTGTAATATGAATTAGTTGAGGAAATTCATGAGAGCAAAATTTCACGATTTTGGTGATATTTCCCTTACTACAAATAGCCCTATATAGAATTGGAAATTTTTGCAATGACTAACTTGTGAAATTTGCGAAAATAAACACTAACAGAGTACCTTTAGTCTATTTTTTTTAATGTCACATTTGTAGTTATTCAATTGTCAGTTAAATGGTACAAATGAGTACGGACCCAAGTAAAAAATTAAGCAATATTGCAAATATACATGTGTACATTTACATCAAGTACCAGTATTATTAATTTTCACTTTATTTTAACTTGGGCCAAGTTAAATTGATGGAAATATGTATTTGCATCTATTCAGATATGAAAATCAGCATCCCATCTATAAATACAAAACAAAAAAGAACAATGATATTCTAAAGGTAATTTTTCATTATCGAATAAAGATATTTGTTATTGTTGAAATTTATGCAAAATACTGCTTTTCTTTTGATATATGTCATCACAATTCTCTATGCAATAGGAGATAACATATACATGTATCCATCAATTCAACTTGCGCAAAGTAAAGTGAACATTTATTATAAAACAATGCATAACACACATGGCAAGTACTGCCCCTATGACATCATAGCTTTTTGACTATGTTGCCAATTTGGTATAGCGATCAGCTTTTTTTAATGTCATAAAGACATACATAACTGTCATATTACTAGTCTGATTTTCCTTAAACTTTTTAAAAAATCTGTTTTTCTAATTTATCTGCTTTTGATAAAAGCAACATACAATCTGTGTAAAAAAAAAAAAAAAATGGTACAGTCTGGAAAAAATTATTTAGGTATGAAATCTTCTAAAATGATGTGTGAATGTGGTACCAACTTAAAGCCAAAGATTCTTCTTGCTGATGCACTTTGTTTTGTATAATTTGCTTTTGTAAATCAGAAGTTATACTTAATTTTGTGCAGCGATGAGCAAATCGAAATTACGCACAACTATTGTTCCGGTACACTTAATTCCTGGCTATTATGTGCGAATCCCATAGAAAAGCATGCCCAAAGTACATTTTTTTTCCCCCTTGATTAGAGACAACTGGTCTTATCTCAAGATCTACAGCACCAAATGGGATGAAAAAATTGCAGAAGAAAGCCTGATTTTTCCACTTTATGGAAATATCACTTTTAGAATGTGATTAATAAAAAAAAATTTTTCCACTTGTACCATTTTATTTGACACAGACTGTATTTTGGTCCAGATTTTCCCTTTACTGCAGTTGTGCATAGAAGAGTTCTAATCAGTGTGAACGTGAACATTCATTTTCCAGAGGTAAATAATCAAAGCTTTGATAAGCAATCATAACATATTCTTTCTTTTACATTTGGAGCCCAACCAAGACCAAAGCAGGGGTACCTAGGGGGCACGGGTACAGGCCACAAGACCGACACCTACGAGACCGACGGCCCACGAGACCGACGACCCATGAGTCTGACAGTAAAGTAAATAGGCCAACGAGATCGACTATAAACAATTTAGGCCCACGAGACTGACAGCCCACTAGACCGACACTAGATCAAACAGGCCCACGAGACCGACACTACAACGATATGACCCACGAGACAGAAAATTCGCAATGAAGGCCCACGACACCGACGGTAGAGCAAAACAGCCCACGAGACCGACATTACATGAAGTATACCCACGAGTCAGAAAAGAGACATCTAAAAGGCAAGAAAGGGGTGGAAGAGGGAGAAAGAGACATGGCAAGGGCCGAGAAGTAGAGACAAAAAAAAAATAAAATAAAAAATGAGTGGAAGTGCAACAGAGAGATCATGAAATCAAAGAACTAAGGAGGCAGGTCACCAACGGCAGGTTCGAACAATCCATAGGCTTTGGAAGATTTTCAGGAGGGGGGCTCAATTTTTTACCAACTATTTCGGGAAATTTTTTATTACCCCCCCCCTCCCCTCCCCCACGTTGACAGAAGTTTGTGAAAAAGAAGAAGAGGAAAAAAATTGTAGACCACATCAAGCTAAGATTTTATGATGTAAAAAATTCTATGAAGACCTTGTATTTTATTTACTTATTTGTGAGTTTGTGTGTGTGTGTGCTTTATCATTTCTTTATGAATGTTGATATGCAAGCGCGAATAGCGAGCTAGGAAAATAAATTATATTGGGAGCCTAATTTTTTTAGGGGGGGGGGGGTCCTGGCCTGCCGGGCCACCTTGATCCGCACCGGGGGGGCGGGGGGGGGGGGGTCATTACAACCTCCTGTTACGTACCTGCCTCCTTATGGTTCTTTGCTTCTTGTCTCTGTTGCCCTTCCCCACCCTTTTTTGTTTACTTCCCCTTGTAATTTCTCTCCCTCCCTCTTTTCTCCCCTTTTTGGTTGCCTTTTAGATGTCTTTGCCTACCCGATAAGGGGGGGGGGGGTGGGCATGGCCTCGAGCCCTGATGATACCCCTGTATATTCGCTTGTTTCCTTTTTATGGGCCTAATTGAAGAAACGTCTGACTTGTGGGTATACTTCATGTAACGTCGGTCTCGTGGGCTGTTTTGCTCTACCGTTGGTGTCGTGGGCCTCATTTGCGAATTTTCTGTCTCGTGGACCTGTTTGATCTAGTGTCGGTCTAATGGGTCTTTATTTGCTAGCATCGGTCTAATCGGCCTTTTTTGTCTAGTGTCGGACTCGTGGGCCATCGGTCTCGTGGGTGTCGGTCTTGTGGGATGACCCCGGGGGCACAGTACACCATTTTACTCTTCGATCATTTTCAACCAAATTTGGTGACTTTTCCTAAAATCTAAGCATTAACATTTTGATACCAGTACACATTTTGTGGGGGTGGAGCACTCTGTATTGCCATGGCAACCACAAATAGCAACCATGTCACTTTTATTTTGAGTAATTTTCTATATCCATATCTATAAGGCCATGCATTTTGAATTGGGCCAGTAAATACATATCATAGGTGGAGTTGTGACATCTGCGCGACACTTTTGGGTGCATTCCTTTCATTTTCTCAGCTGATATACCAGTTAAGATGTTGTATTTGGTGGCAAATAAAGCTTATGATGAGAGCAATACAGTCATACCAAAGAGATTGAAAAATTGTTGTTTACTTTGAAATTAATGGTTAATTAGCAACATGTGCAGGGTGGAGGTGATCAGGAAGAGCAGAATCTAGCCACCATAGATCATGCTATTGTAGATTGTTGAAATAATCCATCGTGATATTACACACTGTACTTAAAATTAAATTTTGATGATTTTGGTTAATTGCACAAAACATTCTCTTGTCGCAACATTATGTTTGTCTTATTTCATACTTACCCCCATTCGGTGATCTTGAATATTTTTAATAGATGAGTAAAGATTGTATGTACGGTATCATAAAACAGATTTATAACAGACTCCATTATCAAACTGTAATAATTACTGAGTTCAAAATTAGTTAATACAAATCTGGGGCATCTTTCTATTATTTCTTTATTTTAGAGCAAAGAGCAGCCCATATGGTGACCCTGACAAACTTCAATTGTACAAAGTTGTAGAGTTTGACTTGCTCTATCATCTTGCCAAATATGAATAATGACTGGTTGAGTACTAAAAATTAGGAAGGGGGGGGGGGGCAAATTGTGCCCCCTTAGGCCCATGAACGGTCAAAATACCTTGGGTCTTAATTATACGTGCAGAGACAATAAAAAATTATACTAAATTATATCGAAGCTCATTAAATTCAATCACTGGTTGAACATGACTTGATTACAGATCCTGCACAATTGGAACATGGTTTAGGACTGGATTTCAAAGCACAAAAACAATTACAACCAACATCGGCTTCTTCATACTTTTCATCAAAGGGAAAAGAGTAAACAGCATAGTGTGCTACACGGCTTTCAGCAAACAAAGAGAGAAACATAGTGGGATCTCACAAGGACAACAAACTTCTTAACATTATATGAATGCAAATAAGATAATACAGCTCACACAGTAGTAATATGTGTATTAAAGTTGAAGTTCGAGCATATTGTTCTTTTGCTCCAGTGTAATTTGTAAAATATCATTTTTTGTTTATATTTCAACATTCTCTGGAGATGTAAGGATTCAAGATGGGTGTTTCAGTACTTTTGGTAGCATTGATAACATTAACCATGTGTAACATGTGCGAATCTGTGATATCTAGACCAGGAAATTGGGCAAAAATTACTTTCCCGTATCCTTGTGACTCTGCAAGAATTTCATTACAGCATGGAACTGGAGTCCCTTTTTACAATTTCACAGATTCAGAATCAATCTTATTTCCTCTTGATAAAGTAGAAAGATTCACAGTAAAAAGGGATAAACATGTAGGCAATGAATGTTGGCTCAATGTTACTATCACCCCTGTACAACAACGTGATGCCGGTTTGTACATCTTGTCTTTTGTTAAGGTGGAAGGCATACATAAACTAATGACAATAGATTTGAAGGTGGTGTATCCCTCTGGTACAGCTTCATGTGAACTAAGCAATAACATACTTGGAATTTGGGTGGCAATGACATGCACAGCTTCAGTTGGGGGTTGGTCAGATCAAATTTTATGCTATCAAAATGGGAAAAGAGTAACGCATCTAAGTATGTCCACCGAAAGAGATGGTAAAGTAAAAAAAACTTTTATTGTTAAAAACAAATATCCTGCATTTTGCTGTTCATCAAATTTGGAGTCGACTAAAAATATATGTGAATGCACTGATTTCAAATGGGATTTTGAGACAAATATGAAAACAGACATAGAACCATGTCTCATGCCCCAACTCCAAATTCCATTAACTGACCCAATGGTCATACAAGTACATGTACCTACAAAATTAATGACTATCAATATAAACCCCGAAGACTCTTTGTTTTGGAGAGATTTTTTCTTGGGTATATTTGGAGTAATAACTATTGTTCTGTTAATTCTTTGGCTTTATAGAAAGTTGAGAAAAACAGGAAAACGCCTTATAAAGAATGTATGAACAAAACAACTAAGCATTTTCAAAGAACATAAGAACAAGCACTTGATGGATACAGGTTTTCCTTTTTCACAATATGACAAATCTCCCTGTCCAAATTTCAAATATGTGCAAACTTCTGTATGAACTATGAAAAGATTTTATTATCGTCAGTAAGTTGAATGGCTTGGTCTCAAAATCCTAGTTGTATGGGAGTGGCCTGTATAATAAACCTTATGAAAACATGAATTTGTATTCTATTTTCATGAGGCAAGAAGAATTTCATTAATAAAAATATAATAAATAAAAGTACCAACACAGCAGATAGCTATTAATATAAACCCTGATGACTCAATGCTGTGGCAATATGTAGTCTTGAGTACTTTTGTTGGAATTACTATTGTTCTCCTAATTCTTTGGCTTCGAAAAAGGAAGAAAAAAGGAAAACGCCTCTTAATAAAGAGAGTATAAGCAAAAATCTTGAGCATTTTCAAAGCATAGCAGTTTTCTGTCTTCATAACAAGCATGGACACAATAATTTTTGTTTCATGGTATGCCAATTCTCTCTTTCCCCATTACAAACATGTGCAAACTTCAGTGTCCAGTACACAAAGATTTTATTATAGTAACTGGAATGGCTTAGTCTTAAACACCATTGGGGTGTAACACAAAGACTTCCGATTGATTAAAAGTTACGATTGATTTTTTCTTGGTAGCCTCATCATGGACAGGATGCTCCAAAGTTGATGATCTTAATCCTAACCCTAACCCTATTCTTAATCATATCCAAATCCTAATCCATGACTTTACCTGGTTTTAAAATGAGGCTACAGAGAAAAAAATTAATTGTAACTTTTAATCAATCGTAAGTCTTTGTGTTACACCCCACATATTATAATGGGAGTGAACTGTATGATAAATTGTATAAAAAATATTTTCATGTGACAAGAGAAATTTTATTGGTAAAATAACTAGGCAGATTTGTATTATTTTTATAAAAACAAATTTTGTACAAAAAATATTTACATATAATGTATATGAGGATTTAGATTTCTAACTAAAGTTGGGGTGTCAAAGAAGCTGTACAAATTTCTAGCTTGATTATCATACAGAATACTATCAACTGAATTGCCTATTGATGAATTTGCCAAGCCGTACATGTTGCTGTGCAAAATCTAATTTATACTGGCAATTGTACTGTCCACATTAGTAAAAACTAATATTGCATGATCTTGAACTCACAACTGGAGGGGTAGTGAATTTTATGTTATATGTGTATTAGTGTAGCCTTAATTTAGCCGTAATGTATTCCATAATTACTAGTATTCTACTTTTATAAAGTTTCCATAGTTTTACTCTGTTAAGAAATGGTTTCAGCATTGAATACATATAGAATACCTATTACTAGCATTGCATACATGTATTTACATATCTGGCTGCAGTGTTTCATATTATCACATATATTCTAAGATATTTACCTTGTATATATCAAAATGGAAATCAAACATAAAATTTAATGCTATAAGAGTGTTTGTCCATAATTGTCAATACGGTAATCCCACAAAAAGATTTGCATTAAGAATTTAAAAACAATGTGTTTACTTTAAAGTGTGAACCTGGGACATACAAAGACTGAATATATATACCCCTCAAACTTTCATTTCAATTCAATTGCTTTTTAAAGCCTTCAAAATATGTTTGTGTAAATCTTCTGTAAATCAATGTGGCATGCAAAGGGTGAACGTGCATGATCTCAACATACACTGCTCGGCAGAGAGGTAGCATGTCAAGTTCTCAAGACTAGTACCAGAACCGAGAAACGGTACGTGTGAAAAGGCCACCATTATCATAATAAAGCCACCATTATCATAATAATTATTGATCAAAAGCTTCTATTGTTTACCTCTCAACCTCCTTCAAGCAGGCAGCATGTCTACAAAATAAAAAAAAAAAAAACCTCCTATTTTGTGTTGGTTGGGTCATGTTGTAGGCCTACAAAGGACTTTCCAACCAAAAAAAAAACAAAAAAACAAAAAAAAACATCTATGGATGTGATGGAATCATCAACAAGATGAAAAGTAGCATAGAACAAATTAAAAAGATCAAAGGTTAACTTGGGGGTGTTAAAAGGGTCAAATATCGTCATCAGGGGGCGGCAACCACTCCTGGGATTGAAACGGGGATTTCCCTTCACGGTCCTTGTGGGATGCAATAAAATATTGAATTCAATGTATTTAAAGATACACTAGGACTTTTCACCTCAAATGAATTAGTTAACAATTGCTTGAAATCTTCAAATTTTATAATACTGTCCACATGCTTCCACATTACTATATCTTAACTATTCTCTCTACGCAATATGTTGAATTTCGTTCATGTATGCCATGATGTCATTTATTGGCACTACCCAAAAAAGACAACCATAGTCTTTTGCAGAGTCTTAAATTTCATTTGCATATCTACAATTTTCCGATTTTGTGTATTTTCTTGAATCTTATATGTGCATTTTTGTTTTATGCTTGGAATTTGAATAAAATGAGTTTAATTGAATTGAGTCTATATTGTGATTGTGTCCTTATTTCAATTCTACGCAAAGGGATCTTCACGTGTCTGTTTTTACTTCATCCAACATAAAACACATGTACCATTACAGAAAAAAGGGAGTTTTTCATTAATTTAATATGTATTACAAATGTGATATTGATAGTATCCAAATCAAAATGTTTTTCTTTCTCTGTTGTCATGTTTAAACAAAATAATATTTTCGAAACAGAGGCATGTCATTAAAAAACACAGTGCAGGTAGTGATTTTTTTTTCCATCAAATTTTTAATGTAGAACATTTTAACTGTAAAAAGTGTACTGTTAAATTTGCGACCTATCAGTGATTTTATACATGGTGATTTAATACAATGTACAATTTTTAAACTTGTCAATGAAAAAAGAAACATGCAAGAGGATAGTCGCCACCCAAGCACCTATATCAAGATAACAAATTGACACAAAATTTTGAAAAATACAAAAACTTTTAAATGGCTGTGTACACATTTATGATTATGTTTCGAGTTTGGGCTAGCAGTATCGACCCCAAGCATAAGAGATAGACATACATTGTGTATAGTATAAATTATGCTTTTCAATGAAAGTGATTTCCAGCAGGTTTTTGTTTTCCATTTTTAGGTGGTATGTACGTATGTACATATCACCTCTTGTTATTGTCAGAATCTTCTTCTTTTTTTTTCTTTTTTTTTTTTCTTCTCTTTATTTTTTATTCTAGAGGGGATGAAGTTTCTATATATTTTAAATCGTTTCCAGCTGACAATACAGACGCCGCGCTAATCAAATTTCAATTTCCGCGCGTGCGTCAATGGGGCAATTAACGTACAAACATACGTCTTTTAGAATCCTCCAAATCTCGTCCGAAAGGTCGAAACCCTGTTTATTTTTCACATGCTCTGAAAGTTTATGACAGTAAATATAATCCACTTATAAATGTGGGTCTAAGGAATAAAACATCGGCATATTCTCATGCAAACCCACAATTCATTTTTTTTTATCCAGTCCAAATTTAGTTATTATCAGGATAAATATGGTTGATTTTCTCCCAAATGCTTTTCATGTTAAGGCTGAGACAGTTCCCAAACAGTCAAATTTTAAAAGGTGATTAAATGTCAAATTCATCACATTACACAATTCTTTTCTCTCTT
>CALNVZ010003433.1:16776883-16847681 GCA_940671915.1 Paracentrotus lividus | reverse complement strand
CTTTTTCAAAAAGTTAATTTTACTCTCTCTTTTCGTTTCAGTTTTGTTCTCTCTCTCTCTCTCCTGTAGCCAATTGCTGCATACTGTTTTGCATTACAAATACATACCAGTACATACCACCGATAATTGTACGCATTACAATTATAAAAGCTCTAGTTCTTCTTAATAGCACATCTACTACACAATTCAAAACGATTTCTACCTAATTTTCCCTTTAAATGCTATTACATTATCAGAAAACTGATTCCAAATTATCTTTCATTGATAATTGTTCTTTTATTTCAAATGCAATTGAATGTTAATGAATGATCAGATTGTTATCTCTAGTGAAACACACCCATACTAAGATCAACCTAAAAATTAGCTTTACACCAAAGTCCATACTACATATTGAGTGAACCACACGTATGGCAAAGTAATATTTCGAAGAAGCAGTACTTAGTCCCTCCCCCCCCCAAAAAAAAAACAACAACAACAAACACACATACAAAAAATAAATAAATAAAAGGAGTTCATGTGCTTGTGAAATAATACCAAGCTAATTTTGCGATCATTTGATTGCGCATGAATAAACATCTCATAAGGGGCATTCTTTGAAAATTAATTACATTTGTTGACGAGGAGCATTCAGTGAAGCTCCACCCATCCTCAACGAATCGAGCTTTAAACCAGAGGCTGACTGTAACTTTTTATCATCATATAGGTATGCTTCCATTACTTTAGTTCTAATCAAAATCACAGCCATTTTTATTCTTATATAAATACAAACTTTTTATCTCTGAAGAATTTGCGATGTACATGTAAATGTACTGATGTGAATAACAAGCTTGTAATTTCATTTAATATATCTATTATTTTAATGTACTCTAATAACGAAATTTGGTATGGTATCACTACAATATCTACCTATTCTTTTTTGATGTCGCATCTATAGTTATTTGATCAATTGTCAGATGAATGTTATCAAGGATTTCGGACCCAAGTTAAAGTATTGCAAATATATCCTATCCCATTATAACAAGTACAAATACAATATTTTATTTAAGGACTCTTTTATTCCTCCACTACAAATCAAATAAATTCACAGTTCTTTAAAACAGATTTGCGATTCCAATTAACGTAATGTACTGTAACTACATACATCATAATTAGATTTGGCATCATATATGCATTTTCATACATGGAGGAGTTTTCAAATCAAGAGACCTGTGGGTCATTCCATGCCAATTCACCCAATGGGTTACACCCTACCGTCTCAGAATTTGCTCAAATTTGGTACACATAAAGTTTAACATTACCTTCCATGAAACAAAAAAAATTAGCGTAAACGGTCTTGCGTTCTCCGAGCTATGGCGGCCCGCCCTCTTTGCATTCGTTTCGTGCAAACAATGGCGGGCCTGTGACCTTCCATTCACCACGTGCACAATGCGCCTGAAAGTCTGGCTTGACCAATCTTTCTTCTAAAAAATCCCCATTCAAAAGAAATTCAAGACGGAATTCAAAACTACGAATCAAAACATGGGTATTCAACATATCTATTGGAGCGAATTTAAAGTGCTATGACCTTGACCATTTCTCTGTTAACCTTGATTTCTGACCCCCAGACGAAAATATTTTCTCTGATTTTTATGGGTACGTTTAATTGTCACGACATTCAAACATATAACATATCATGTAATACTAGGACTGATATCTTATTCTGAACTTCACCTTTTACAAACTCTTTTCAATGCTCTACTTTACAAGCTTACTCTTACCCCAAACTACTGATATTCTGTGTTGGTCATGTGGTTCAAGTCTCCATTATAGGCTTACTTGAATACTTCCAAATGAAGTAAATTGCATTCAATTAAGACAGGAAACTAAATTTCAGGCTAATAAAGAAAACATTAAACACAATGATAATGTATAACATTGACGTAGGACTCCATTTGCTATGAATAGAGAGCATTTGTTTAGCCGTTTGATTGGGGTGCAATAGGTATACATACAAATCATCAAAATCTGCGGTTTTGACAGAAAAAAAATGCTTCCTACATGAAGTCAGCTCTACTGTCCCAAAGTGATTACAATCCTTGAGATCTTTAAGCATAGCAACAGATAGGAATACATTATGCATTTGATGTAATGTCTACTTCAGTTTGAAAGTATTATGTATATGGAGTTCTGTACACCACTTACCAACACAAATATCAGTATGTGGGGGTAAGACAGTAACTTTGTGTAAATTGCATTAAAAAGAGTTTTTTAAAGTGAAGAAATAAAATATCATCCTAGATATTTACATGATATGTTATATTATACTGACAATTAACATACATAAAAATCAAAGTAAAATATTATCGTCTGGGGGTCAAAATCAAGGTATAAGGAAAGGTCAAAGGTCATAGCACTTTAAATTGCCACATAATATTTTTGATACCATTTTGAATTCCTCTTTGAATTTCCTGTGAATGGTAGTCAGTTTAAAAAAAATTGGTCAACCAATTCAGGGCGCATTGTGCCGTTGAAATGGAAGGTCACACCCATTTTTGCCGAAACGAATAAAAAAGGCGGGCCATAGCTCGGAAAACGACTGGACCGTTTACGCTAATTTTTTTTGTTTCTTTGGAAGTAATGTTTAAACTTTATGTGTACCAAATTTGAGCAAATTCTGAGACGGAAGGGTGCAAAATTGCACTTTCATTGGGTGAATTGGCATGGAATGACCCCTGTAAAGAATCAAAGCTCTGATAAATAATCATAATATTAATTTATATTGATTTCGTTTACATTGCAGCCCAACCAAAATAATTAAAGGGCAAAGAGTATCAAATTCTATTCTACATTACTATGAGGTACATCAAACTCAATCACTGGTTGAATACGACTTAATGCAGATCCTGCATAATTTGGAACATGGTGTATGACTTGCACGTCATCTGGATTTAAAGGGCAAAAAGGAATTCAAACCAACATCAGATTCTTTATACCTTTCTTCAAAAGTATTGCACAAGGAGTAAACAACGTTGTATGTTACACTGCTTTCAGCAAACTGGAATAAGAACAAATGAGATCTAATCCGGACACCAAACTTCATATCATAATATAGGGGGCAATAATACAATTTTTTACCTTCTGTACCATAGTTTGACTCCTGTAAAAGGATGTTGGATTGAGCTACTAAAGCATAAATAGTTTTTAATGTTAATTTATGCGTCAAAGTTGAACATATTCTTGAGGTCAACATGAGTTTATCAAGGTCATTTGTTTTTGTATCATTAATCACATTTACCATGTGTATTATGTGCATATCACTACACACAGTAATAGAAGGTAAAGGAATACGACTCGGTTATCGATATCCTTGTGACAGTGCAAGTGTCACATTACAGTATGGAATTAGAGTCCCTTTTTACACTTTTCCAGGCAATTCAAAATTTCCTCCAGATCAAATAGGAAGATTCACTGTAACAAGGGATGAAAGCATTGATTGTTGGCTTCGTCTTACTATCAACCCAATACAGCGACATGATGCCGGTTCGTACATCTGTTCCATTTATGACATTGAGGGCGCACATAGAATAACAATTGATTTGCAGGTAGAGTATCCCCCTGGTATAGCATCATGTGTACTAAGTAAGGAAAACATACTTGAAACATGGGTAGCAATTGAATGCACAGCTTCAGTTGGGAGTAGGTTAGATCAAATTGTATGCTATCAAAATGGGGAACGAATGCCTCCAAAAACCATGCCTGATGAAAGCCATGGCGAAGTGAAACAAACAATACTTGTCAAAAACACATTCCCCGTGTTTTGCTGTTCATCTGACATGGTGCCAACCAAAGACATATGTGAATGTACTGATTTCAAATGGGATTTTGAGAACAATATGAGAACAGACATGGATCCATGTCCTGCACGCTCACATAATGAACTACATCATCCACTCCAGATTCCCTTTACTGACTCAAAGCTCACACATGTACCAAAACAGCTAATGAATAGCAATATAAACCCTGAAGATTCAATGTTGCGGCAATATGCGATCTTGGGTACTTTTGTTTTAATCAGCATTGTTCTTCGAATTCTTTGGCTAAGAAAATGGAAGAAAACAGGAAAACCCCTTGTAAAAGATGTATAAACAAAAAGCTTGAGCATTTGCAAAGCATGTAATACAAATTTGCTTTTTTTTCTTCAAAATATGGCAATTTTCCCTGTCCCAATTTCAAACATGTGCAAACTTTTGTTTTTAAGTATAAAAAGATTTTGTTATAAATTAGTTAAATGGCTTGATATTAAAGACCTAGCTATAATGTAAGTGAATTGTTCAACAAATCCTATCAAAGATGTGAATTTTCATTATTTTCTCACATGTGACAACAAAAGTTTATTGGTACAAAAATAAGTGGACTAATTTTTAGGAAAATTTGTATCATATTAGTATAATATACATGTAAATATATAGACTTTCAATTTAAATAGATTCTGTATGAATTACTAGCTTCATTTCCAAGTACAAAATAAATAGTGTCCAGCTGTGGTCTGGGACCCATCCCCACAATATCACATAAGTACTGAGTGCCTATTTGCCAAGACATTGTACGACTAGGATTTTCACTCATGTGCTGTACAAAATTTTATGTACTGTGAAAATATTTTGTTTATCATCCATGTAAGAACACCTAAAGGGTGCATAATCTCAAACTCCTGACTGATAATTTGTACAATAGAAGATAAGAAGATTGTTAACACTGTAATCCCACAATAAGATTTGAATTACGAATGTAGAAAAAATGTATACACTATAAAGTGGGAACCGGAAAACATGCAAAGACTGAAAACAAAAATAAATACTTGTGTGCAGTATTGTGGGTGTAAATTGAACCTATTTTATTTTTTTATTGTGCAGATTGTCTTAATTCAGCCTAAGGTACCTGTACAATATTCATGTACCATGTTTTTTTTTAATATCTATTAATTAAACACCATAATTTCACCTCAAATCATTTGGTCTTTCTAGCCTTCAAATTTGTTTGTGTAAACCTTCTGTATATTAATATGGCATGCAAAGAATTAATGGGTACAATCTCCACACCTAAGGGATTATTCCAGTCAAGAGTACAATTTGGGGGGACATGTTCATCCGATCACAATAACGGTCACCATCGTACCAGGTGTCCTTTTTTTCATCGGGATTAGGAAAAGCAATGTAGACAAAATGCCTTGCTCAAGGACAGACATTTAGAGACAGGGATGATAGACATGCCCTATGCATCACAAGTCAGGTGACTAAACCACTTGACTACAACACTTCTGCAAAATAAGATTCTGCCATAACAGAAACTCCAACCCCAAGCACCTCTTCATTTGGAGATTCTCCTGCCTTTAACAAATGGGAGACCCCCGCTCAATAAACAAAGAGACCAAATAACAAGCATAAAGCACAGAATTTCTTGTGGCCATAAGCAACGCTCAACACTAACATTTTTTTTTTTTGTTAAATATCCAAATTTTCCAAATTTGGGAGCCCGAATCAATAATCTGGTTGCCCGAAAAAAAATATGATAATAAACAAAACAACAAAGTTTCCCCTTCTTATTAGCGAGGGAGCGGTTGAGTTGTGAGGGGAAAAAATAATGGGTTCGGGACATGGGAGCTACTTTCTTTATTTCATCTTTTTTTTCCATTCATAATTCATACACCAATTTTGTATGCCGTTACTTAATGATGATGCAAGAAATCGAATAAATTAAAAGCTTGACAATCATTTTCTTTAGAAATGGAAATTGACATTAAGAAAAGACGTCAATGACTGATGTGTAAAAAAAAAATAACAAAACAATGACCGGTTAAAACTGAACTTCGCTCTCAAAAAATATTTCTATCTAGTCTAACAGTTAGGAATCTGAACAAAAATGTAAATTAGACTTCTGTTACAAGTCAATGGAATTCAATTTTTCTGTGGTCTAGTTTAATCCAAAAAAATTCATCCACCATTCACCAAAGTATGCTAAGATATATTATTTTCATCAGACAATCACTACCATCACTTTTAAAGATGATAAAAAGTAGGCCCCTTCAAAGTTTAGAAGTTCCGAATGCATCTGCTGTCAGAGGCTATCACTGACAGATTCTGCCCCAGACTTTTGGAGGAATACAGCTCAGTTCATCTACAACAGTGCAGACATAGCACCAAAAATCGATCTATTACCAATTGTTGAAAACTAAATTTCAGATGTAAACTGGGGAAGAGGTTTCAAGATCATATTTTCTAATGCTCATCCTGAAACATGGACACCCAAGACCAAATTTTAACCTTAAAATCTATGAGCAAAAACTTCAAAAAAATGTCAGTCTACACCAATTAGCACACATGGGACAGACACAAACAATCGGTGTTTTAATAAATATCAGGGTCATTTCTGCTCTGATATTTGACTTGAAATTAGTTTTAATATCACATTTATGTGTTGGAATAGCCTCAAATGTTTTAATACCTACATACCTAGTGTTATATTCCAAATTTCCCTGTGGCTGGCCAAAAGAATTTGAGGGTCAACTCGGGCAACTCTTTTTGATAATTCCTCTGATCTGAGGGTCCTGGTAGGTAATCTAGGCGCCCCGGGCGCCCGGGCGCCCCTTAATGTTGAGCCCTGCATAAGCCACTGTTAGGTTATAACAACTCTTTGGTGCTTTGAACATTATGGTAAATAATGTTTATATATTGATTCATAATAATTTCACTCTTGTCAAAGAGGTGGCTGGGAAAAAGGAGGAGACAACTATACAGCTAGGTTGGGAGAAATTCAAACTCAAGCGGGAGAACGGAGGATTTTTCAAAGAGGCCTTTTGGCAGGTTATCATCCGCCAAAAGCAGCAGAGTTGGAGTCTATAGACCTGCTTGTTTGCTTTAATAAAAAATTTAACAATTTGAAGTGTTACCTGATCGACTCCGGTACCAATCTTCTTGGCAAACTCATTCTTCTCTACCACACTAAGATGACAGTACTTCAAGAGTATGTCCCCATCCAGGATATTACGATGAGGGTTATTAAGATGACGCATCTGGGACTTCACATGCCTGAAAAAAGAAAGGGAAAGTACGGTATTCCTGGAAATATTCCCGTTACATGAATTTTCACTTATATCACACAAAGAGCGGCAGGCGCGAATTTAGAAACCTGCAAATATATGGGCATGATTTCTTATGCATGTATTGAATAGGTTCAATTGCGAGCTTACAAACAACACAAATTCAAGAACCTGTGAACGTGTTTTGAGGCTGCTCAGCCCGAAAAATTGATCGCGCAAAAATAACAGCAGATACAGTAATGGAAATTATCTTTCCAAGGAGTAAGAAATTATATCCAAAATCTGAGCCTCAGCTTGAATATACTGCCCTACTTTGACAGAAGGAAGCAATTGACACATAAATCAAGTTTTTTTATTTTTTATGTCTTCATATTTCATTTATTGCCATCTCCCTCCTGGTCAAATTAAAATCAATGTTTATCCTGCTTAAAGATACAGTATGTATACAAGGTAAGACTTCATGAGATTACATTGACATCAATGGAAATAGGGGATACATTTTGCTCTTCTACAGGAAATGTCACTTTTGTTACTTGCTTCCTTTTGTCAAGTATGGCAGTATACCATAAGCAATTTTTCCTTCACTAAACTAAAAAACAAAACAAAAAAAACAAAAAAAAATTCATCCTTTTACCCTAGTTTTGGTTTATACTGTTTGTTCTATAATAATAATAATATAATAACAATAATATCGTTTTATTTACCCAGGGTAGCCACTTCAGTTCTGACAACTGTTCTCCCAGCGGGCCCTGCATGATGTCATTATTATCCCCAAAGCTCCTTGTTAAAAGGCAACTTTTAGGTACCATTTTTGTAAGTCTTTGGTATGACTCGGCCGGGTTTCGAACTCACGACCTCCCGTTTATGAAAGCAAGGTGGGCTACCTTTTAATGGGCGCTCTAACCGATTGAGCTATCATGTCCGGTTCTATAACACGCTTGGTCTCATGGCCATGTTGTCTTTTCTGAATTTGTCTACCTGCATTCAGCTCCTCTACACTACACATGGTTCCATCAAAGCCATTTGGTAAAATTGTGTTTACACCACATTTTTAGACAAAATATATTATTATTATTTTGATCGCCTTAAGAACAGAAACACGTTATGATCATTTACAATCATCCACCCCATAAATCCTTCACCTCAAGGCTATTAAATCCTCCCCTATAGATTTTGATAGAAAATGCCATATGCTGTCCCAGTACATAAGCTATGCATTACTCTCACAACCGGCCATATCTTAACCCATTGAGAGCGGGAACCGGGTATACCCGGGTCCCGTCTAACACACTCATGGACGGGAACCGGGTATACTCGGTTCCCTAATGACCACATCTTTATCACCAAATACCCCCTAAAATTCACCTTTTGTACCACTTTTGTTGAATTTTTGCTATATGCAGTAGTTAATTTATGAAATGAGCGACATGTTCTAGTGAAATAGATGTCATAACTATTTGATATATTTAATAAATAAGCTTTTTGAATAGATATATTTCACAGGCACTCAGGATGAATTGCGTCAACCGGTGTATAAAAGTGACCATCAGCGATTTTTAGCATTTTCGGTTTCGCTGATCCTCCTTTGTACTACTTGTATTGTTAGCCCATGACAATTAAATGGATCAGCGCAAGGTGTGGCGATTTTCTAACATGGGCGCGCACACACAAAAAACCGGATGTATCTGGAGTTATAAAGAAGTATCGATCGGTGGCTGTACTAATTAGCCAGCGCTTCCAGTGGCTTAGCTGAGAAGAAAACTATTCTTTAAAATTAGAGGACGGGTCGATATCTAATATAAATGACTAAAAATATCTAAACCCCGATTACTACCTCAAAAGAAGAGGATATACGGCTTAGTTTAAAGTTTGTAAGAAATGAAAAGAAAAGAGTAAAGAGAGAGTGTGTTCAAGAATCAAGTCGGCAACCAAAGGACTGGAATTCATGTTCGTTTCTTTTGTAACTAAAACACATAGGTTCATCTCAGGCCATGGTATAAGAAAATTCAATACATTCAATAAGAGATCTTTAAATAAGGATAACATTAAAAAAGCAACCCTTTGTTCACCTTGTTCCGGACTCAATAAGGTGTAAAATATTTTCTTTCAGGCCAAGACAAGATAATCAGTTTACAAACCGGAGGAATGCTTTCCTTGTTTACAATTTTTTTTTTTTTTTTCTACGTAGTAATATCGAGTTTGACATGGGAATGTAGAATATTCAATCGTGTAATGATAAGGGGCAACTGAGACCTAAAAACACCCAAAAAATATATATATTAAAAAAAATCAAGCTTCACTTCTAAGATCTATTACCAGCGTGCAACCAGGCTACGCACGAGCGATTTAACCAGAGCCCGCACGCGCGGACATTGTCATCACTTTTTTAATCTCGTCTCGGGGTAATGTAATCAGGCCCAACAATTTTGTCATCAACAGGTTAAGGGTGTTGGTTCAAACGTGGCCGGAAAAGCGAGGTCAAGATGTACAACAAACTGAGGAAATATTGGAATGTCTTGCTGACCTGAATTGTTTAGGGTTGAGTCCTCCTATGTGAGGGAGGCCATTGATGAGGACATTCTGCAACATGAGTAATCTCCTGTATGTCTTCTCAGCCATGGGAAGAAGAAGGCCTAGACTGCCGTCAAGAGTAGCTGCTCATAAACAGACAAATAATATTTGATTAGTTCAGTCCCCCGTCCAATGCTACCATGAGTAGTCTCTTGGACGGGTTGCTCTCTTGGCTATGGATCATTCCTGTAAAGTTTGTTGAGAATCTAACAATGTGAATTCCAGAAGACCTTTCACCAGGAATTAAAAAAAAGGGACTAACAGCCTCCCTCCCGCCCCCCCCCAAAAAAAAAGTCAAGTAAAAATCAATATATCAAATAGAATTAAAAAAAATAAAAAATAAAAGCAATGTCCATGTACATGTATCCAATAGTTTTGGTAACTGCATATACATGTGGGTTGAACAAAATACAATTGTAGCTGTTACCATAGAAGACAACTTGTCTACGGACCACTGGCCCTGACAGTATCTGTTCTGTGGAGGGGTCAGTCAACCTGCAGCGAACCCTACAGAAGGTATTGATTGTTGACCCGATGTTCATGTCGGCCCTTCGGAGGAGGTAGTTACCCCCGGAACTCTCGGGGGACTCAGGGTGGTAGTGAAACAAGATCAGATTCTTGTCGGCATCAGACACTATAAAGTCAAACAGACATCAAACTAAATTAGACTAAGGTATTGTAGATGCTTTGTTAGTACTGTATTAGTGGTTATTTCTGCGGTGGTTTTATTCTCATGAATTTTGCGAGTCCATCTTCGCGAAAATTTTCATTTCAACATAAGGCTATTTATAGTAATGAAAACATCACAAAAACCGTGAAATTATCCACTCTCAAATTTCCCAAACTATCAGTACATCAAAATATTGGCTTACACAGTATGATATACAATCACTGTGTCTTTGGGTGCCTTTGAATGTTTTGGCAAATAGATGGCGCTTTACAAATGCTTTTCTTCTTCTTCATCATCATCATCATCATCATCATCATCATCATTTCATTTGTCACTTCTCACTCCCTTCCTCTCTTCATGACATCAGCAGCCTAGAACACTTGCAATCGTGCCTTGGATGTTATATATTCTAACACCTGTGTGGACACTTTAATTGGTCGAGCCTGCTGCTTTTGAATGACATTTCTAACATATGGTGCTGTATAAGTACAGTTAATCATCATCCTCATCCTCCCATAAAGATATTCCCAGCTTAAGTTCTTCACAGTGTTTGAGAGTAACATCTTGTCTAGTCACAAAAAAAAATAATAATAATTATGTAATGAATAATTAATTTGTTGAAATTACTGTAATGATATGCAAACTACTCTACTCTATACATTGTAAGCAGTGTACTGAATACACACACCACTTAGAGAAAACAAATATGTTGAGCTTGTTAACCTCCAGACTACTAGGACACTGATAAAGGAATAAACTTACCAAGGAATGCCATCTGTTTATCATCTACCATGAACTCACAGCCAAAGATCTCTAGAGGTCTCGTACACTGGGGAATTAAGAAAAAAATTATCAAGAAGAACTGATCAATGCAATTCTGAATGGTATTCCAAGCAGTACACCCTCCTCCAAAAAATTGCAGGCAAAATTCTGCTGTAAAATAATGCACCCCTCAAAATGATCAAAAGATTTCACTCAATTCTGGCATTCGATATACACCAATCAGACTTTAGAGCGATGTAACTTTTAGTTTGTAACTAGCTTTGGGGGGAGGGGGGGGGGTTCCAATGGGCTATGCAATGAGCCAGGTGCATGCATGTCAGTGCGTACATACATTTCTTTAGTTATGCATACTGGAAGCCCCCCAGCTATGGCCGCCATAAGAAAAAAAAAACAAAACCCAAACCACATTGGTCTATAGTCCTTACCCTGCTAACAAGTGAGAGTGTTCTATCATGCTGTTGGTATTGAAGGAAGTAAGCTCCTTTCATCACGTCTGTAATGAGAATGAATTGCTTGATACTGACAGCATTATGGATGTAGATCTGGGTGTCGATGAAGGCTAAGCCTATCAGGTCATTATCCTTGAACTGCCACATGTACACCTAGAGAAAGAAAAGAATGTATGCTATAATCCATAAAATACAAGATGGGGATGATGACATCTAGAAAATATAATTATTCCAAATTTAAAGAGGAACTGTTTTTTTCCATTATATTGCAGGTACAGATCCAGGATTGCAAGAAAGAGAGGGTGAAAATGGCAAATCTGAAAATCGTGGGGGTGTATGTCTCTTGCGACCCGGCCAGGATCCGCAACTCCACTCTGCCATAGTTTAGGGGTACCTATTTCAATAGAAATAACAATTGAAATTATTAAATACAAAGTAAAATTAATACAACAATAAACTTTTTTAACTTTCTGATACTGTGCTTAATCATGAAATCTATGCATCCAGCTAATTTGTTCATACATGATGTTAGACTAAACAAAAAAGCTACAACTAGTGCTAATTTGGAAAAGGTAAAGGAAATTACATTATTTTCTGGGTTGGAAAAAAAAATGAATAAATTGTAATGACCTACCTTCTGTCCTATGCAGGTGAGAAGAAAGCCCATGACCTCACAAAGAGTGGAAACCGGTCCCTTCTGTCTCTTCTCATACAAGGGCTAAGTGTTATGAAAGGGAGAATTTTTAGAAAAGATATGTCAACAATCTCTCATGCAAAGCAATCTACTGCAGAGTACTTGCTACACTATTTCTTTGAAGTTAAACACGGGTCACGATTTGTATTATAAAGTACATGTTTTCTAAAAGCCAGTTAAACAAATGAACTACAAATCACAAATAGATTTTGTTTTTCATAAATGGAAATACAGGTCAATAAAAAAACTACTAGTATGCACACAATTCAAGGGCTATCCACTCCAATATAAGGCTACTTATAGCAATGAAGAAAAAAAAAAATTAATTTCCATCACAAGTTGAAAATTACAGAAATATAGGCTTCAATACAGTATATTTCAAATTACAATCTGATAGAAGGGGAGGAGGATTCGATCCTTACCTTGAGTTTGTTCTTGGTGAGGGGTTGTCCAGGTTCAGGTACAACTTCAATGCAGTCATAGATGTAAATCTAAACACACATGGAGGTAATAAAGGAATTCACACAATATGAAATAATTCTTTAAATGCCAGTTATCTTCTAAATTTAAATTCAGTCAAATTTTGTTTGAATTCACATGAATCTATATTTTGAAATTCCCATAACTCAAAATCACTATAGAAGATCCAAGAATAATGCATGCATGCATTTTAATAATAATGCATTCCAAGCTGGGGTGACAATACCATGTATCTCAGTTCTGTTACCCCGAAAGTAACGTACTTGGCAAAGCTGTTATTATATCTCCTCAATATTTGACATTTTTTAGATACACTCTGACCTCGTTTATCTGGCCACATTGGGACCAACAAACATTCCTTAAAGTGAAATGGCCAGTTGTGAGAGTAATGCATAGCCTATGTATTGGGACACCACAGGGCATTTCTTTAAATAAAAAATTATAGGGGGAGGATTTAATAGCCTTGAGGGGAAGGATGTGTTTTTATGAGTGTAAGAAGGTGAAAATAGTATACAAAAATAGGAGAAAATTTTTTTTATATAATGCTCAAAATGATCTTACCGATCCTCGTGTTTGTAGGTCCTCCGAGAACACATGTGTGGTGGAAACAACAACATAACCTTTCTTCCCTGTCATGGTGCCTTCACAGTTCAGGTTCACGACCTTTAGACAGGTCACATTCTCAGGTGACTCAAACTCAACCCTGATTATCATCAAAATACAATCAAATTCTTTTAATATACTTATAATAAAGAGCCTTGATGTAAGACTTAAAAAGAAAAGTATTAAAAGAACCCACTGGCTCTAAACCACCAATTTTTTTCTTTCTGAAACTAGATGTTCCAAGCTTTCCTTTGTAAAAGTGACCCTTGTTCACTCAAGCATGAAAGAGTAGCATCATCACTCATTACATATCATAAATAACATCCTCAGTTACCATACTCCCCCCCCCCCCCAAAAAAAAAAAAAAAAAAAAAAAAAAAAAATCACTCAAATTAGAGTATGATATTTTTTTAGACAATTGTTTTGTGAGAATATACTTTTTTTCAATATGCTCTGTATAAATGAAGAAAATGAATAACATACCTTGTTGTTAGGGATAGCATCCCAACTGACTGGTGAGAAGAGCTGTATAGAGAAGCATATCTTAGTGGTTGGAACAAAACGATCATCTGTAAATCCAAAGGGGAAAAAAAAAGAAGAAATGTACACAAGTTAGTGAAGTTTGGACATTTGAATGGTACATGACCCATTTGGTACGATCTCCAATGTTTTGGGCTTTTCAAGAGGAGATTTTGACAGGGGGGGGGGGGGGGGGGGGGGGGGGGGGGGGGGGGGGGGGGGGGGGGGGTGGGGTCAATATTTGACCCCCCCCCCTGAGATCTCAGCCGCGGATGGTCCGATCACCGCAGAATTTTGCACGAAAGTCGCTGCACATGTAAAGGGTATCGCTAATATATTTTTTCGAAAGAAAAATTCACATATTTAATTTATGCTAATTTATACATACTCATGTATGCAAATTAGATGCTTTTTTTATTGAAATCGTTAATATTTCATTAACAAACATAGTTATGAAGCTCAAAGTTGCTGAGTAGCAAAGTCAAAAGTATTGAATTGACAAATTCAGAAATTTCAAATTAATTCTTTTGTATTCTATTGTTTTGTGAATTTCTTATGTATTCTATTGTTTTTATTTCTTATGTATTTCTTTGTTTTTGTAATTTTTTATGCGTGAGAAATGTTTTTTGGTCAATATAAAGACAAATTTAATCAATCAAAAGGCTCAGAAGGCACAATTATCAGTATTTTGTACACAAACGCATGCAAAATGACGATTTTCGTTCAATTTTGGCCTGACATGTGATTACATAATGTTGCATAACTCGACAACGGAATATCCGATTTTTTCGAACTTGGTGTCAAAAGTTGGTAAAACACCTATTGGTCTACAACCTATTGGTCCACTAGCCAATACGTCTACCTCCATTCAGTCTAAACCCTAATCGTCCACTAACCATTTGTCTACACCCAATCGCGTCCACCCACCACTCGTCTACATCCAATTGGTCCACTCACCAGTTTGGTCTACATCCAATTGGTCCACTCACCAAGTTGGTCTACATCAATTGGTCCACTCACCAGTTGGTCTACATACAATTGGTCCACTCACAGTTGGTCCATCCAATTGGTCCACTCACCGGTTGGTCTACATCCAATCGGTCCACTCACAGTTGGTCTACTCCAATGGCTACTCACCGTTGGTCTACATCCATTGGTGCCATGTCACCGGGGTTGGTCTACATCCAATTGGTTTCCACTCACCGGTGTCAACATCCAATTGGTCCACTCACATTTGGTCTACATCAATGGTCACTCACCAGTTGGTCTACATCCAATTGGTCTACTCACCAGTTGGTCTACAACCAATAATTGATCAAAATAAAATGCGTTGTATAAATTCTTCAATAGTGGAGGGCCGGGCAGACAAAATAATCAATAACAGGTTAAATTTTAAAGTGGTGGGGCTATACGTGGGGGGGTGGGATTGGTGGCAAATATTTTTTTCGGATTATTCAGTCGTAGGGTCCAATCGCGGTTAAAAACGAAAAAATTCTTATTTTATTCCTTTTTACTTTTTGCTCAATTTGGCGCCCCTAGTTATGTTTAATTTGGGCGGGTACCCGGCCCCCCCCCCCCCCCCCCCCCCCCCCCGGAAAACGTAGCAATGTTTGTTTATTTACAGTTTTTTACCTCTAATAAGATAATTTTGTGCTCTTCAAAATGTTCATAGTTACGTGAAGGGAGGGGGCGTTTTATCGATAAAACCTTGAAAAGGTGCCATTTTTAAAGCGAGAGCGAACTGAGCAACACTTCACTGACTGTGTGTTAATACAACTACTGAGTCTAAGTATACCTTTTGAGATAATATTAACAAAGGCGGTGGTAAAAATTAACCTACCATTTTATTTGTATTGGATCTAACAATGTTTTGAGGGGAATTTAGTATGTGTTTTGGATAGCTTGATAACATTGGTATGAATTTCACTGAGTCGGTGAAAAAGTGTGGTTTTCATTCAATGGGCCTGAAATTATAAGGACTACACTATTCAGGATGTTTGCATTATGGGTTAGGATCAGGCAGAAACAAGTTTAGTTGAGGACTTGAGGTGGTGGTATAAGGCTTGTAGTTCAACACTATTTGGGTTCGCGAGAGTCCTGGAAACAGGTTGATTGTACACATGTAACGTATTCTGGGGGGGGGCTTTAACGGGCCCGGGACCCGGGAGAGGGCGCCCAAAATGACCTCACAAGGGTCTTTCAACATTGACCTTAGACGGGCGCAAATTTGAGAAAAATGATAAAGTTGATAAATTATAATTTAAGACAGCTGATAATGACCTTAATGGGTTCGCCGAAATTTTTTTCAACACCACCCCTCCACCACTCCCCCCGCCAAGAATCATATATGAAACAATAGGGGGTAGGGTTGAGGTCGCTCGACCGGCCCGTAGATATATAACTGATAGACCAAAAAGATAGGAAGACCACCATACTATTTTTGTGTGTTTGGTTGTAATTAGAAGACACATTGCTATAGAGAACAAGGATGCAACCAATTGCATCTCAATTGGTGTTGACACAAACACCTGTAGGACCATTTGGGATGTGACAATGCCTAGTAGACAATTGGATGTGGACAAACGCCCAGTAGACCAATTGCGATGTGCGACAAAGCCTGGAGAGCCAATGGATGTGGAACAAACGCCTAGGTAGAACCATTGGAATGTGGACCAAAATGCCTAGTCACAATTGGATGATGGGAACCAAACGCCTAGTAGAAGAAAAGAGCTAAAATTGGACTGTGGGACCAAACGCCTAGTAGAACCAAAATGACCATTTGGATGTGGGCCAAATGCCTTAGGTAGACCAATTGGATGTGGACCAAACGCCTAGTAGACCATTGGATGTGACAACGCCTATAGACCAATTGGATGTGGACCAAAACGCCTAGTAGAACCCAATCTGGAATGTGGGACCCAAACGGCCTAGTAGACACAACAATTGATGGGAACCATAGCTCGCCTAGTTAGACCCAATTGGATTGTGGACCAACGCCTAGAATAGACCCCTATTGGTCAAGGATGACAATGGTTCAGTGACAAAAGGTCATTGGACCAAATGGCTGTAGACCAAATGAAAGTAGACCAACTAGTAGTAGACCAATAGGTTGTAGACCAATAGGTTACAAACCTCAAAAGTTGCGGGACACATGAAAGAAAAAAGTCATAGAGTGCCGAGTCGCGATTTGCAGCGGTTGCGCGTTTGTACAGGGGGGTCAAATTGACCCCCCCCCCCCCCAGTCAGAATAGGGTTAACTTATGAAGAAGAGCCTCTACAAATATACAATATGTGTCAGCAGAAAGAGCACACACCAGCTACATTCCTTTATCAAGCAACACAATTTCAAAATACCGGTTCACACACATGTAGAATGGCACTACCTGAAAGAGTCGTCGTATAGCTGCGTTTTGTATAGTATACGGGAATCGCACATGTCAATTTCTTTTCCTGCATATACTGTCCTTCATCTGCAATTCATGAGTGCAAATGTTCTGAATTTCAATTATCTGAGCCTCCTCAGCCTTAGTTTGAAGGAGGTTAGCCAAATTTTTTTCATTTGCAGAGTCAATGTCATCAGTGCCAAAATACCAAATAGATCGCTATACCCGTATAGAGTATACTGAATACCGAATAGAGAATAACGACTACTGTATACTTCTAAAATAAACCCAGCCTTACACATACATGTACCTCTTTATAACTCTTCTGCTGATATTTTCCATATGTGTGTGCCTTTGTCTCTTGAACACTGGTTGGGGGAGGGGTGGAGGTTGGGGGGGGTGGGAGAGGGGGAGTGAGGGGAGTGAGGGGGGGGGTAGAGGGGAGTGGAGGAGAAGGACCACTACCTCTCTCTATGAGTTCATCTGTGATCTCTTCTCCTGAAACTTTCCATATGTGTGTCTTCGTCTCTAGAACACTGGTCACTACTGCATATGTCTAGGAAACAGGAAGACAAAAAAATTCTAGTCAAAGGAACAAGTTTTCATAAACTAATTATGATTCAATCTATTCAAAATTCAGACTTTTCCACAGCAGAAAACTGTAAATTTCTATGATTATTTTACATGTTGCATCCCAGAGTTTTAACAATACAAATTTTTCACAGAGGTTGGCAGCTCTGAATTAATTGTTTAAAATATTGTGGGTTTCAGCTTCAGCAAGGCACTCATATTCAAACCTCTTTGGATAGGACAAAGGGATCAACTATCATACCATAATATGCGCTATAAATAAATGCAGCATTACTACTATTATTATCTTGATTATCATTACCTTAGTCTCTACATGGTAAGCCACAAAGTGAGGGGTACACCTGAGAGGGACCTTCCTGACCGGCCATGGGGCATCGTATGAAAGATGAGACGGTAGCACACATATCCTCAACTCATCCTGAAATCAAAGATAATACAGATCTCTATTGAGTACTGGTACATGATAGAAAAAACAAAACTGTTGAATATGTGTCAAACATTTCAGTACACATGGATACATGGATTAGAGAGTAGACCATATCGGTGACCATTAAATATCTCAAATTTATTGTTATATCAGTCCATAACACAATAACAACAAAATTTTGTTTTTAATACTTGTAATACTTGTTGTGTAACATTAACAAATTCCTACTGATATGTCTAGAAAACAGAGTCTATTGCAATACATGGCCTATAAAAGTGAAATTCAAAAGAATAGGTAGTCTTATTCCTTTGTCCGAAAACTGCTCCGGTAACATTGATAATGCAGCATACATCAATTCATTCACAAACTGATACACATATCTTGGGAAGTATTCCAATTTAGTTTAAAAAAAAAAAAAAAAAAAAAAAAAAGAAGATAAACTGGATATATAAACTTCATTCAATTATGATAAATCTATAATTCTTCAATGTCTCTGTATTTTATTTTTGTATTCAACATCTTTTAAATCATTAAGATAAATATTCAGTTTCAGTTTGGAATAAAATACATTTTCAACAGAACCTAGCAAAGAGAAATGATGGGAAATGTCTTAAACTAGTTTATCATGATATCAAGGTAGATTACTTTTTTTTTGGAAAATTATTTTATAAAATACAATATCCAAGTACAACATGATTTTTATATTGAATCTCACCTTTCTGTTGAAATACAGGAAACCATTGGGACAGTTGACGTTATGGAATGAAGCAAAGCATGAAATAGCGCCATCTACTGGCATGGGGTGTGTCCGCAGGGCACCTCTTGAGGTGACAAACAGCCAGTATGGATGCGACCCACTAATGAATACCTGCAAGATTAGAAGTAAAACAATTGAAGTGAAAAATATTATACAAGACCTAATTCATCATTTTACAGAGTTATAATTTGCACATGAGGAGGTAAAGGACGTTTGTTTTTAACAAAAAGAGTGTGCAACAATGACATTGATTGGCCATAGCAATTTTCCAATAAATGAAATACATTTGTGTATGTTACTAGGCATATAACCTAAACAATAAAAAAAATCTTCAAAGAAATTCAAAAACATTTTAATATTTCAGGATCGTAGAATTTCAAGCTATTATGTGATATATTCTCTTACCCCAGAGTATGTCTGTACATTGTGGAACTCTCGTAATCTATTGATCCTCCTTGATTGGGTCTTGGTCGTATCACTTTCAGCTTGGGTCTCCGTCTCTGTCTTACTACTGCCCTCTGTTGTTGGCTTCTTAGATGACCTTGCCTTCTTAGCTTTCATTAACATCTTATGAGGGATCTGTTGAGAAACCCATTATATTTTAAATTTAAGGATGACATATGTGACCCCCTTCCCTCAAATTCACCAATAAAATCACAATTAATTTAAATGGCAAAATTTTAATGAGGCCAGGCAAAAGAGACAAATAAAAAGTCTTTAACAACAATTATGAAGTCATTATTAGATTAACCCTAACTTACCTGGGGGGGAGGGCCTTTAAGGCCTCCCTCGAAATTTTTTGCGATAAATCCGCAGTGCGAAATTTTTTGATCGCGCCGCTTGCCGACTTTTTACTTTCAAGTCTTGCGCATCTTTTAAAACTATTTTCGCGAAAATCAGGCGTACCGTTACGAAGTTCCACGATTTTCAAAAATTTCCATCAGACCGAAAATGGCTCAAAAACGTGATTTCATGTACAAAGTCAATACAAAATGTGTTTTCAGCTAGAATTCATAAATGAGTGATTATTCTTTATTTTATTGACAAGAGGCATTTAATTTGATGCTATTTATGGCCGAAATAATGTCACGGATGAATTGTGTCGAAAAAACAATAAAAATAAAAAGGTAAAAAAACAAAGAAATACATAAGAAATTAAAAAACAATAAAATACATAAGAAATCGATTTTGGTACCGGATTTTTTTTTCATCTACATTTCTTAGGAATGCCATAAAGAATATTTTCACAAAAAATTAGGTTACTAAGAGCTTTATTTAGTGAATTAGAACAAAAAGTATGATTTCATGAATAAATTAGCATAATTAATTCATATAAAATAAAATATACAAATTTAGTTCAATTTACCTATGCAACCGCGTAGATTATGTAATTCTCTACCTTCATGCAAATTTTTGTCGCGATCGCGCTTACCACGGCCGAGATCTCAAAGGGGGGGGCCCTAAAGGCCCCCCCCCCCCCCAGGACTTTAAGCTCACAAAATAGCCCAGGTAAGCTAAAATGTGGGCCATATCCAGATTAGATACATTAATATGTTGAATTAAGAGCTTTAGGATTAAATTTAAGAATATTTTGGAAACAGTAAAAAAAAAATATATATATTAGTGTATTCGAGCTGACATGTCATAGATTATAATAGTTTGACAGCATCAAAAAGACATTTAATATATTCTTTAAATACAATTAAGGAAAGACATAATAGTGCAGTATGAAAACATTCCTTAAATGCTGTGAGTTACAATTAGAACCAGTATTATACTCAAGCATGATGGATTGGAGGTCCTATACATGTATATCTATATCATAGATATTCATTAAACATACAATTACCTTCCTAAACCGAACCCTGAGATGGTTTTCTTGTGTGACTGTGTCGTACGGGAATGCTTCATAGATCATGACATCATCTTCAACTAGAGCCTGAAATAAAAGACAACATATACAATTTGATCTAATTTCATATTAACTCATATCATATTGAAATCAACCTCCATCCTAAGTGTCTACTTTTAATGAGGATTGCTTGATTCATGGAAATATACTGATAAATTTCATGCAGAGAGATAGTAATTCCTTTTATGCAAAACTTTCTGTTGCAAAAGAGGATTTCATCATCATTTATGAGTGGGAACATGATAGTAAAGACTAACCTAACATGTAAGAAGTACTATATATCATGAATGTATACTGTATAAGCCAATATTTTCGGGTACAGATATTTCCGCAATTTTGGACTATTTGGGGAAATTCGCGAGAGCAAAATTTCGCGATTTTGGTGATGACTTCATTACTATAAATAGCCTTGTACTGAAGTGGAAATTTTTGCGATGAACGACTCGCGAAATTCGCAAAAATAAAGTCACCCCGAAAATAACCACTTATACAGTAGTACAAATCCTGGCATTAAAACGTTTCAAACTTCATTATGACAAGATTTGTAATTGGAGTATGCTTTCACTATGTGGCCATCATGTAATAAAAAAAACAAATCTAAGTCATTTCTTTATATTACCAGTATTTGATTTCTTTTTGTTTCTTCCTCTTTCTATCATGTCCACACTATAGTTATCAATTGATCTTTGTCACGTAAAACCTCATGTGGGTCTACTAATGGTAAAACTAATCAGAACTTTTCCTACTATAGAGCAAGACTTACCAGCATATAGATCTTTTTCCTCTCATGGCCAAAACCAACTAAGAGTACCTCTTGGACCTGCTGAAGCATTTCATGCTGCTGGCTTTGATCCCTGGAAAATAAGAGGTTATTGTAACAATTATTTAAAGTTAACCTTTATAAAAGTTGGAAAAGAAGCACAGTAAAGTTTGCCTAAATTAAATTCACATAAGTTGAATAATCAACCAAGTTACAGATCTTTTGAAATAAGTCAAGTTTTTCTAAGTTAGTTCTAGTTCTAGCTATTTCTTCAGTCCTTACGTATTCGACTTTAGGCAAGGTTGACTGTATTAAAAGTTAACGTTTGTTTAATAGATTGGATATAATTTCCACATACACACACACACACAAAAAAAAAAACCCTATACCCAAATCATCCCCATCATTATCAACATTATAGCATCATCATCATCATCATCATCAACACCACCACCACCACTACCACCATCATCATCAGCATCATCATCATCATCATCATCCTTACCCTGACATGAAAACATGTCATCATCGTCGTCTTCGTCGTCATCATCATCATCATCATCATCATCATCATCATCATCATCATCACCATCACCATCACCATCATCATCATCATCATCATCATCATCATCATCATCATCATCATCATCATCATCATCATCATCATCATCATCACCATCATCATCCTTACCCTGACATGAAAGCAGATCCACTATCCACTAAAACCTTGGATGCCATAGGAAAGTTCTTGACAAGGAAGGCTAATACCATGTCTGGTAGGCTATACATCTATGAAGCAAGAAATTGGGAAGAAAAAAAAATTGTTTATAAGAAATCATGTACAGAAAATCAACATATCTGCCATGAGTATATTCAATAATAAAATGGAGCAATATGAGGAGATATCTATGAGATTTGATTTCAATTAATTTTTCAAAGGGCATATCTTTCATCAAGATGTGTGTACAAGTATTTGAAAAGTTCTCAATATATCATACCACACATTATGGCCCCATTGCTAATCAATGTATCAGTATTGAGCTGAATGTTTAAAAATTGAAATCTATCCCATTGATGTCTGAATGTGTTTATCAATCACTTTTGATTCTTCTAAGCCCATTTTCTCTGAGTGGTTTATTCCCTTTCAAGCATTGCACAAACTCCCATGATGATAAAAGGGGCATTGGAAGACAAAAATAGAAAAAAAACTAGATGAATCTTCGACCGCGCACGGTCGGAAGGCATGCCTCCGTATTGCCACATCGGAAAAAAAAAAGGCATGCGCATGTTGAGTATTTACATCCATTTATACCATTGACATCTTTGAGATATTGACCCAAATCTATTAAAGTTGTATTATCAGAATTATTTCCAACTTCAGGAAGGATGGCTAATGATGTAATAAAAAGGATACGGTAAACATGTTTTTAAGTTGATCTGTCAAAGGTCCTTCAGAAATTTCACAAACGATCATTTACATAAATAACCAGTGACCTTTGATGTCCTGACCTCAAAATCTAATCAGTTCATCTTTCCTCCCACATGACCCAAGTTTTGAAGTTGATCCATTAAACGCGTTTCAGAAGTTACAGCAAGAACGTGCCATTTTCAATGTATACAATGACGTCTGTGGCCTTTGAACTTTGACCTCATGACTCTAAATTCTAATCAGGTTACTTGTCCGTCCCATATGCAACATATTACCCAGTTTGAAGATGATCCGTTACACAGTCTTAAGTTATCACGAGAAACAAACTATTTTATGTATACAATGACCTCTGTGACCTTTGACCCCACCAAAATCTATCAGTTCAATTGCCCCTCCCATATGCCAACACATTACTTCAAGTTGAAGTTGACCGTCACACAGTTCTTAAGTTATTGCAGAGAACAACCATTTTCATGTATACAATGACATCCTGTGACCCTTTGACCTTTGACCTCATGACCCCTAAATCTTAATCAGTTCATTGCCCCTCCCGATAGGCACACATTACCAAGTTTAAAGTTGACCCTTCAAACGGTTTTTTCAAGTTATGGCGAGAACGAGACCATTTTCATGCATACAATGACCTCTGATGACTTTGACCTTTGACCTAATGGACCCCAACAGTCTAATCAGTCATTGTCCCTACCATATGCATACTATGATCCAAGTTTGGAAGTGATCCGTCAAACGGTTCTTTAAGTTATCGCGTAAGGAGAACGAAAACGGTAACGGACTACGACGGACGGCGGACAACCGAAAACATAATGCCTCCGGCACCACTTCGGTGGCGGAGGCATAAAAAGAGAAAAACTATACAAACTACGCTTGATAAGGTGCGTGACAGTTTAAAATAGTTCACAAATTTGAAGTATTAATAGTATTAGCACACATATCCTTACCTCTAATTGTCCATTTTCTCTACAGAAGACCACACAGTAAATGTAGTCTCTTGTGAGGAGAGGTCTTCTCACTGTTTCTTCACTAGTGCTATGTGCAAAGAGAATTCAAATGATAAAATATACGATAATTGGTAAAATTAGCACTAAGTTTTATTATTTACGAGATAATCACATGACCCTCTCTTACCTTGCTTTTGTTCCCCGAGAACAATGCTAAGACGAACCACAATAGACTACCAAACATTTTCCTACTTCACTCCTCCCATAATACCTGCCTCACGCCTGCCGGAACACGACGTGGCGTTAGCCCGCCAAGGCAATTATCTTCATTCTGAACCAACCAAATCGACATCGTCAAAGAGACAGGTTGGGGGCCGGAGGGAGGGGCGTAAGAGAGGGTTCATGTGATTATCTCGTAATATAATTAAAATTAGTGCTAAATTTACTAAATTTACTCAATAATCACAGACCTCTCTTCCTTGCTTAGTCCAAAACAGGACCAGCACCGACACCAAGGGTGGACAAAAAGAGAGTCAGGCGGAGGGCTAAGGAGGCCTTTGATAGTCTCGCGGTGGGCGCCAGACAACGCCCGAGACACCAAAAACGCTCTCACCCATTTGCAAACGTCACAGTAGGTAAAATGAAATGAAGGAATTACTAGAGACGTCAGTTACGCTGCCTCAAAACATCCTCAGTGGGAACGCCTGCAAAAAGCACCAAAGAAGCCTGATTACCTCTGGGTATCGTGAGCTTTGGGGGCCCTTCCTTGACATCAAGGCGTCAGGACCCCGCCGCTTTAATTCCCTCCACGATCCATCTGGAGATGGAGTCGGGGGAAGCGGCAGAAAAGGAATCTCGAGTGATGATGAAGAGTTTATCGCTCTTAAGACGAGATTCGGATCTGGAGAGGTACCATTTAAGGGCCCTAACCGGACACCACACCTTATCCTCCGGGACTGAAGAGAAGGAGGAGAGCTTGTTGAGAAAGATCTCCACCAGTCCCGCAGAGGCAGTCTGGTTCTTGCAATGAAACGAGGCTCAGGGCGAAGACGCACTCCCCGAGGTTCGAACCTAAAGTGGCCCTCAGCTGCACTAAGGGCCTGAAACGAGCTTCGTCTGTGGCCTGAGGCCACCGCCACTAAGAAGACCGACTTAACTGTCAAGTGGTGAAACAAAGCTTCCGACAGCGGCTCGAAAGGAGGGTTAGCTAACGCCTCCAAAACCTTGGGCAAACTCCAAGAAGGAGCTAGGGGAGTAGACTGAGGTCTTCGCAGAAAGAACGACCTAAGCAAGCGGCTTAACTCGGGAGAGTTGGAAACGTTAGAGCCATCAGAAAACCATCGTGAATTGCCGCAATGGCAGAACGATAGGCTCGTAAGGTCGAAAGAGAACGGCCCTAGTCAAAAGGTGGATTAAAAATCCGCTAAGACCGGGCATGGGGTCCCTCTGGGGGAGCAACCCTTCTCTTCGCACCACTCAGAAAAGGCAGCTAGACGGAAGTTATACACCCTTAGCGTCGACTCCCTCCGGCTCCCGGCCATGAGAGCCGAGGCCCTCTCCGAGAAGCCAAACGAGATTGCCTACGACCTGACAACGGCCACGCAGTCAAGCGAAGCCGAGTCGGATGCTCTGAAAGAGCGCCGGAAATCGGCTGGCTCACAACGTCCCGCCACCGAGGGAGGGGTCACGGACGGCCGACCAAGCTCGCGAAGGCGAGGAAACCATGGTCTGCCCGGTCAGTGCGGGGCTATAGCATCATCCAAGCCCCGTCCTCCACTAGCTTGGCTAGCACTAGGGGGATCAGCGGAAAAGGAGGGAATGCATAAATTCTCAACCCGTTCCGGCTGAACGAGAGCGCGACTTGAACGTACGCTCTCGGGTCCCAACTCCTCATCAGCCGCTCGAAGAGGGTCTGACGGAGAGACCAAACCAAAGGGAGAGATTTGTTGCGGGACAGAAGTCCTCTATAACATTCTCCCGGCCCAGTAGGTACGAGGCAGACGGGAGGATACTTTTCTCCCTGCACCATCTCCACAGCTGAGCCGTCATGCGGTTCAAGCTCCGGGAGTGTGTGTCTCCTTGACAATAGATGTAAGCCGCCACGCTTACAATTGTCCGTCAAAAGGAGAACCTAGCGGCATAACAGTCGATCCTGGAAAAAAACCAGGGATGACTGAACCCTCAACATCTCTAACACATTGATGTGGGGAGGGGAGATCAGTTGAGACCAGTCCCCCGTCGTCCACTGACCTTCGCATAGGCCGCCCCAGCCCTGAAGTGACGCGTCCGTGGAAATCGACACAGATGGTAGAGTCACACGAAAGGGCATGTCCCTGGAAAGAAACACAAGGCTCTTCCACGGGGCTGGCAGCCGGGCCACCTCCGGCGGGAGGGGGACCCAGGTCCTTGGAGACGAAACTCCTAGCTCGCTCCCGATCAAAAACCAACTCGGCTCCCAGGTAAACTGGTGTGCGAGGCTGGGATGGAGCAGCTCCCTGGAGTTGGCTACTAAAAGTCAATCGTCAGGTAGACGACAAGTCTGAGGCACATGGAAGTACGCATCTCTACGAATCGAGAGATATCGCCCAATCCTCCGAGCCGAGGGAAGAAAGAATCCTGCCGAGGTGCTCGTATGCGGGTCGGCTTCCGTGTTGTCAGAGTCTGAACTAGACTTTGACTCTGAGCCAACAAAACCTCTTCCGACCAATCTGACTCGGGATCCGCTGTAGGCGGCCGAGACGGAGAAGCCTCCCGGGGCAGCCCGGGTTGGGTGAACGAGAACTCCGATGTCTGTTCGGAGTGGGTCACCGATCCCACATCCCAAGAGCCGCCAGGCTGGGAGGGGGAAAAACCCGGGGAGGACTTCTCGCATTGCCATCCATACCGAAGTAAAAGGCGGGCGAAGAGCGGTCCGAGCCGGGGGCCGAAGTTGCCGGCGGTTGTGACCAGGCCGATGCCGTGTGACAAGGGCCAGGCCTACCATGCCACGAGGGGTAGCCTGTCCCGTCACCTCTGGGCGCGAAGCCCAAGGGATAGGGAGCGAAACCCGCTTGGTAGGGTGCCGAAGGCACAAACCACCAAGGTACCTGAAGTGGCGGGCGGTTGAGACCAGACCCGTGTCGTGTGACAAGGGCCAGGCATACCAAGCCACGAGGGGTAGCTAGTCCCGTCACCTCTGGTGCGAAGCCCGAGGGATAGGGGGCGAAAACCCTGGTGGTAGGGTGCCAAAGGCACAAACCACCAAGGTATCTGATAAGGCGGGCGGTTGAGACCAGGCCAGTGTCGTGTGACAGGGGCCAGGTATACCATGCCAAGGGGTACCCTGTCCCGACACCTCTGGGCGCAAAGCCCAAGGGATAGGGGGGGAAAACCCGCTTGGTAGGGTGCAACCCACCAAGGTACGGGATATCCGGTGCTCTCGGGCCTGTCAGGCAGGTCGAGCGGCCGCATCCTGAGCGGATGATTGATATCCCCGGTTGTTCTGAAAGCCGAACAGCCGCGGATCCGGGTGGCCAGGTGTCCGGAGAAACGGACCCCCGGTGGGCGCTTGAGGTATATCCCAAGGGATAGCCTTAGTAGCCCAGAGGACCCCCCGCCAGCCGAGAACGACGTAGCGATCGGGAAGGGCGGTCCGGCCTGGAGGCAGACGTGGCAGGTGGTTGTGACCAGGCCGGTGTCGTGAGACGGGGGCCAGGTGTACCCTGCCACTAGGGGTACCATGACCCATTACCTCTGAGGGCGGAGCCCGAAGGATAGGGAGCGTAACCCGCTTGGTGGGGTGCCGGAGGCACACACCAAGGATCGGGATATCCGGGGGCCGTACGGTCGGGACGCCCGAGACCGGCGGTCCGAGCCAGAGGCCGACGTGGCGGGTGGTTGTGACCAGGCCGGTGTCGTGTGACGAGGGCCGGGTGTACACTGCCATGGGAGGTTAGCTGCCCCGTCACCTCTGGGAGCGAAGCCCGAGGGATAGGGAGCGTAACCCGCTTGGTAGGGTGCCGGAGGCGCCCACCAAGGGTCGGGATATTCGGCAACTCTCGGACCTGTCATGCAGGTCGAGCAGCTGCATCCTGAGCGGATAACGAATATCCCTGGACGTTCGGGTAGAACATCCTGGGGTCCGAGAGGCCGGGCGTTCGATGGAACGAACTCCCGGCTGGCGTTTGGGCGTATCCCAAGGGATAGCCGTAATAGCCCTGCAGCCCACCCGCCGTATACGAACAAGCGTTTGACGGGGGTGGGGGCACTCCGGACGTGGGAAGCGGAGCCGCCATCCTGGGGTTACCCATGATGGAGGTGGTCCCGCCAGATGCAGAAACTGCGGCGCACGGGTCCCAAACCGTACTCGGCACGCCCGGGGGGCATACCTGAGCGAGAGACGTGGGCGCACGACTCTCATCCCCGAGTGAGACAGAAACCGCAATTTCCTGTGCTACACTCGGGGGGGCCGAGGGGTGAGACGTCTGGGAAGACGAACTCGTTCCCTTGGCCGGAGACAACCGAGACGACAAGGTCTTAGGCACCTTGGCAAACGTGGGACGTTTAACCTTGGTGCTCTTCGAGCTGCAAGACCTTTTCTTAGTGCTGGACTTAGAGGAGGTGGAGCCCGCGCTGGACACAAGTGTCGCTGGCGTGCTCCCCCCCCCCTTTCTTAGGCAGGAGAGGCGTACAAGCTACCGATCCCGGCGAAACCGTCTTCGAAGAGACCAATGCCACCAGCTCTGTGTCGTCAGAGGAGTCACTCCTGCTGTCCATGGTTAGAACGCCTCTGAAAAGAAAAGAACAAAATATTTTCTTAGTAAGCGTTAAACCTAACTCCTTAGAAAACTAAGGTAAGACAAGCGAGACCGGCTACTTAGGCGGCTCGCGGAGAACTCCAAAAAAGAAAACCCCGTCCAGAATGGGCTAGACGAAGAAAGAAAAATTAATTTTTTGTTTTTTTGTTTTTGTTTGTTTTTTTGACGAAAACGGGGACGAATCTCCGGAATCAACCAAAGAAAAAACGAATATGCACCAGAAGAGCGACTAACAAAGAGGCGCTCGACCACACATACACACACACACGCCAACAAACAAGATGGCGGCAAACAAAGACCGGAAGATTCCCGCCAAAAGGCCACGTGGCCGCGGAAACAAGTACAATAATATAACAAAAACGTACTTAGAATGTCAAATATGATCTAGAAATGAAGAAGGAAACCCTCCTAAAGGAGAACAACCCAAGGGGAAGAGTCGGAGAAGAGCGGGACTGAGTTTCAAAGGAAAAACAGGCGCCCAACCGACCGACCGACAACAACCACGTTAAAATGAACGAGTGGGACTGGGTTGGAAACGGAAGAAAAACGCCCGAAAAAGGACGTAATTCTTGGCCAAAAGGAGGGGCGCAATAAACCTAAAGCACCCAAAATTAACGCTAGGCGTAATAAGAGGCTTTTGGAAGCGCAATATTTGATAATATATAATTTCAAATCACAAGTAGGAACGAGCTCACCCGAGATTTTCAGGAACGTCCGGTCCGCATGACTCGAAAAAACAGAATGAAGATAATTACCTTGGCGGGCTAACGCCACGTCGTGTTCAGGCAGGCGTGAGGCAGGGTATTATGGGAGGGCAGTGAAGTAGGAAAAATGTTTGGTAGTCTATTGTGGTTCGGTCTTAGCATTGTTCTCGGGGAACAAAAGCAAGGTAAGAGAGGGTCATGTGATTATTGAAGTAAATAAAGTCATTTACTTTGGAACTGTACAGTTAGTGTGGATTAATGCCGTGTTGTCACAGACATAAACCTGTCAAAAAAGTTTTGTGCACAGAGTTACAAAAGTATTTATAAAATTGTTATATAAAATTGTTATGTCATTCTATGTATCGTCATGGTTATGTATTGGTCAAAACCCATCATGTGACATGTGTTTGGTGCACCCCACTGCAGTGCAGACAATGTGCACAAAAAGTAACACCCCACGCGCAGCAAACAGACCTTTTCATGTGAACAACAGTATGGTTATAAACTGCATAGGCCAAATCTCCCAGATTTGAGTTAGATCTAAAGTGCTTCACTTGAAAGTTACTCAATAGTGACGGTAATCAATCTGCAGAATTCATGTAAAACATCCAATCTGATCCTTACTACTTTGACTACTACTTGGAGAAGATCAAAGGGTACTTGGGCTGCCATGTTTGTTCCCAAATCCAGTTAATCCAAATATATTTTAACAATGAACAATTATGCATATAGTAGCGCCTTTGCACTAAATACTTTTAAGAACATGCACAGTTCTGCTAATGATAAAAATAGCAAAAAACTATTCAAAGCTTGAACAGATATTCGTTTTTCCTAGTTAAATTATTTTTCATCGTATGAATGATAATTGACCAGTCGTTTATTTAGGATACTTCTGAATATTCACAAAAGGGATATAATTGAGTATATTACAATAGAAATTTTGAGATATACTTGTACCAATCACCATCATTATTGTAATTACCTTGATTTTGTTTCCTCAGCAGCTGCAGGTGTGAAGGTAACTGGTTCTGATGATCCATAGAGTAGTTCATCCTCATCATCAATAGTGCTGAAAGATAGAGACAAACAAATCAGTTACATGAAAACTGGGAGGGGGAGATGCAAAGTTTCCAGGACAAGGGAACAAGGAATAACATCCAATTTAAGGGTGGGGGTTCACCAAGTCATTTGTAAGTCACAGTTACTACAACTTGAACTATGAAGAGCCAAGTGGGATGCTCAAATAACTTTTAATCTCATTAGCTGAAGTTGAAAAATGCAGATATAGATTCTCCTTAACAAACATTTTATATGAGAAGGATATTTTTAGCAACAATTCGATTGCAATTATGGGGAAAAACAGTCAAAATTCAGGAAGAATTTTGGGCACCATATTTGGATCTTAATATATTTCAAGTCGTTTATAAAGTTGTTTGTAGCTTACATATGAACGTTATAGTGAAATTCATCCTCTGTATCTTAAAACTAGATGAATCCTCGACCGCGCACGGTCGAAATATATGCCTCCGCCATTGCCAGATCAGAAATATATGACACATGTATCTTTCACCTTTCATTTATACACAAGGACCATTTGACCTTAACCACAAATCTAATCAGATATATTGTCACCCTAGAGCACACATGTACCAAGTATGAAGATGATCTGTCAATGGTTGTTGATTATAATAAGACACAGCTTTTTAAAACCTATTTGACCTCTGACCTTTGACCTTAGTGAACCCAAAGATCTTTATCAGATCATTGTCACACTCAGTATGCAACACATGAACTAAGAATGAGATGATCGTACAACGGTTCTTGAGTTATCATGAGAACAGCTATTCACCTATTTGATTTGACCTCTGTGACCTTTGACTTTGACCTCGTGACCCAAAATCTAATCAGATCATTGGTCACCCTCAGTATGCACAATGTACCAAGAATGAAGATCATCGTAAACAGTTCTTAATTATCGTGAGAACGAAAGTGGGGACGGACGGACAACCCGAAAACATAATGCCTCCCGGCGAGACTTCGTCGCGCGAGGCAAGACAAGCATTTTCACATGTATGTCGTGTTGACCTTTGACATTTGACTCATCTCAAACTCTACTCATTTCATTATCTCCAATTGCAACACATGACCTCAAGTTTGAAAGTTGATCTGTCAACGGTTCATAAGTTATGGCAAGAACAAGCTTTCATGCATACAATGGCCCCTCTGTGACGCTTTGACCTCATGATCCCCACATTATCAGTTCATTGCTCCTCCCATAGCAGCATATTACCCAAGTTTGAAGATATCCGTTCACGTTCTTAGTTATCACGAGAAAAACTATTTTATGTATACAATGACCTCTGTGACCTTTGACCTTTGACCCCAAAATCTAATCAGTTCATTGCCCTCCCTATGACCACATTACTCAAGTTTGAAGTTGTCCGTCACACAGTTCTTAAGTTATTGCGAGAACGAACCATTTCATGTATACAATGAACATCTGGACCTTGACCTTTGACTCATGACCCTAAATATCTAATCAGTCATTGCCCCTCCCATAGGACACATTACCCAAGTTTGAAGTTGACCCGTCAACGGTTTTAAAGTTATGGCGAGAACGAGCCATTTTCATGCATACAATGACCTCTGTGACCTTTGACCTTTGACCTAATGACCCCAAAGTCTACTCAGATCATTGTCCCTACCATATGCATACATGATCGAAGTTTGAAAGTGATCCGTCAAACGGTTCTTAAGTTATCGCGAGAACGAAAACAGGACGGACGTACGGACGGACAGACGGACGGACGGACAACCCGAAAACATAATGCCTCCAGCACCACCTTCGGTGGCGGAGGCATAAAAATATTACATGTATGGCAGCCAAAATACTGGAGTGTAATATTATACAACTTCACCAACAGTTATATATAATGGCACAGTGAAAATGGGTAATTTTTTATTGCATTCATAATAAGATGGTGGATTGATATAAATGAAATTCTTCACTCAGGAGAAAGTAGGGATTTTAACTGGGGCAGCATGGGTTGGTAAGCTCTGTCACACCGCCCAACTCTCCTCAGGCCAACATGACATTAGCCATTCATTGGCAGCTAATTTGGGGTTTAATCTTGAGTTGAACTTGTTGGTGTCACAGAGGCAACACTGGTAAAGCCTGCCTCACACTGTGCAATATGCTGTGATGTAATTTTTGGAACTAGTAGCAGTTAGCATTAATTGTACCATTTCAAACGTGTAAAATTATCTTAAGTTAGTTTGAAACAGCTTTTAATTAGGAGTAAAGGTCAAATTAGCTTCAAATCAAAAGATTGCTGTGACATTTGATTTTATACAGAGAATTGGGTTTGTCGTAGCCATGAATTTTGATACTCGTATTCATATGATTATTCAGAACTTTGGACAGTATGTTTTTTCTATGTTTGAATGTTTTATATTATAACATTTTTTCTCCCAAATCGCATCACATTAGTTCCCACAGTGTGAGGCGGGCTTTACAGAAAATTCCTTCCTCACCTGGTGTTGAGACTACTAGCTTCCGGCTTTGATGATGTTTTCTCTGCCGTGCTTCCGTTAGTCTTCTCTTTAGCAGAGAGGCTGGCTGTAGAGAACATTCCACCGGTATCCTTGTATGCGCACAAGGCAACAATCTTGGATTTCTGGAAAGGCATACAAAAAATAGATCAATAATACTGAGTTACAGCTCATCGAATTGCAAGTTCACAGAGGGGCTAACAAAAGGGAACATTTTGCTTGTGTTGCCAATTTCCAGTTACACACTCTTAATTTATATATGTTTACTTTCGATTTCTTATCCTGACTTGGGTGTGGGAAGGCAGACCTGTCGGTCATGGTAATTTAGTTAACCTTTTCCAAACCCAGGCACTCCCATCATCTCTACCCCAGTTCCTTTTTATACTATGTATACTTCTGTTGTTATTTAGTCTATTTTGCATACGTGATACATCACATCAAAATGGGGCACAAGTCATAAGAAAAAAAAACATAAGTTACCGAGGGTGTCGAGCAAAGCGTCGAGGAAATCAGCAAAAAAAATAAAAGATGTCAAATTGGGGAAGATATTTTTTGATTTCTTAAATCTTCAATGCTTCATGTGTACCCTGTAAAAAAAAATTGAGTTAAAACAATAAAAGGAAAGTACATGAATTTAAATTTAAAAGTTGATTATTTTTCTGACATCCTTGACTATTTGTTGGCAACTTTTGTTTCATTTTGATATGATGAATTACATATTACTTTGTATTATTCTTTTATTTTGAAACGTCAAACAAATGATAATAATAATAATCATATAGACTGACCAGTGAGATTGTTGGTTTGGTCATGTGAAGGCGATGACCGTTGCCCTGCTGGTCCGGTTTGAGGGTCATTAGTATGAGGTCACCCTTCTCGGTCAGTAGCAGTAGGTATGGGTCGGCCAGGGAGCAGTGCTTGATGGGGGATCCAACGTCTAAAACCATGTGTTGAATCTGCTCAACTGTGGAAAATGAAGCAGAAAAGAAATTCAGAGAAAGAGTTTATGAGACTTCTAGTTCAAACTTTTTAATGGTCGTTTGCTATTCATGTGTGCAAAAATCTGATATATCTCAACAAGCAAGTACTTTTTGATTGTTGAATTTATGTCTACAACCATTTTCTGAATCTACTCAACTGTGGAAAACAAGGCATGACAGAAATATAATAAAGCAAAAGATAGGGCTGCATACATTGGTTTGGTTTGGTTTTATTCTCCATATAAAAAATAGCAAATGAAAATACATACATGAAAATCAATATACAAATTGAATAAACAAAATTAAATACATGTATATAATGAGACAAATAATAAGAGGATGGATGCTCTATTCAGAGATACTTATAAAGTATCTCTGTTCTTCCTAGAGGTCCATGAATGCCAACCTTCTACAGTGAAAACTATAAGTTAGGGATTTTGCGTATTTGGTATGTTTTTATAAAGAAATAAAGGCTAATCCTTTTTTCAAAATGCTTTTGTTCATAACCTTACAATGTAGTAATCATCTCACATGTTACTAGCAAAGATGGTGGGAGCCTTTGTGCTGAAAACTACTACCAAAGACCTTTATCAACACTACACTTACACTACACTTACACTACACCTACACAACACCACATTGCACTTAATCAACTCACCTCCCTCCATAAGGCAGATGCTTTTATTCATAACCTGTACAATGTATCGATCATCTCCCATGTTACTGGCGAAGATGGTTGGAGCCTGAGTGCTGAACCCTCCAGCTGCTACCTCTGTGATCTCCTGGCCTGTTTGAAGCACCTATGGACCAAAAACATGAGATAAAAATAATATTAACAATAAGCATTTATATCTCGCCATGTATTGCATGAGTGGCCATTTTTGTTTTATTTTCATGAATTTAGTGAGTCAATCCTTGCAAAACTTTCCTCTTCAATACAAAGCTACATGTAGTGATGAAAAAGAAAACAAAAATCCTGTAATTAACCAACTGCGAAGAAAATATTCGCTTATACAGTATCTCTGACTTTAATTCAGAAGCTGACCAGGATAGAAGGATCTGAATCAGTGCTACATCTGTGTTAGCATTCCTTTAAAAGGGGAGGTTTCCAAATTGGATCTGAAATATTCTAAATATATTTTTGTTCTCAAATCTATTTTGCAGATTGTTCCATAAATTAGGAACTACAATCAAAATCTCAGCTCAATAACCAGATACGAGACAGAGAAATTTCCAAAAAAGAGGGAAATAGCTACCAGTGAGGGAGCGTAGCGACCGAACGTCCTGGGGGTGGGTTTGGGATTTTAGGTATAGAAAATTCACGATTTCTTTGGCTGCGACTTCCTCAAATCGATCTAGTGATCCAACAATTGCCACTTGAATTTGTTGCCCACATTTTTGTCTATTTCCTTTATACAAGGATCATTATCATCGATGGTCTTTATTTTTTGTAGACTGTTATTACACCAGTGAGAGTGGAAAATATTTCCAGAATACATGATGAACACACAAAAAAAAAACTGCAGTGGCGAAAACACCTCCGCTATGTACATGCCAAAAAAAAAAAAAAAAAAAAAAAAAAAAAATGTTTTTTTTTTAGTTTTTTTTTTAGAATTTCAAAATCAGCGGATTAGCGGAGAAAAATCATGCCTGATAACGTGAATTAAGAGCATAAGACTGATTTCCTGCCCCATTCATTTCACACTTTTATTTAAAAATTGAACCCTATTGATAAGAGAACATTCCTGGAGTTCTGTGTAGAAAACGTGTTTTTCAACATACCCTACATGTTGATGTTTGTGGATTTGAATCATGGTTTCAGACAGCCGTTGTTCTCATATGACACAGTGTCTCTAGGCTACCCTATATTCAAACCTCAACTTAGAAGAACAGAATGAATGAACAGGAAGAAGATTTAAGAGAGAGAGATAGAGAGAGAGAAAGGAAGAAAGAAGAAAAGAGAGAGAAGTAAGGAAGATAGAGAAAGGTGTATGTACAAGATGTGTAGCTTATGGCATGTCTGTACCAAAGCCAGAATCTGTTGCACAATGTTATGTATGCTCTATAACACATTGCAAAGATGGAAGGGAAAGATCCATCTTTGACTTACTGCGATGAGAGCATGCCAAGGATTTGAATTACTAGGGCATCGTTGCCATGGAGACAAACCATGTCTCGAACCTTTTACTTAGTCATCATTAACCATTTTCACCACAAGCCTTCTGCCCCAACCTAAAATTATTTAATAATGTTCCAGACCACAAAAAAACATGTATATCCACAGTGACATATATTTTTCACTTAAATCAATATATTTCGGGAACTACAAAGAAAAATCTGAAAGTCAATGATTCAAGGATTACGTACCATAGATGAGTCTTGCTTGCTCAGAATCAGGAAGGCATGTTTGTCCTTGTCCTCTGGGCTTGAGGTTTCTGTCTCCTCAGTCGACTTCTCATCAGCTTTCTACAATCATAAACAACAACAAATGGTGTAAAGATATTGCACATACAATAATAATAATAATAATAATGATAATAATAATAATAATAATAATAATAATAATAATATAGTACGGACTGAGATCAACCAAACAGATTATTGCAGTCAAATGAGATCATCTCCATTAAAATATAGAACTGCGTTCAACTGATTGCAATCAGATGTGCGGTTGATCTTAATCGGGACTAAACAAGTACTAATATTGGGTCTTTCATCTGCCGGTATTAACTTATCCAGGTTTTGTTACCCTGATCTTTCCCAATAGGGTCCCCCGGAATAATTTGAATGTTTTCCTACTTGTACCTACAGACCTCAACAGGGTTGAGTGTGGCAAAAGAAGTTAACAAAAAGTAAAGCTATTCCTCACCGCTTTTTTGACGCTCTTCACTGTCCACATATCCAAACATCCAGCAAGGTTAAAGGTCGTCACCACCTGAGGGCGCACTGTCCTCTGCCAATCGACAAACAAAATTCAAAGAAAAGAAATCACAAGATAAGTTATTGCATTCACCTTGCTTCAATAATGCAGCATGACACATTATTTTGTTGAGCAAAAAACAAAGTTATTACATTTGCATATAGTATGAGTAATAGAAATCTACTCTACAGACATGATACACATATTATTTTTGTGTTCAAAATCATGGAGCACCAGTATTATTGAGAAAATGATATATGAAGGTTTTGTAGCAAACAAATACAAACGTCACAATTACGTCAAATAAGGTATGCAAAGAGTTCAGATCAAAGCATTTTAAAAGGCTCTCATTACATACTTATTTTTATAATAGTAATACTTTGACTCATGTATTTCATACTCAATCTTCTTAACCCCCTTCAGATCAACAAAACTTATTGTATAGTATTATATACAATAAGAACTATTATCTTTTTAAAATATCAAACATCATTCAACATTCCATATACCGTATTTGCCGGCGTAAAGGCCGCAGTATTTTTGGATAAAACGATGTCGCAAAGTCGGGGTGCGGCTTATACACGACAACAACAAAATCGGGTATTTTCAACCCCTTGAAAAAACATGTTTTTGCACATATGGGACTGGTAAGACATTGCAATAGGAACCACAGGAATAGAAGATCTTGCCAACAAGTTTGAACTACATTGTGGAGATGAAAAATTATTTTTTTTCATGAATAAACCTCAGCACTCTGTTTTCTTTTTAATTGCTGTCGATAACGAGTCATTTCTGAGCAAAATACATGTCCAAAAAAAAAAATTAAAAAAATTGATCGCGAAGTTGACTTTCAGTGCAAAATATGATGTTTGGTGATCTGCCGCCCTCTGTAGTTCATGTTATGCACAGCTAAAAAACAGCTGAAAAAAATACTATCTTTTTCATCTTTTAGATCTAGATTTTCAGCTTTAATTTTAATATTATATTCAAGAAAAAAGGTAGGATATAAGAGCATATGTAAATATTTCATATGCCATCACTACCACATGTTGAAAACTTGTTCCAAAGATGTGATTTTAGCAGCAAAATCGGAACATTTGTTGGCTGATCGCAGAGCACACATGCTGCCTGCTGTGCTGGTGTGTTTGTTGTGATTTTGTGCTGTGTGAATGATGCAGCTGCAGCAGCTAGCTGAACGATTTCTTTGCTAAGAATCTGAGTGAATTAGACTCTAACAGTTAGACTAGGGAGATTCTGACTTGTCATTATCTTTTGAGCGATTTCTTTTGAGTACTTAAAAAATGAATCATTGGCTGCTCTTTTCAGGGCTTATTTCTTACTTTTCTTTGTATATATTTTTTATATATTTGTTAGGATTTTTTTTTCTTCAGAATTTTGTTTTTTGAAGTTGTCAAAAAGGGGGTGCGGCCTATACGGCGCTGCGGCTTTATCGCCGGCAAATACGGTATGCTAATCTTGTCCTGTAAGTACAGTCATGTAGTAACTTGATTACACAATCTTTCTTTGTACAAAATTTGTATACAATTCCTCTCATGTGAATACCCTATATCAAGCTTACCTGCAGGACAGAGAGAGCACCATTCTTGCCATGACCAGAGGTTGTCACCAACTCCAGATCGGGATCAATGTTACTATGAAACTAAACATAACAGAATGATACACACTGTAACAACGACATTTTGCACAATACAAATCACCTGTATCATTATTATTATCTAACTATAAAAAAGGTGAATGGGTACAATCTTTCGGGATATTTCATCATCATGTTTGTAATTTTTATATCTTTATATCAATGCAAGCAGAAATGATTACTGTCAAACCTGAAATGTTCATGAGGTACAATTATGTTTTCAAATATACATGCAGTTTGTTTCCAATACTCAACAAACTGATAAATATTATTTTTAGAATACTTATTCTTTTTCATAACCAGAAATGAACAAACAACATTTGGTAAAAGAATTACCTGTAACCACAGGAAAGCAGCCTTAAACACAATTAAGTTGCCACATTTACCATTGTTATCAGACTACCACAAGAGCTCCAACCAGTGCCACTCCTACCATTTCCACAAAAACTCTTTACACTACCACTACCATCAGTCCTACCACTATTATCATTAACATAAAAGTTACCTCTTCTGACAGGAAAGCAGGTTCACCCATAATCATATTGCCACATGGACCAATGTTCAGAAGACTGTCACAAATCTAAATAGAAAAAGGAGAAAATACAAGAGATTACTGATAAGGTTAACAACAATGAACACTGGCCTGGAAAATACATGAACATGAGATCTGAATTTTATATTATCATTTCTACATACCATATTTTCAGAATGAATATTTCTTTAATCTCCATACCCTTTACACAGTACATTGTATAATGTATCCCCTTCAGTTTGTACCTTTTATTATTCCATCAATATTAAGAAATTATGAAATTTTGAGGAGACGACATACCTCAAAGGAATAAGATGTGAGTTGTGTTCCTGCCTTCTTGACCTCTTTACCATACACTTCTAACTCATCAGGGTCATCCAAGAACTTGGTGTCAGATGCTTTAGGGAAAAGAAAGAAACATTGTGGATTATTTCTGAAAACTACATGTATGGCCCATATTCTTAACTGTAGTACAAAAATAAACTATGGTTCGGACAATAGGGTTGCATTGAAATTGTGTGATCTTATTGTTCGATTAAACCTGAACTTGAATTAATTTCCTTTTGAGACCGCAGCTCAGAATATGGGCCAAAGCGTTTACTGGATACGTGCCATCTAATAAAAAGGCACTGTGCCCCCTCCCCTGAATTCTAGATTATAATTCTGTCCAGTGGTGTGTTGGGAAGGGTATCAATGAGAGAGAATGTAATAATAAAAGATATAAAGTTAAAATGGAGAGGAAGAATAGGAATAGGAGGCAAAGATAGAAAGAACTAGTGAAGTTAAATTGGAGAGAGTTGGGGTGTAAAAATATAGGGCATCTTTTCCTCTAAATTAAATGTAAATGAAGATAGATCTGCCATAATCCTTTCACTTAATCTGTGAATGATGACTCTAAAGGAGATAGTTTGACTTAAAAAAGTAACACCCCAAACAAAGAACTTTACTTTTTATCCTAATCTGAAGGGGGATAGTTAGAGATTAAAAAGAGAAAGAGGCAAACTGGGAGAGACTGAGATAAAAGAGAGAGAGAGAGAGAGAGAGGGAGAAAGAGAGAGGGGGAAATGAGGGAGAAAGAGAGAGAAAAGGAGAGAAAATGAAAAAAGACAAAAAGGACAGAGATAAAATGTTGGAAAGCAGTCCTCTTACCCATCCAATCACTTGCATCATCACTTCTCATCTTCTTGCTTGGAGGTTCACCCTATATAACAAAAAACAACATTTACATAATAGGTGTTATAAAATTTGTAGAGTGAGAGTCAAAAGAGCATAATAGTAAGCCGTAACAATGCAAATGAGCTCCTAACTACATGTACATGTTGTAGGTCTTGACATAACGGATGCACACGGTTACAGAACAATTTATTTGTATTTGAAACAAGTTTCACGTTTTGCAGATAGTTCCACATTGAATTCACTTTTATATGACTCAAATATGCATCACTTTCTCTCTACTATAGGGGGTATGCAAGTGATTGTTATAAGTAATAATGTACAACTTCTCATATTAAATAAATATTTCATTCTTACCGGTTTTTGTTCCCCAGACTTTGATGGATCTGCAGGGGGAAAAAATTGATCAATAGTAAAAAAAAATATATATATATAATAATAATAAAAGAAGGCATATTACTACTAAGGCAGGCCAAATAACCCTTTGCTCAATGCTTTTGTTCATTGTAATCCCTTTGTGAAACAGAAACCATTTTAATGCACTTCACATATTTCAAACAGAACTTTAATATAACACATATATATTTATCCACTACTAGCACGTAATAAAGTGATACAATTGATATTACTTTACAATGGTATAAATTATCATAAAAAATTATAAAATAGAATAGATCTTCACTATCATTACTATTAGAAGTATTGTAAGTGACCATAACTATACATACAAGTATTACAAACACATACCCATGCATAAAAACTTCATTACTGCAGCTCTTCCACAAAATTAATACCCCCAAACATAGAAAAGAAAAGAACAATGACAGTCCTTACCTGGCGTACTGGTTTCCGATACCTTCTCAGTGTACCTCAGTAAGAGTGAGTTACCTAGGCGTGATCCTAAGAAGAGAAACCCATCTCCCATTGGACATATCTGAAGTTGAAGCAAAATCAGAAGACTAGTATGAAATTAATTTTTTTTTTTAAAGGGGAAAAAAATAAATAGAGAAAAGTTTATAAATCCTAAAGCCTATTTGAGCCCCACCCCCAAAAAAAAAAAAAAAAAAAAAAAAAACTACAATGTTATGTGTCATGTACAGGTAAAATTAAATATTCTTGTCTATTTTGGTAAATATTGTTAGTGGATAGGCTCTTACAAGATTTTTTATTGATCAAAGTTTTATATCAAGTAATAAAATTATTTTTTAATGATACACCCTACACTTGCATCTTTGTGCGTACACAAGCAGCATTCACTTATATATCTCATTCTAAGCCATAATATTCTTACTTTTTCATTATACACCTTATACTTACACATGCTGTGAGTACACTAGGAGGAGCCTTGTCAAAATGAAAACATTTTTTTATCATACACCTTATACTTACACATGTTGTGAGCACGCTAGCAGCAGCCTTGTCAAAATGAAAACCTCTGACACTCCTCATGCCATCCACAAGAAGAGTTAGAACATAGCTGAAAGTAAACAAAGTCATACAACAAAAATATCAACATATGGGGATATCGCAACTTTACTGTATGACATGAAACTTAAGTATGCAAAAATTTGGCTTAAATTTGGGATATCTGATCATATACATGTATGTACAAGGTACAGACAAACTTCTGGCAAGCAATCAAAAATACTCAATGTTTTAAATTTGGCCACAAGAAAAAAAAAATGGTGATATATTTGGTATTAAAGAAAGTGCACAGCTCACACACACACACAACAAACAAAAAAAAAATCCCTTTAGAGAAAAAGATATTAAAAAAAAAATGTAATTCAAAATGAAATGATGAATAATAATAAGTTTCATGAGAGGGTTTCTAGAGAAAGAAGTTGTACAGTAACTCCCATTGTGATAGATTGAATGCTTGATCTGCATATGAATGAAAAAATAAATTCAGAAAAAAATCTTTGAGCCAGGTAGGATTTGACCCCGCAACAACTACTTCTGTCTGGGAAGCGATTTTACCATTTTGACATCTCTAGTCCATGGGAAAGACGCAACAAAGTTATAAAGTAAAAATTCTTTCTTTTGAAACAAAAATGAGACTATTGTCATCAGGATAATAAACTAATCTAGGGAAATTAGATATGATGACTTACATTTCTCCATCTTTGAGTGAGAGTGCCAGTCTATCATAAGAGATGAAGGTAGCTTGTGAGCAATCCAGTGTGAGCTTTACTCCTTCCTGAATTTCTGTACAGAGAATAAAACAATATATCCATTTATCAGTAAATATTTCCTCTCTCATTCATCCCTCCTCTAGTTCACGTACAGGTATTCATCCTTCTTCCCCTATGCGGCTCGGTCGTCACGACTCAAGGTCAAAGGTCAACCCCCCTTCTTGGGAAAAAGCTAGGTGTGCCACTAAAGAATTCTTGTTTGCTGGCACTATGAAAGATCCTGTTGACATAATGTATTACATTGAAGCTACATATTAGTCAACAGACTCTGCCAATCAGATATAGCTCGGTAGTGGGGCGGATCCAGGATTTAAAAGGGGTGCAGCCCCCCAAAAAACTTGAAAATAAGGGGTGCAGCTGAAAAAAGCATTGCGCTTTTAACATGTACAGTCATTGAGTGGTTTTCAAAAAATAGGCGGAGGGGCATGCATCTGTTGTGTCCCCTAGATTTGGTACTGTCATGTCTTTGCTCCCCCCTCCCTGCATATCAAATAAATAGAGTATAGCTTTCATGAACTTACTGAGAGGGAAGGCAGTACTCCAGTCTGTGAGTGAGTTGAGAGATACACCATATGGTGGAATACTCTGATTGAGATATAGCAGTGAGTTTACAGCCATAATTAAAACACCACCTGTGGAAAGGGAAAGAGAGAGATAATTAAATATACCACTTAAATTACTTTGTCCATGACATATAATATACAGATATTGTAAAACACTGTAGAATCAGCTGTCTGATAATTGGTAAGTTGTGGACTGTAAAGTCCTATGAAAAGATATTAATGTATGTGTATACATGTATGCCACACTAGACCCAGATTATATGGTGCCTGGCAGGATTTAATGTATTGATGTACCATGGTGAACTCAGGGTGATATAGTTTTGTTGCGCTTTTATCATAGTACCAGGATCAGGATCTGAAATCAGGAAATCAGGATTTCAGATAAAAGTTCTTTATGAATTCATATTATCATCAGTCATATCAAAACATATTTGAAGACATGATTATTCTAGACCAGCAATGTTCCAGTCTTTTCCTAGAGTTAGAGAACCATGGATTGCATAGTAAAAAAAAATCACAAAGACCAGCAATTGCCAAATTAAATTCACTATAACTTATAAGGAGATTATATACTCACCGATTGGCTTTGGGACAGCTTGTACCTGCCTGCAATCATAAGGTAGACTGCTCTGAGACCAGATGATTGGATGGACCTTTTGAGCCATGTTGAGAGACAGGGCTACTATAGAGCAGGTATCCTGTCTCACTGCTACACGCCTATGGAACAAATGGTGATATAGATATGGTAAAGGGGTTAACACTAATCTTTGTTCACAATTTTGATGGCCATGTAAAGGGACAGATATCCTGTCTCACTGCTACATTCCTTTAGAACAAATGGTGATATAGATATGAGAAATGGGATTAATGCCCAATCTTTCTTACAATTTGCTAGCAATGTAAAAGGGATAGGTATGCGTGCTCTGGTACTACACACCTTTAGAACCAAATGTGATGATATAGATATGAGAAAAGGATTAATGCCAGTCTTTCTTTACATGTTTCCCTAGCAATGTAAAGGGATAGGTATGCTGTCTCGGTACTACACACCTTTAGAACAAATGGTGATATAGATATGATAAAGGGGTTATAAAACAAACAGTGACACAGACATAGAAAATGATTATATTCTCTTCATGTTTGAATGAAAGATAAACTAAAATAAACATAAAGGAGGAATCCTTCCATGAGCTCCACATCATATGATGTCTCTGTAATTTTTCATACAATTTTTCCCCTTACTTTACAATCAATTTCATGTTTTACTGTCTTCCAATTCATGTACTTTTTATCCAAATTGAACGTGATTTTAATTGGTGTTGCATAAAACTTTTCATCTGTGTAATTGGGGCAGTAGGCTGCATTAAGATAACTTATCCTGACCATATGGAGAGTGATTCAAATGAGTAACATAGGCTCATAGTAACCACAAAGGAACTGAACATTTACAACTAATGTTTTTATACTGTATTTTTATCCTAAAAATAAACATTATTCAAATTGGTGTGGTATTGCTCTGTGTGACTGAGGTAGAAGGCCACATAGATTACCCCGGCCATTTTAAAATTGGTTGGGTGTAACTGGGGTAGAATGCTTAATAACTTACCCTGGCCAAGTGCGGAGTGGTTCAAACAGAATGAGTAATGTAGGCTCATAGTATTCGTGAAGGAACTGAACATTTACGACCAATGTCTTGTGATTATTATTTTTTGTTTAAATCCAAAATAAACCTTATTTGTATTGGTGTGGTATTGCTCTGTGTATAAGTAGGATACATAACTTACCCTGGCCATGTGCAGAGTGGTTCAAATAGAATGAGTAACGTAGGCTCGTAGTAACCATAAAGGAACTGAACATCTAGAACAAATGTCTTGTAATTCATGTATTTTCATCCTAAATAAACATGATTTGAATTGGTTTTGTACTGGTTTGATGCAGTAGGGTAAATTATCAAAACTTACCCAGGCCAAGTGCGTAGTGGTTCAAATAGAATTAGTAGCGTAGGCTCATAGTATCCATGAAGGAATTGAATATCCAGGACGTTACAGATAGGTTCATCCATCTCACTCAGTCTGATCACATAGCTAGGCATCAGGGCGCCACGTCGGGTACTATCAGGTTCATAAAGTGCAAATATTGACAACGATAATAAATAGTAACTCAAAAATTTAAAAAAAAAGCTCTAAATTTTATTGTCCGACACAAATAGGTGAAACAGAAATTCTTTTTGCCCAATTGATCGTGGGGCCGGCAGCCATTGAGCAACGCCAGATCGACATTGCTCTATCCCTTTCTTGTTGATCACCAAACAGAGTAGCAGCAACTCCCATCTTTTAACGTTTTTTTGTATGATGCGGCCAGGAGTGAACCCACGACCTCCCGATTATGAAGCGGGAAGCTCTATCCACTGAGCCAACTCATCATTGACAATAATGATATCAACTCACTGATATTTTTTTTAATATCCCTCCCACAGCAATTAAATATGCCCCAAACTTAGCAAGGCAATAACCTACATTGCTTCTCTCCACCAAAGTTATAATTTGTACTCAGTAGCCGATGCGGACCTCGCCAAGGTTGGAAAAACATGAGCTTAATAGCTGCCTCGCTAGAATGCTCGCCAGGGAATGGAGAGTGTGCACTAAAAATATTGCATCATAATGGAATCCAATGATCAGCATACCAATACATTGGACAAAGTCACTATATAAATCTGTTATTTTTACCTCGCACTAAGAGACTTATCAAGATCTTCAATCAACCCCTCTCGTCTGAATGGTAGAACCACAAGCTTAGAGCCGTAGGTTAACATGATTGCACAGCGATGGTCCGGGTCCACTCTCACTTGGGGGTGGAAGATATTGCGATATACTCCCTCCTGGAAAATAAGTTACAGATAATTGAATGCAAAATATAAAGGTGGCAAGATTAATGGTATACATGTACGTCTAGAAAATGTGTAAAGACAGAGTTCCCACTATATTATTACAACAAAATTCCCAGACTTCTCCCTCATGGATTTTCAAAATTCCATGATAACTACATGTGTATTTTAATGCGTTGTGGCAAACTTCATACCGACAACTTCTTATCAAATTCTCTAATTTTGAGACATTTTTTCTCAAATTCCATGACTTTTCCCTGTTTTCCAGTTTTTCCAGGAAGAATGAGAACCCTGAAAAACGATATTACAGATGTTAACATTGACAACCGAACCATCGTTAAAAAGTAAGCTCCCTCTAGCAATAAGTAATATAACTATCTTTTGATTTCTTACCTTTGTTTCGTCTTCTTCAAAGTAATGCATTGATATTGTCTTGAGATCATGCATGTTTGGATCATACTCCACAATGGATACCTATAAAAGAAACAAAAATATATAATAGTAAGATTATATACATAATGTACATACATGTATAAAATGTATACAATAAAATGTATACAATAAAAATATATATCATGTGTGATTTATCATATTAAAATAAGACACAAGTTGCCAGGCAAAGAGTCGTGGAAATAGGCAAAATAATCTATTTTCAAATACTTTCTAATTTTTTTTTCACTAATATTTGTTTTTCAGAGCACACATGAAACAATGAAGATTAAAAAAATCAAATTAAACAAAAAGTATTTGTCTTCAAAAGTGTTCTAAAAATTTCAGTTTAAATTTTTGCTCAGAGACAGGTACCAATCTGTATGGACAATGGACAGATATCAATTACTTAATTCTCATCCAAAGTGGATTTAGCCCCTTTTGAAACCAAACACTCCATGTCTTCAAATTTAAAGACTATGGCCGGTATTCTCGAAGCGTGACTAAAGTTAGTAGGCCTACTAAATACGTATTTAGTTACCCTTGCTATTCACAAAGGGTAACTAACTCAAGTTGAGATAGTGAGGGTGATTAAATACGTCATCAGCTAACTAACTTTAGTAGGGGTACTAAGTTAATCCCCTCTGCGTAGAAATATACGTTAACTAAAGTTAGTTAGCTATTCACGAAGGGTGATTAAAGTTAGTAGGCCTACCAAATACGTCATCGATGCACTAAATTCGCCCAATATTTAGTCAGCTCAGAGGGGTAGTTTAACTTATCGTCTGACGTTGATTCCGATGCGGTAATTTCACTTTTTTTCGGTGAGTATGATATTTTATGTATTTTGATTCATTACGGAACTATTGAGACACGGTATTTTTACAATGGAAATAAATTATATTCTGTAAGATTCAACCTGACCATGTTTAAAACGTCAATTATTGTGACATTTTTTAAATCATCGCAGCAATAGTCCCACTTGTTCAGATTTACGCATGGGTTGTGAAGGACTCGACTACACCGATTTCCGGAGACTATTTGTTATGGATTTTGCACTGTAGCTTGAATTTTAACCCGAAAAGTAACAATATACTCTTATGTTTGGAAACTATAGTGTCCACTGGATATGTTTTTATTTCATAAGCTAACTTAAGAAACTGAAGATAGTTCTTTGATCACGGCCCAAAATTGTATTATTAGATCTAGATCTAGACCCTATTTAAAATAGAATCTATATTACAAACACTAAGTGGGGGACATTTGACATGGTATCCTAAAGTTATCTAAAGCTTTAAAAAGTAATCTAAAGTTCAAAATAGTGTGTGTGTGTTTTGTTTGTTTGTTTTTATTTTGTTTTTGTTTTGTTTTGTTTTTGTTTTTGTTTTTGTTTTTGTTTTGTTTTTGTTTTTGTGTTGTTTTGTTTTGTTTTGTTTTTTTGTGGGGGGGAGGGGGGTCCCTGGAATCTACGCCCCTATTACAAGTCATCCCATGTACCCATCATACATAGGCTTAAACATCAGTTTTGTTTGTCTTATTATGTAAATTTTATGATCAAGGTTCGTGCCAAGGCCCAAATAATTAAGGTTAGGATCTACTTTCCTAATAATTTGGATGTAATTTGATTATTAGTACATTTGATTTTGTTAAATTTCTAATTTCCATGTTGCGTTTTCTAAAATTGTAGCTAGCATTCATTCGGAAAGGTCGACAAGATTAAAGCTATTGCATTTTTTGTTTATATGAGGAGTCATCGTTCAACTGAAATTTTTAATATATTTCTTCTCTGTCAAAATTTGGTTACAGGTTTTCAAGGAAACTTCCTGATGAAACCAATTATGTAAGACAGAGCTGGAATAGGCTCAACTCAAGACTATTGGCACTTCACCACATATCCAAATCATTACTGAGCATGAGATTTTATACATTGGTAAGTTGTTTTTGCTTTATTTTGTCCTGTTTTTTTTTTTTCTTAATAGATAATAAGTAAAGATTCACTTCCTGTATAAGCATACAGATATCTCTATGTCAGGTGAGGGAAGTGGACATTAACACATGTATTTTGGAATGTTGCATACATGTAGCCTAATTTTAAATTCTTTTCAGCATTGGTGATATGAAAGCCATAACTTATATAAATTTGTGGCTGTCATGGAAATGTTTGTGAGAATGGACTGTTAATTGTTTATTATTTACAGGCATAAAATACTAGTATAAAAAATACATCCATTGCTAAGATTAAGCTATAAACAGTAGCATGTTGTAGAGCTAGATCTACACGTAGCGAAGAGCTGTGTAGCTAGCTTCGGTAAATCTAGTGATCATTGACATAGAGATAGATCAAATTACATGAGGATAAGATAGGCCTAATATTTCATCTGGTCTTGTTGTGTTCAGTGTTGTGGCCTATAGGAGGTCTAGATTTGAACTAACGTTAGAATATGATTTTACGTTAGATTCATGAGATCTAGATCTAGGCCTAACAGATTTCCTTCTTTTTTTTCTTATTTATTATTATTTTAATTATTTATTTATTTATTATTTTTAATATTGGTCACAGGGGGGGGGGACGGGCCCAAAATTGTCAATTATATTACAAGCACTAAAACTTGGGGACATTTGAAAACACATGAATAGGCATCAGATTTGTTTGTCTTTTTTATGTAACATTTTACGAGTTTTGATACCAAATAATTAAGGTTACTTCCTAATAAATTTGGATGTACTGTGATTCTTGGCACATTCAATGTTGTTAAATTTCTAATTTCTATGTTGTGTTTCCAACATTGCGGCATGTCATTTGGAAAGAGTTAACATTCTGACAAGTTTAAAGCTATTGGAATTTATGTTTATACGAGACTCTGTTCAACAAAAATTTATTTTTCTGTCAAAAAATTCGGTTACAGGTTTTCAAATGAAACTTCCATAAGGAGCAAATAAGACAGGAACTGGAAAGGCTTACTAAAGACTATTGGCACTTCATCCACATATCCAAATCATTGCCGAGATGAGATTTTATGTATTTGGTAAGTTTGATTTTGTTTTTGTTTTGTTGTGTTTTTTTCTTAATATATAATTCACTTCCTGTATAAGCATTGGCCTACAGATATCTCTATGTCAGGTGAGGGAAGTGGACATTAACAAAGATGTATTTTGGAATGTTGCATACATGTAGCCTATATTTAAATTCTTTTCAGCATTTGGTGAATATGAAATCTCATAACTGCTATAAATTTGTGGCATGCCACGTAAATGGAAATGTAAAATGGAAATTGTTGTTTATTATTTACAAGCATACAATACGAGTTTAAAAAAATACAATTACTAGATTAAGCTGTAAAACAGTTAGGCCTACTTACAGTGGAGGGGGGGGGGTCCCAGGATTTGGAAACTAGAGGGGGCACAGGAAAAGTATAGTGAGAGGGCAGAAGGAGATTTTTTAATTTTTTTAATTTTTTTTTATTTTTTACGATATAGGCCTAACTATTAACAAGTATGCTCTATGTGTGATTCCAGAATAATGAGAGGGGGTGGCGCCCCTTGTGCTCCGCCTGGCCATCCCTTTCATTGTTTCAAAAAAGAAAACAAATAAATACATTCTCTGCATTAATATTGTTAGTTAGGTCCTTATAAACAAATATGAATGTTTATAGAATTTAAATGATTTTCTCCTAACACCGAGGTATTGTCTCGTTTCTCTATTTACAGATTCACAAGGAAGATGGTTGACGTATCAGCCAGTCGTTACAAAATGGATACTGGATCTGGAGAGAACATCTAATTCCAAGCTATGAAGCGGCTTCTAGATTAGTTTAATTTATTATGAAGTGCATGAACAAAAGACTGTTAAAATCTTCACGACAAATGTCATAGTGATACCATTTTTTGGTAGAATATTCAGACATTTCAACAAAATTATATCGCAAATGAGATGCTAATGTGATTCTCACAAGTATTCTTACCCCAAAAATAAAAGAATTCAATGTTCCCCCAATTGCTAAACATAAATTACTATTAGATAAATTTTACAAATTACATTTGAAATCAAACTAAAGATGTTTTCTTCCTTTTAATGGATATTTGATTTCTAGTTATCTATACTATTATCAGTTGCGGATTCAAGATTTGGAGTAAGATGGAAAATTAGAGAGGGACAAGCGTTAATTGGACATTGTTTCATGATTATTTACATACCTATTTTGACCCACAAAGTGGACAGGGGTGGGGAAGAGAAACATATTTTTTTTTGCATCCGCCACTGGATAGTACACCATCCTTTCTGTCATCGGGTAGCCCATTTTTGTTTTTATTTATTTATTGTATTTATTTATTTATTTATCTATTTATTTATTTATTAATATTTTTTAGATCGATAGATGCAAAGTACACTCCTGTTGTGAAAAGAAATAAAGGAATCTACTCCACTCTTGATTTTAAACATGACACATGTGTCGGTGTTTGAAGAGATCTAATTACAAGGATGTAATTTGCTTGGTCCTATATCAGGATTTATTTGTTGTATTTATTTATCTATTTAATATTATTTCTTAGTTACATCGAAAGACGCAAAGTCCACTCCTGTTGTGAAAAAAAAAATAAAAGGAATCTCCTCCACTCTTGATTTTAAGCATGTACAAATGTGTCTGTGTTTGAAGAGATCTAATTACAAGAATGTAATTTGCTTGGTCCTGTATCAGGACAATTACCACCTGGACAATTACTCCCCAGGACAACTATCCCCCAGAAATAAAGGTTTAGTTGTAGAGTTAGGGGTAGATTTTAAGACGGGCGTAGTTGTCCGGGGTAATTATCCCTAAGTAAATTGTGCTAGAACCGTCCTGTGTACCTCCCTATGACAGGAGTGGATTGTATTTCACTGTTATCACATACTGTATTGTACAATGAGATAATTTAAAACGTGGGACAGAGAGAGGGAGAGAGAGCAGAGAGAGAAAGCAGAGTTCGCTTCGAGAATTCAAAGCATGGGGTGGGCGAGCAATCGACGCTTTGAGACGCAGTGTTAGAGAGCCAGCGAGGGGGGGGGGGGGGAGTGGAGAGTTTAAGAGATATAGAAAAAGAGGTAATTGTTGAAAGGTACTACTTTAATCAATAAGCCTATGTTATAAGATAGTCACAAATTGTATTTAATTATAAATTGAGTTTATGTACGAAGATATACCGGCCTACAAAGATGGAATGAGCAGTGTAATGACTTAGAGAAGAGAGAGAGAGAAGAGAGAGAGTGACAAGGAAAGAGACGAGTTTTGTGTGGTAGTGAGTGAGGGAGAGAAAATTAAGTCCCGTACTCTTCATTTATATAATTACAAATTCTTAATATAGATCTATCAGTCGCGCATCCAGAAATCGGTTGGGTGGGGGGGGGTAGTCTGAGTCATTCTAGGTCATTCATCTAGATTTTTTGTCAATTGAAAGAAGGGGGGGGGGGGCAACAGGCCCCAAATTTATGTTAGGCACTTTTTTTCTTTATTATTGGTTTAGGGTGCAGGCCCGCCATTGCTTCCCTGCATCTGTGTTTGCCTTAACACTATTCAGACAGATTTAAAATAACATAAAAATAAACAAGTCTACAAGTGTGAGTTATAAAGAATCATATTTTGCTCTTTTCTTTTTTAATAGAAGACAGAATTTACGGGTCAGTCCAACCTTTCCAACTTTAATATCGAGCAGGGGAAGAAGATATTTTTCCAACGTTTGATATGAAATTCTTTAAATGATTAAAGTTATTAATAGTTATGATTTATTTTACTGTGATAACCTCAAAAATGTTAGTCCCATCAATTCTCCCAATCTCGAGAACAAGGTAGGTTTTAAGTTGCCAAAAAAATTGCTAAAAGAATTCCCCAAAACAACGCCCATGCAAAGCTGATCGCGAGCACAGAAATAGAGAATGCATAGGTAGGTACGAATGCATACCAACCATGATACCAACGTAGAGAGCGCACGGCCAAAGCGCGTAATTTATGTTAATTATGCACAGTGATGTCACAATGCCCTAGATCTGCGGTAGATATGAATTGCGCATGCGTAGTAACGAGGGGATTAATTTAGTAGGGCTACTAACTTTAGTAGGCCTACTAACTAGTAGGGGTTTCGTGAATAGCTCACTAACTTAGTAGGCCTACTAAGTTAGTAGCCTGATTAGTTAGTACCCCTACTAACTTAGTAGGGGTAGTTACCTTTCGTGAATACCGGCCTAAGACTATCATACCTTAGCATTCATGAAGCTGAGAAGTAGAGCATCCCGCCCAGAGCCGGTCACCTGGGCAGCCTGCATGGACATCACCTTACCAAAGATATGAAATGTAGCGGCTTCCTCAAGCTTCTGCCTAGTAGGTTTGGAATCTGAAAAGGTAAGGATGATAGTTTTAATATTATTTATATGGCACAATATATCTAGAGCTTCATATCTCCAAGACATAATGCTGAGCCTACAACGTAAACATTCCAGATGAGTGCATTTGAAGCCAATATCTAGATGTATCAAATGTTAAAATTGAAGGCAGATGATATCTATATGACCATGTTGTAATATTAACTTCTCCCTTTCCTTTGTTATACCTCAATTTTTTTAGATTACATTTTGTGACTCTAGATCAAAAGGTGGTTCTGGAAACTCTAAATTTGTCATATTTAATTAAGGGTACACATAAATTTTACCACATTTTTCCAATGTCATTTCAGTCCACAATTTAAACTTGAAAAATTACTTTGGCCTTAGCTCTTTCAACCACCTCCTTCTCTTTATATTTGGCAGGACTACACCCTGTCAGAAATTAACGACGATACAATTGCTCACTGTGAGGTGTCAAATCTCACTATAAACTACACCAAGTGTGATTTAATTTCTATAGAGAAGCCTTATATCTCTCTTTTGTTACCTTTATCTGTGGGTTTACTCGACTCAATAGTGATCATATTGTAGACTGTCAGCTCCGAGCCTTTAGCTACTACCAAGTTTTGCTGCTCGGGAGTGAAGAAATGGCAGTAGACGCAGTGCTCCACCCCTGTAGGAGGGTGCACCTCACGATGAAAGGCATACATCTCAATGGGTCAAAGGTCAGACTTCAGATCAAGTGTGCTTCCTAAAGTTGAAATCTCCAGCATTAAGACAATATAGCCGCAGAATTTTCAAATGAAAATTTATTTCATCATGAGTTACACATTTTGTTTATAATAAAAATATGATCCACTTAGATTTTAAAATAATATTAGATATTAAGAAGTCTAGTACTAAGAGGTCTCTCCCCCCCCCCCAAAAAAAAAAAAAAAAAAAAAAAAAAATTTGGTATTTTGACTTTTGTCTGTTTTGATGCAAAATTGCGTAATCATACATAATTCAGCCAAAAAAATCCGGGAGACTTGGGGGAGTGGAAGAACAACAGTTTTAAATATTACATGTGACTCATTTAGTTCCATGTCGGAATAACGATGGTAAAATTATCATACTTCGCGCTACAAAACAAGAGTTGGTCAACCAACATAAACCCCACAAAAAGCTACAGGTGTGGGGACACGGGTTCATTCCAGGGCTCATTCAAACTCAAGTTACACCCTCAATGTGTTCATTTTATAAGTTAAGCATGCCGATATTTAAAATTAATGAAAATCATGTCATAGAATACATTAATTACCTGATTACCACTCTCGTGGTGGTTTGGAGACTAAAAAAAGTGTAAATTATGAAAAACACGCTCCTCACGACGCCACGAGTAGTCTTTATTCAGGCGCAGATTTTAAAAAAAATAGGAAGAAAAGAGGATCAGAGACGTAACATTACTTTCAACTAAACCCCTCCCAAAAGTTTCGTAAATGGACTTTGGGCCATGATAACTTCAGGTACGCTTAGTTATTCCTGATATTCATACCATTGGAAAGATTATTATCTCTTTTATTGATATCCTATTTGTAATGATTTTGTCATGCTTCAATGTACAGAATATCAGAATATGGAGAAATGTAAAAAATAGATTGCAAAATGCATTTATCAAAGTGAAGTCCGCCATCGACTTTAGGCCCTGATATTTTGAGGTATTTTCTAATTTTATTGCATTTTATACCATTTGTCAAGTAAATTCATTCCTCTTTTCATGACACCCTAATTGTAACGAGAGTGGTTGTTCTGCATGCACAGAACACCTGAATGTTAGGACAAGTCAGAAGTTAAATGTTGCAATTGAATGCCTATTGTCAGTATTACTGTCTGTTGCCATTAATAACAATGCATTTCGCAACCTTCACTTTGACTTTGCATTAATTCATGATTACATGCTTTCAACATGGTGTTCTATTGCAAATAGGGCATCAATAAAAGAAGAATAAATGAACTTTTTTAATGCTATGAAAATTGATAATGATTAAAACCCACATTAAAATGTATCAGGGTTCAGAAGTATGTGTTACAGAAATTTAAACTGAAAATTATCTTTCGCTTTGCCATGTATTCAGTGGCATTCAGGGTTTCTGTGGACCCAGGCATGACATCACCATGACAAATAAGTATCAATCAAGAGAGGAATAAATTAACTTGACAATGGTATAGAATTCAATAAAAATTAGAAAAATCCCCAAAAGTTATCAAAGAACCTAAAATCAAGTTGCAGAACTTCAATGTGATCAATAAAAGTGCATTTTAACAACATTGACTTTTAATTTTCTCCATATTTTGATATTCTGTGCATTAAAGCAAAATCATTACAAATAGGACATCAATAAAAAGGGGAATAAATTATCTTTCCAATGATGAATATCAGGAATAACTAAAAGTCCTGAAAAGTTATCAAGGCCCAAAGTCCATTTGCGAAACTTTTGGAGCGGTTTATTCTGATTGTAGGCCTATACAACATGTTCTCTTAATATGTTAGTTTGATTTAATCAGATGTTTACTTTATGTCTGAACAACATAAGGTTTTTTTTCTGTCCGTTTGGGCATCTACGATGTTCTCACTAAAAAAAAAAAATCTTGCGAGCGCGAAGCGCGAGTTACATTTTCCCGATATATGGCCAATTCTGATCTTAAACGAGGAATTTAAACAATGGAAACAAACTAAATACTAGCAAAAAAAAAATCGGTATATTTTGAACCTAAACTTTAGTGTTTGAATATGTATCTAATTGCCACCATGAGATTAAAACTTTGAGGTAAAAATTTGAGTTAATTGTGCATTCATAACGCCTTAATAAATTGGTATCTGCGAGCGCGAGCGCGAGCCGAAAATTTTGAGCTCAAAATTTGTTTGTGATTAATTAGTATCCGCGAGCAAGAAGCGCGAGCCGAAAATTTGGGTTTTAAAAGATATGGAATAAATAAAAAGGCATTCTGCTATTAATTTTTTTAGATAATTGTGTATTATAGACTTATTAGAATCCGCGAGCGCGAAGCGCGAGCTGAAAATTTTGAGGTAAAATTCGAGTTATTTTGCATTATGGTTTAGTATCAGACATGTCAGCGAGGGCGAAGCGTGAGCCGAAAATTTTCGGTTTTAAAGATATATGAATAAAATAAGGGCACTTTCTTACTAAAATCGTAGATAATCTATGTATTATAGACCCTATTTAGTATCCGCGAGCGCGAAGCGCGAGCTGACATTCCCGATATATGGGCCAATTCTGATCTTAAACGAGGAATTTAAACAATGGAAACAAACTAAATACTAGCAAAAAAAAATCGGTATATTTTGAACTAAACTTTAGTGGTTTTGAATATGTATTCTAATTGCCACCATGAGATTAAAACTTGAGGTAAAAATTTGAGTTAATTGTGCATCATACCCCTAATAAATTGGTATCTGCGAGCGCGAAGCGCGAGCCGAAAATTTTGAGCTCAAAATTTGTTGATGCATTATGATTTAGTATCCGCGAGCAAGAAGCGCGAGCCGAAAATTTGGGTTTTAAAAGATATATGGAAATAAATAAAAGGGCAATTTCTATGCTATTATTTTTTTAGATAATGTGTTTATAGACCTTATTTAGAATCAGCGAGGCGAAGCGCGAGCTGAAATTTTGATTCATTAGGACAACTAACGGATTCAAAAAGAGAATCTCAGAGAAATGACGCCCATATAATCGGAGTAGAAACCAAAAACAAAAAAAAAAACTAACGATAAACAAAAATAAAACATCAGAATATAAAGCACGTTAATAAAAGGAAAAAAGCAAAATGAATAAAAGAAAAACATAAAGATAAAATAATAAGGAAGCTTAAAAGGTAAGAAATATAGCAAAAAAAGAACAAAAAAAACTTGAAAAGATTATCCGTAATCACATTAACGACCATCTCGAGAAGTATCGCTCATCAAAGACACACAGCATGGATTCTTGAAAGGAAGGTCATGTACAACTAACCTCATCTTGCATATGGACATGTTAACCAAGTATGTAGCCAGTGGCTTGCCAGTCGACGTTATCTATCTTGACCTAGCTAAAGCTTTTGATAAAGTCCCCACCAGAAGGCTACTAGAGAAATTGAAAGCGCATGGAATTGAAGGACAAGTACTTGCATGGATCCAAGCCTGGTTAACAAAACGAACACAGAGTGTTGTTGTGCAAGGAGCAAAGTCAGAGGAAAGTGAAGTACGAGTTCTGTTGTTCAAGGTTCGGTCTGGGCCCTCTGTGCTTCCTAATATTTATGAATGACCTAGAGGACACAACTACCTGTACAGTCAGCAAGTTTGCAGACGACACTAAGCTGTCCAACCCAGTCGCTGATGACCAAGACATACAGAGATTGCAAGAAAGACTGAACAAACTTATAGAGTGGTCAGACACATGGAGAATGAAATTCAATACCGACAAGTGTTCTGTGATGCATATTTGTCAAATAACCCAAACATGAATACCAAATGAACGGACAATTATCAGTGTACAACAGAAGAAAAAGACCTGGGTGTGGATAACAGATGAGCTTAAAAGTGGCAAAGCAGTTGTGCAGTAGCAACAAAGAAAGCAAACCAAACACTTGGATGGTCAAACGCTCGTTTGATATAGGAGTCCTGAAATAATCACACAACTCTATAAGTCGTTGATCAGACCCCACCTTGACACTGTATCCAAGCATGGAGACCCCACCTCCAGAAAGACATCAAACTGTTGGAAGGAGTGCAGAGACGACTACCAAGGACTGTTCTTGCATTAGACACCTTACATATGAAGGAGAGACTGAAGAAACGAACCTCACTACACTAGAAGTTAGACACAGAAGAGCAGATCTAATTCAAGTCTACAAGATCTTCAACAACATGGACAAATTAACCCAGAGAAATCTTCAACTTGCCACACATCAGAGTACAAGAGAACTCCTGAAATCCAGAAACAACCACTGAGAGTTGATGCAGGAAGTACTCGTCATCAGCCAAAGGGTCATCCAAGACTGGAACAATCTCCCTCCCTCAGTCAGTATAGGCACCATCACTAAACAGTTTTAAAACAGAATACAGTCATTTTTGGGTTTACTAAGGGCGAATAGCCCCCTCACCCTTGCCGCACTACAATCCACTTCGGTACACTACCAAGATGGAATGTGCGGCCCTTCAGTAAGTTCAGTAAGTTCTATTATGGTTTAGTATCAGACATGTCAGCGAGGCGAAGCGTGACGCGGCAAAATTCGGTTTTAAAAGATATTATGGAAATAAATAAAGGACACTTTCTAGTACTAAAATCGTGAGATAATATTCTTATAGCCCTCTTAGTATCCGCGAGCGCGAAGCGGCAGCTAACATTTCCCGAGATATAGGCCAATTCTGATCTTAAACGAGGAATTTAAAACAATGGAACAAAAAACTAAATACGTACCAAAAAAAAAATCGGTATATTTTAACCTAAACTTAGTGGTTTGATATGTATAAATTGCCACCATGAGATTAAAACTTGAGGTAAAAAATTTGAGTAATTGTGCATCATACCCCTAATAAATGGTATCTCGAGCGCGAAGCGCGAGCCGAAAAATTTTGAGCTCAACTAATTTGTTTTGTGCATATGATTTAGTATCCCGAGCAAAAAGCGCGAGCCGAAAAATTTGGGATTTTAAAAGGATATAAGGAATAAATAAAAGGGCAATTTCTGCTATTATTTTTAGATAATTGGTTTATTAGACCTTATTTAGAATCCGCGGCGCGAAAGCGCGAGCTGTAAAATATGAGGTAAAAATTCGAGTTATTTTGTGCATTTATGTTAGTACAACATGTCAGCGAGGCGCAAGGTGAGCCGAAAATTTTTCGGTTTAAAAAGAATATGGAATAAATAAAGGGCACTTTCTAACTATCGAGATAATTATGTATTATAGACCCATTTATCATCGCGAGCAGCGAAGCGCGAGCTGAACATTTTGGGTAAAATTGGAGTTAAATTGTGATTATATTATACTACCTTACTTAATTGGTGACTGCGACGCGAAGCGGAGCCGAAATTTTGGTTTTAAAAGATATAAGAAAAATAAAGGGGCACTTTCTAGCATAAATAATTGTAGATAATTGTGTATTATAGACCCTATTTGGTATCCGCGAGCGCGAAGCGCGAGCCGAAAATTTGGGGTTTTAAAAGATATATTTGGAATAAATAAAGGGGCATTTTTTAGTATTAAAAATCGTAGATAACTGTGTATTACATATCCTATTTAGTATCCGCGAGCGCGGAGCGCGAGCTGAAAATTTTGAGGTAAAATTTTGAGTTAATTGTGTATTATATTATATACCCTACTAGATTGGTGTCTGCGAGTGCGAAGCGCAAGCCGAAAATTTGGGGTTTTAAAAGATATATAGAATGAATAAAGGGGCACTTTTAAGCATAAATAATTGTAGATGATTGTGTATTAAAAACCCTATTTAGTATCCGCGAGCGCGAAGCGTGAGCTGAAAATTTTGACTTAATTGTGCATTATACCCTACTAAAATGGTAGGCCTATGTGCGAGCGCGAAGCGCGAGCCGAAAATTTTGAGCTCAAGATTTGAGTTATTTGTGCATTATGATTTAGTATCCGCGAGCGCGAAGCGCGAGCTGAAAAGTTGGGTTTTAAAAAATATATGGAATATATGGAATAAATAAAGGGGCACTTTCTGGTATTCCCACGAGGCCGACTATTTTCCATCGAAGCCGAGGGCCCACTAGGCCGAGGGTCCACGAAGCCTCTTTTCTTTGTGAAATTTTGAAATTTTAGTTTTAAATATTTCTTCCTTATTTTTACTTTTCTTCAGTAATGTATTTCTGTTTCTTAAAAAATGAGAAAATCGGCCTCGTGGACCCTCCCCCCACATTAAAGGCCTTAGTTATGGTCGTTTAGAACCCAATTAGGCCTATTTCGCGCTTCTTATTGAATAAAATTTTGCGAATATTGTACAAGCATCGGGCTTTGTTCCCTGTTCTTTCTTTCTTTTTCTTCTTTTCTCTCCCTTTTCCCTTCTTTCTCCCTTTTTCTCCTTTTTTTTTTTTTTTTTTTTTTTTTTTTTTTTTTTTTTTTTTTTGGGGGGTGGGGCCGGGCCCATCGGCCCCCCTGGATCTGCGCCTGATAGCCTTCCGCTTCTCCGAGCTGTTATAATGTCGAATAACGACTTGAAATACTAGTAATATCTTGGAGGAAGAAGAGAAATATTAAACTATTATCCTGTTAACTTATGCTCTGACCTGTTATGCCTACGGTTAAAGGTTTGAAATAATAATGTGTTCTGTTTATGTTTTGCTTTGCTTTCAATGTTAAATGTTTTGTAAATATTCAATTTGATAAGTGGTAGATCTAGGCGGTGGAGCCCTGGTGGAGCAACCCTTTTTTTTTTTTTTTTTTTTTTTTAGAAAGCTCTCATTAAACTTAGGCCCCTATTCACAAGCCTAAGGAATACACTTAATACATTATACAGTACAAAAGGCCATTTACAATTTCCAGGCTGCAACCAATATTTCTATTTCTTGTGTCCGCCAATATTGGGTCGAAAATAATGTTAGGATTGAATTTATTCTGGTTTTACTGCATCTTTCTACGTTTCACTATAGACCTTGCCGAAGAAGGTGACGGTGATAGCGCCACCTCAACCCAGTCGAGTCAGAATATGAGCAGATTTCGAACTTCAAATGCAAAAGAACCAATCCGTGACAAAAATAAATAAGGCCTATACTAGTTTCAGCAGGTTTTTTTTTTTTTTTTTTTTTTTTTTCCCTATATATTTTCGTACAATATTATATGAATGTACATCATTTACCTTTAGGTTGATTTTTTTTAAAAGTTGTTTTTGTTTTAAATGTGTTCCGGAAAACGAGGAATGATTTTAATTTTAGTCTATTCTTTCGGTTAAATCCTTTTTTTTGAGGTACGGTTATTTTTTTTCTCTCTCTCTTTCTCTCTCTCTCTCTCTGTCTCTCTCTCCATCTATCTCTCGATTTATGTGGTAAGTGGCTTGTAAAGAGGGAATAAGTTGTAATCGAAGTTTATCAAATGAACTTTGTCTTGAGTTTCCTGAATCATTTTCCCTATCACCATTGGTATTAACCAAAATACACTGTTAGAAAAAAAAACAGAAGATTTTACAGAGAGAAAAATACAAAACCGTTCTGTATTATGTATGATAATATAATTCTGTGTACTTTTATTACGGGAAATTTTCTTAAATTTAACAGAACAGGTCTGCTCTTTAAAAGGAAAAAGGCTTTTTATTACAGGAAATTTGTAAATTTACATACCCCAAATACCATCTTTCTGTAATTGTACTGTTTTTTTACTGTAAATTGTGTTACCAATTGAGCAGTAAGATTACTGGTGTTCTCGAGACTCTGCTGCATACAGAATTATTCTGTATATGTATGACAGAATCATTCTGTATATTTTTATAACAGGAATTTTCTGCAAATTAACAGAACAGGTCTGTTTAAAAAAAGAAAATTTGTAAATTTTCACTCCTCATATACCAATTTTCTGTAATTTCACTGCAAATTTGTGCAGTAAGATTACTGGTGTTCTCAAGATTCTGCTGCAGGAACTTTCCTGTTTTTTAAGGAGAAATTTTCTAACAGTGTATAATATTATAATAAACCGTTCACTTTGACCTGTTCATTATTTTGTTCACGCATTTATATCGAATATGGAGGGGGCGGCATAAACGATAATCCTCCATGGATTACATCAAAGGGACCGGTACATGAAAGTTACCCATGAAATTTCTGTTCCCTATGAATGTGTACACTGTTAGAACGCGGTTTAAAAATTTCGCTGTTTATAAAAATGTTGGTTTAAAGTTAAACATTTTTGTTTAATACTTAAACATTGTTGTTTAAAACCGGAAAAGCGAGGTTTTATAGCCTTAGACAAGACCTGGTTAAAGATTAGATTAAACAGTTTTGTTTAAACAGGCGGAGGCAAATGTCACGTGATAGTCATGAGCTAATAAATCGGAGCAACATTTCAATCGCATGTCGAAGGAATATTGCCTCACACATTACGTAAGTGTATATACCGATGTGTTGGCTCAGTGGATATAAGAGCGTCTGCCATATAATCGGAGGATCATGCGTTCGATACCCGGCCGCGTTAACCAAAAGTTGGAGCGTTTTTATTTTTGGGGAGAAGCGGTAAACAATACTGTTGATATTTTAAACAACAGGTTGTTTAAACTTTTAAACAACAAGAGTGTTAAAGTTTTAAACAACTACAGGTTGTTTAATTTTTAAACGACGCTGTGCGATTCACCGGTTAACACGCAGTTGTTTAAGATTTTAAACAACTTGTTAAATTTTTTCTAACAGTGTATATCTCAAATTTTTAAGTACTATCATGAATGATATATCAAATTGTTCACTTATTTTCACTCATCATAAATTAATCTCTATTTAAAGCTCTCCTTTTAACCTCCTCAGTGTTATTTGCGAGAGAGAGAGAGAGAGAGAGAGAGAGAGAGAGAGAAGAAGAGATCGTTTTATAATTTCGCAGAACTAACCCAAATATTTACTTTTTGAGGTAATCAAGAGATACTATACAAGTTACATAACCCATTTTCCAACTGGCACGAGTCCAACGAACGGTCTTCAAAATAATCGTTTTTGTTATTGCAAAATAACACGTGATTGTTATGTAATAATACATAAGATATAGGCTTATAGTCATGAGAAAGAGCTAAAGATGTCACATGACATACGATGTTATTATTTGGCTTTTCTTTGTACTATTTTTTTTTTCTTTTTGAGTAGGGAAACTTTAGATAATCTCTCAATCTCTCCTTCGGGATATAGACCTAATACTGATAGGTTCTGGTTCCGTTGGTAAAAACGATTTGAAGTTGATTGTTTTCTCTTTTAGAGTCCTCAACAAATTTGGATACAATTAATATGTAATCAATACATATACAGCTAGGCTACAACAAAATGCTGCCTCTCTATATATTATTAGGGAAATGCACGTGGGTTTCACATGCACCCCTGTCTGGATCCGCTATCATTAATTTGACCATGTATATTATTCCGTACCAGGACAATAATTAACCCCAGGACAACTCATTACCCCAAAGCCTTTATAGGGTTATGGTGGCAGATTTTTGGCGTGAGTAGTTGACCGGGGTAACTTTCCAAGGGCTAGGGGCATAGTTGTCTCAGAAGTCAGAACCATATCATACATATAAGAGAAGACTGTGCGTTTATCTTATTGGTGGTAGGGCATATCATTTGTCAAGATAATCACCGCGCTATTGGAAAATACCATAGGGTATACCCTTTTTTTTACCACAGCAAGTTACAAGTAAGAATCATGATTAGTTTATTACAGCGAACTCAGGTGACGTAATTTCGTAAATTACGTCACCTGAGTTTGACCATCTTGTAAAATAAAATGGGTCTCTTTCATAAATCCTTTTTGACCACTTCCTTGCAAATTTAACACTGATAAAAAAAAAATTAAAATCACAAATTAAATCAGGAATCGAAAGAAAATAATAAATTGTGGTGTATACCATGAAAATCGGCACGGAAAATACAAATAGGCCTAATTATAAGTTCGGGAGACGAGGGGTGCAAAACTTTGGAGGACCAGAATAAAACTAATAATATTGTTGAGGGGACGTATATGACTTCATTGTAAGCCAAAGTTATTGGACAGTTCGAACGAAGTAATATATTCTAACAATCTTATATGGGTATTTAATATGGTTTTAACTTTTTCTTCTTCAAAGTAAGTCATAAAACTTGAGCATACATTAATATTGTACAGTGGTTATCAAAAGAACACACACCCACGTACATATTAAATATAAAGGCGTACAGATAATGCTACAAGAAACAAATAAAGTTGAACACTACTAATAAAAAAAAAAAAAAAAAAAAAAGGGACGGCATTTTCACGTTAGTAATCTTTGGACCCTTTGAAAATCTAAATCGACGTTATTTTATCTTGTGGAAATTACTGTGTATGATCATGACTTCTGTCATAAATGCATATATTCAATTTTTGGGCGGATAACTGAAAATTTACTCTGTTAACCAAGGAACAGAGCATCAAAATGGACCATTCATAAAAGGATCACCCGAAAATATTTTAGACGGACATAATTATGGCCTATATACGGGAAATAAGTAAAACAAGGAAACGTTCATATCAAGTCAAATTCAAGAATAAACAGAAATATGAAACTCCTGAATGAACATCAAAGAGGCTGCCATTAAGAGGGTAAAATTGGGGAAATTATCAATAATTTGGGAAAGGTGGCAGTAGCGGATATAGGGCATAACAGGAGTGTTATTTTTTTAAAACCACTTATTGAACGAACGTTCATAATTTTGTTATCACAACATTTTCGGCCACGCCCCCTATTTTCCCAAAATTTCTGACTGCCCCTCGACTTGCCCATATTTTCAATTCTTGGATCCGCCCCTGGAGTGGGGTGATGTATCGGTGATTGTCCAGGTGCTTCGAGCAAATAGACACAATATAATTGTCAAATTTACATACAAAATCGGTTTCAGTTACATTGTCTTGACTACGTAAAGTTCAAAGATCAAGAAAGCTAATGCAACGTCAAGCATGGTACGATTTGATAATGGTTTTTCCTGGCAGTGGCGTATCCAAAGCTATGTGAAAAAGGGGGCTCCTTTTTCTGCCTAATAATATTCGTTGAAATTGCTCAAGAAGCATGCGAATAATGCCAAAACAAACGGTATATATAAAACGTATTTTTGTCGTATATGACTACATTGTTCTTAATGAAGCAAAATTGAAGAACAATCATGATATTTGCAAGAAAAAATGCCAATTATGACGCATTGTGTATTAGAATTATGACATTTAATTCAGATAGACGTACAAGACAAAAAAATATAAAGTTAGATTAAATAGCAAAATATTTTTTGAAGTCCAGATAATGCATAGTAAACGAGTCATAATTAAAAGAAAGAAAATGACAAAGATGAAAGGGTGGATAACATAAAAGGGTGGATTTCAAAATAAATAAAAGTATATTTCTCTCTTCAAATTGTTTTTGTTAAGTTAAGAGAACGGCTTATACGCATGATATGAATCGAACTTTTTACAGAAAATAAAAATAAGAGAGGGGGAAAATGATATAAAGGGGAGTGGGCTTACAGTTAAAAAAAATTCTCCTTAAAACGACATTTTTTCATACGTTTTTCCACATATTCCTATTTTAAGGAGGAAAATTTCCAAACTTGATTACATACTGATATCAAATCAAATCAAACGCTTTCATGACTTTCACAGGAATTCGGAAGGGGAGATGGGAAGGGCATGAAAGGGGGAGGTGTGGGTGAATCCTACATGCCTCCTTGCCAACCCCACCATGCACGTGCTGGTACGGTACGATTCCATCCAATAATGGGCGTCACTATAGCCTTTTGAAGGGGTGGGGGAGGCGACCATTTTTTCCCCCGAATATTTTTTTGCATATCAATTAGAAATTAATCTTTAAAAAAAAATGGGGGTTTCGAAAACGATTTGCCAACATTCCTCTTCAAATTTACCGACCCATGATATTAAATATTTTTGAAAAAAAAAAAAAAAAATGAGTACATACAAAAAATGAAAGGGGCAATTTATTAGCCCTTCACACCCTTCTTCTTGGGCCAAACACCTAGTTCCTTGACGTCACCATCAAGCAAGGGGTCGCTAAAATTGGGTGAAGTTTCGGAACATGATATGGATTTAGTAGTCTACGAGCACAGACTTTACTAAAAAGGATTTTTTTTTTTTCAAGATTTTTTTACTATTTAAAAACTTTCTAAGCTTGTCACAGCCATATCAACAATTCAGTTAGGAATATGTACAATAATTTAGGACCTGTCCGCAGCCCATAATATTAGATATTAGTGACCATAACAATTAGGCCTACTATTTAAGAATAACCTGAGCCTAAAATAAAGTCTTTTATCTCCAGGGGTAGCCTATATGCATATCCAGGTAGTTGCTTTTTTTTTTTTTTTTTAAGGTTGAAATCATACATTTTAAATGTAGGTGTCATCGATATAAACATGGATAATACTAGTATCCATGATATAAAGAAGAAAATAATAGAAATGGAGGAACTTTACATAAATATTATTATTTAAAAAAAAATAATTAAAAAAAAGGAAGAACTTTCACCCCAAAAAGGGAAAATGCTCACCGGTATTGGCATGCTATAGGCCTATAAATATGACGACATGGGACACGTTTTTACGTATATAACTCGGGTCTGTTACATAATCGTTTATATAACTTTACAAGAAATGAGAATTTCGCAATTTGTCAAAATGGATTTGGACTATCACAAGCCTATATTCCAATCATAAATTTATTCATTTATTAATAGATAATACAGTAGCGTATATCGAAATCCCAAAATTCATTTGGGCGAAAGAATTGAAAATTGATCCACGATAAATTTTTTTAATGAAAGACATTGTATTCGCAATCTGACTGTGCTTCATCATTTTTGGGGGGCTGGCCTATCTATTTTCATCCCCAAGCGACACACTCACGTTAATTCGAGTTTCATCAAAAAAGTTAGGCTTGCCTACTTGGTTCATCAAGAGATTGTGAAATTCATGTAGCCTACCAGGAAACTAATTATAAGAAAAAGGAAACATTGTGGGATTGTGGTAAACCATTTAAGTGCAAGAAATGACATCATGCATGGAGCTGAAAAAGACACCCTTTCAGCTCCATGACGATAAATCCTGAGTTTCAGTTCCTTTAGTTGAAATTAGTTGGACATTTCTTGATCTCTTATGTAAAAACCACTTAATATTAACTCGTAACTGTAAACTCGTGATTCTCTTTTTATTCTGGATTGTGTAACTCTTTATTACTCATTGACAAACCTTTTGATTGACCACGACTATTTGCCAGTCTTTTGATTGGTTTCATGTTGGTGAGGAATCGGTCTTTGCTCTATTTTCTATCAATATGTTGTTTCATTTATCTACATGTTTTTCCGACTCTTTCTTTGCCAATCTATTATTTCTCTCTATTTTTGCATTTCCAAAAGGCGTGTCATCAGGTGCAGTCTTTCTTCCTCAATATTTCTTTGTCCTTTTGTCGATCGGTTTATTTCTCCCTCTCTTTATCAATCTGTTTATTTCTTTCTCTCTCTCTCTTTATTAATCTGTATATTTTCTCTCTTTATCAATGTTTATTTCTCTCTCTCTCTCTTTATCGTATCAATTAATTTAATTCTCTCTCTTAATGATAATCTGTTTATTCTCCTCTCTCTCTCTCTCTCTTTGTCAATCTGTTTATTTATCTCTCCCCCCCCCACTCTCTCTCTCTTTCAATTTGGCTATTTCCACAAGGAGTGGCATTAAAGGTAATTAAAAAAATCTTTGGATGTCATACTTTTATGTTTTGCGTAACCTACATTGTAAACCATTGGATACAGTATTAGCCAAACATTGAAAACAAACAAACATTTTAAGACATAATTAGAGTTTTTATCATTTTATTCACATATTTTATTGCATATTATTCACATGAAAACATATTGAATGTTCACATCGACTGGTAGCAAATCAGATGAAATCTGCGGTTGTTATAAGCGTAGACATTTAAACAAAATCATGTCCGCACAGAAACACAGTAGAAAGTATAAAAGCATCTTGGAAAAGGGCATTATTTCAGAATAACAATAGTCACATAATGACAAAGATCAGATAGGGTAATAAAACAGGTTCTAATATGTAGTTTACTGCTGTAAAGCTTATCAATTGACAAAAATTACCTTTGAACAAACAATGTAGAAAAATCCCAAAGACCCTCCCTTCCCCTGAAACAAAGTTAATTGTGTAAGTCTGATAGGCCTACTGTTATACAGCATAATGTCACTAGTTAAGTTTTAAATTTAACACAAACTTATACAGCTTCACGAAGCTTAAAGGAAACACATTTTACCACAAAGTTCATGCTTCAGATTGATGGAGAAAACCACGCCGCATTTTTTTTTTTTTTTTTTTTTTGAAAAATGTGTCCTGCGTTAGGAAAAACACATTACTAAAATTAGATCCTGCTTTGCAATTATTCTGGCACCATAGAGGTTTGTAATTGCGTCACCCCTGCCTTATTGTCCATGTGGTTTTAGGCACCAACAGAGATTATGTTTAAAGAAAAATTGAAGTATAAATCATGATATTTTTTTTGCAACAATGACTGCAAATGATTGTTGAAAGTTGAACAAAATCCAAACTAATTAAGTAATACAAGTTACACAATGCATAGAATCTAGTAGACATAAAAATAATGGAGTTTAACATTTTCATAAGCATTATTAATCACAACATCCTCTTAGATACCAGCCCAAGACAGGATGCTTTTATTTGATGAAAAAATTATTTCTTATCAACTCTTTTCTCTATAATGGTTTAAGTAGTAGTTGGAAGAATTAGAGTTCATAAAAAGAACAAAAAACTAAAGTTAAATAACAGGCAGTTCTTACACTTTGCTAAATCCAACATTGCACAGGGTAAATTAACACTGTGCCATCATATGTTTAACTTCGCAATTTAATGATGAAGGAAACATTTTTACTCAATACTAACTTTCAGGCTCTCAACTGACAGAAATATTACTTTGAACACATCAGCTTGTACAATGTACTTAAACCCATGTAATGTCTGTCAATGTTGGACCTGCATTATAGGTATTTGAGCTATATGGTAGACAGATCTTAACCCTGTGCTTCACTTACATTCATGAACTTACTTTGTAATAGAACCAGAAGTTTTTAAGTAATTAATACTGCATATCATTATGAATAGTACATTTCTTAGTTCAAAGCACATTAAAAAGTTTAGGTCTACATGTTTGAAAAACTGACAAAGTATTTTTTTTCAATAATACTCAATTCTGGTGAATTATCAGAAAAGATGCATTAACAGAAAATCTTAAAGAACACACAAAACCTATCCTGTTACCCTGATAACAATGGTGTACAATTCAAAAGTAAAATCTTTGGTAGGCATGCCATACATAGATTTCAAATCGAATGCATGAACGTTTGAACTGCCAACTCAACTTTGACCATTATATTATTTTTTTGCATCAACTGGTCAAGTTCGACCCTTCCTTTTCTCCCATCTTTTTGTTTGGTTCATTAAATCCAGTTGGCAGTTCAATTTCTGGTTATGCAGCAGCATTCAATTTCCTCTCCATACTTACTAATGATGTACTAGCACTAAGCAATGTTTTTGTACTTTAAAAATATGCGTAGACAGATGTCAGTCAACAAACTAATAGGGAGAACAAAATGCAGCTTCAAGACTACATGTATGCAGCTTCAGCATACTTATTGTATCGACAATTGCACCGTTCAACAGTGACACTTTATGAATACAGATTAGCCTGATGCAGACTAAATGGGTACTGAATACATGTACACAAGTAAAAGGATGAAAACAAAAATGTATATCAATGCTTTCAATGTTACCATAATGTAACGAAAGAAAGAAAAGTGGCATTTATTGAGTTGCACCATATATGCACATGATGCGTTTATATAAAATGGAATGGTATAAGAATTTCAGACAAAACCATTGCAAGCAATAACGTCAGTATTAAACTAAAGAACTTCTTTTGCAGCACAGAGCAGATAACGATAGACTAGCACAATGAGCTCCCAACTACATATATGCTTCAAAAGAAACAAATACTGAGAGATTAACAATAAAGTTGTTAATACATGTACATGGTCTTCACAACTTAAAAAAAAATATTGCGGTGGACATTCGTGTGAACAAGAGTAACTAGACATGTAAAAGGAAAATAGAAAAAGAGACATTAGGAAGAATATCTGCAGATGCCCATCATGTCTCTAACCATATTAAACATTCTCGATGTAGATAAGTTTATTGCAATAACCACAAAGTTCGCTTACATAGAAAAAGTAAAAAAAAGGTCCTTGATAGTGTTTATGATCCTTCCTTGATACATAGGCTTCCATTCCGTCTGTAGAGTTTATTCTTCACCAGCTTGTAACTTGATTTCAAAACGGTCTGCTCTCCAGAGTTCCTTAAAACTGACTGCATTTTCGACAAGAACCATTTTGGCGAGTCCCTCCCTAAAACAACTGTGATTTCAAAAGTCGTTACTGTGTCTGGGTCGACAGCGACTCTTCCAAATCTCTTGCACATATCACCGTCTTCGTACACAATGTCCAATGAGCATCCTCGGACTCCGCAGGGTTCTTCACGTGCCATGAGTAAGACATCGCGAGCGACGTGATCTGGAAGGTGGCCGGGGATGAGAAGTTTGCCATTGAAATGCTTGGAGTCCTTAGCTTTCCTCAGCGTGTGGAAGATTAGATGTGAAACAAACTGAGCCATCTTGGTGTCCTGGTCAGAGTCCTCATGGTTGCCACAATGATCCACACATCGGCCATCTGCATAAGGAGATAAAAGCGGGGACAATATTTAGAATTTGTGTGAAAAACTTCTTCACATTGCAGGTTCAAAGACATTTTATTACAAACTTTGAATTAAGAACTATACTTCTTAAAGATGAGTATGATATTAAATTTTGTGAACAAAATTTCTACTTTGGCAGGCTTCATTCTCATCTTACATCAAACTATGTCTACAAATTATGGTCACTAATTTCAATTAATAAAAAGAAGGGGATGCATTCATATTAAAAATACACACCAAAAAGATAATGAAGGTGATATTCAGAGCTAGTTAGCTCAGTTCAAGGGATTAAGTCAAGGATAGTAAGCACATAGAACACAGGGAGTGGTCAAGGTGTTTTGAGGGCACTTCCTTCATGGACATGCTGACCATGACACTGACCATGTACAATGTATACATGTACCTCTACATGTACATGCTGGTACATGTGAAGGTGACATTCAAATTTTCTGTGTGGTCAAGTTCATGCTGACCTAGACAAGGGATTAG
>CALNVZ010003433.1:16737248-16763430 GCA_940671915.1 Paracentrotus lividus | reverse complement strand
TCGAGGGGAGCTGCGAAACCGGATGCTAGATGATGTATTGCATTAGTGACGCAGCAATGCCGAATTGTAAACAATGGGGATACTGGGGGGTTAATTTTAAATTTTATGGGGGTTTTTCCCAAACCATGTTTTTATGGCCGCTCAAGTTTGTTTTGTTTTGTTTTGGTTTCTTTGGGGGGCTAGGGCCCTGGGGGCTATTTTTCGTATGCCTATCGTGAAAGGGGGCGGGGTTAATGCGTGCGCATTCTCTACATTATTAAACTCTGTGGCCGAATTCACAGCGGTACGGTGGGTATTAATGCATGTGGCTAGCTGGGGATATGGATGGCCTGGGGCATATTTCGGCCGGAACTCATGGGGTATCTCGCTATCCTTAGCCTCGCGCCTCCACTCGACTCGGCCGTCGATCGCATGCATGCATATCCATGCAAAGCAATATGCGTGCAGCGCAGCGCGCGCGAGTGCTTGTGTCATGTCGCGATCGTTGTTCATGGTCAGTCACTATGGTCAGTCACTATCACCAAAAGGTGCGTCAGAAATGTTCATTTTTGGTAAGTCACTTTCGTGAATGGTGTGTCACTTGTGTGACTTTCATGTGCGTCGATGTAATGGAATGGGTGTCACTTTCTGTGACATAGGGTGCGTCATGGTATCTCAATGTATGACTATCCTTGTAAAGTGACGCACCTATCCGGGGGTCAAGACGTGAGTCTTACAAATACAGCTGCATTACAATCAACTTATTAACCCAATCACAATGAGGCAGATCGAAATACACCCCTACACTCATGAATTGATAATCAAAACTTATGTATCCAAGAAACCATCTCCAGTCCATAAATTGGATGATAATACCAAATTTAGATTCGACTACAAAGAGAATCCTCATGCTTCAATAACCTTGGAAGGCAATGGTAAAATTACACATGAAATCAATTGAATGTGCGCTACGCAAATAAAAACTAGAGTACAAAGTTCAATGTGAAACTCCCTGGCATATACTGAGTGGAAATATCTTTTTGCCTTAACATTTCCACGTGATTGCTTAAACACGTGTGTGTGACGTGTACCCTCCTTATCGAAACTAGATAGCATTCATGTCAAACACTTCAAATGATAGTACTGGTTGGTACACCTGGACTACAGGCCATTGCATTGAAAGTAAACCCTTGATCTGGGTTTCCATTGTTTCGGTGCATGTAAAGTTGACAGCTCGTAGCAAAAATTAATTCTCATTGCATCAATGTACATGCATACACAGATATTAAAAATCTATTATGTTCAGGATTCTAAATTACACATTCACTTATCTACAATGTAAGTACATGTAGTAGACCCTCTCCTCTAAACGTTTTCATTAATTTACTTAAAGCCGAAAATTCCTACAGCTTAAATCTTACATGTAGATTGTGAGACACAAGATGTGAGGCCTTAGAATGTCTCTTACATTGCATTACAAATTAAACAGCAATTTGCATAACTACTTTTAGCTCAACAGTGCAGTCAACACTCAAAGACAATGGCCCAAGATACCATAACATAAGATTAAATCTTACTCAGAAAATTGAGAGACAATTCTATCATTTGTTTTTCATTATTTTAAACGCCCTAGTCTATTAAACTTAGAAGTTGTCGGGAAAACTAATTTTAACCAGACACTTTAAGGCTTAGGCCTACAAGTAATGTCTTTGTATTTTTTTATTTTAGCACAAAATGTTAGAAAATATTGTGAGGACAAAAATATTAATGATCATGAGCAGTAGTCAATGTATGTTTTGGGCTTTAAACATGAGTTGAGACCAAAAAAAAGAAAAAAGAAACAGCCTCATTTTGTTAAATGTCAGGACACCCAATCCTAAATGAGACCGAAGGATTCAGTCGCTATTTGGGATTGCATTGGTTAACACTGAATGCTCAATACCAAATCTAAGAACAAATTATAAAATATTTAAAAATATTAGAAAATATCCTGAGAACGGTGGAATATTTCTGCCTAACCCAACACCCCCCCCCCCATGCCCCATTTTAACTTAACAGTTTAGTAATTTTACGTTAAGGCTTGTAAAACCATATCATATTAACCAAACCTGATGTGATGCGATGTGATAATGTGATAATAATGTTACGTTGATTATATTAGTTGCAAAAAGTCAAAGTCATGAAGTCAGACAGGACACAGACAATAATCATGAGACAATTCAGTGAGAGCTCATTGTGCAATACATGTGCATGCATGCCAAACCAGCAGGCGAGAATTAGTCAACCACTACCACCACTCAGCTCAGTGAACAATGAACCCAGCTGATCGGCGGGCTGGCATGAGTCAGACAAGAAACACCATGGGTATCACATGCACATTTTATGAATTTCAATTTTGACAACTGTACAATCACTCTCAAATATCATGTTTCATAGTGAATAAAAAACTTACCAATGATATTTATGTTGTTCCGCACACTCTCGATAATATTTGTGGATAGATGAAATCTAGGCAAGTCTTGAATATCCAACATTTTGCTTGAATTTTCGTTGAAGTTTATTGGTAAAAGTTGGAGTGGTAAGCGAAGCTAGCTCACTCACACTCACAGCAGCACAGCAATTCGGCTGCTACAGCTCCGATCCTGAAGGATAAAATTACGTTCTGCCCGTCAGAATACTGATCAAAGTGGCTCAGATATTTCCCTAGGTGTGCTTTATATTTCTCCTTCAATAAATTGGATGTGAGATACTTCAAAAGCCTTGAAGCTCTAGAAAACGAGAATTTTTCTACCGTCCGTGCCCTTTCGTCCACAGTCAGTGCCCAGGTACTAGAGCAATGTCATGAAAAACAGCTGATTTGCGACCGTGGATATCGATATCGATATACGGAGCATGCGCAGACGAGTAACCTAATTTGCATATTCCTAATTGGAGGTTGGATCTATTGTTAGGAACTGTTCGACCAATCAGAGTGGAGTACATTTCAGGGTCGTTGTTGGTAGGTCATATCTGACCAATCACGGCGCTAGAATCAATTAAGGACCTGTCAGTACGTTCGAGAAACTCGCTACGTGCAGTACCGAAGCATTCTAGAAAATCTAAAACATAATTTTGCACGTAGTTCTATCGAGCGACACAATAGGGCTCATGAAATTCAAATAGAAAAATCTGTTTTTGACATTATGTGCACATCTGACGTTGGTAAAGTGTTTGTAATATAACCAGAGAGTTAGGAGAAGGGCAATTACACCCAATCCCTCTTTGCGAATCATATAAACATAATTTATAGGCATACAGTCATTATAGCCTATAATCAAGGCAAGTGAATATTTTATATTTTAATTTTCTCTCTTCAGTATTTACTATAAAATTACACAGCTTAACATATCGCTGCAAATATTAGGCTAATATATAATTTCCACTGATCTTCCACTGATCATATATGAAATATATAAATTATGTATAAATTAATCCGTGTTTTATCAGTTTACCTCCTGATCCGGCCGAACACCGTCACCATGGCACTACGATAATAACTGCAATTGAGATGGGGTGCAAAATGTGGGCCTTCATTAAAGGGGACCAATACCAAGGAAATAATCATTTTTATAAGAAAGAGCACACAATCAGAGGAGCAATTTAAAAAAAGTTTCATCAAAATCGGTTTAAATTAAGATTATGGAGTTGAAAAGTCTCGTCTTACCTTCTATGGGGATCCTCAAACTGGCAACATCGGCTTCAAAATGGCCGATTTTATGGACAACTCTCCATTTTTTGTACACAAATTTTCAGATTTTCCTTTCTCTTCAAATATCTTTTACTTCTTGAGCTCAAAATATGTCATGGAAAATGTATTTCACACAACATATGTTGAGCTCAGAAGGAGGTAAGACTATTTGAAAGAAAATTGTAAAATCTGAAATTTGTGTACAAAACCAATGGAGAGTTGTCCATAAAATCGGCCATTTTGAAGCCGATGATGCCAATTTGAGGATCCCATAGAAAGTAAAACGAGACTTTTCAAACTCCATAACTCTCTTATTTATTAACCGATTTTGATGAAACTTTTTTTTAAATCGCTCCTCTCATTATGCTCTTTCCAATGGAAGTGATTATTTCCTCGGGTATTGGTTTCCTTTAAATCCATTTGATTAATTTGATTTCATCTTGTACAAATACCACCCAACAATGAATGTGTTACCCCATGAATAGGGGGCGATAAATGTTGGGGGGGGAGCCGGTGACACGAAAGTGCCCGATTTTTGAAATTATCATTCTTAAAATCATAATGCACTTATGATTGTGAGCAAGCATAAATACCTGGAAACTCGGTTGTTGACAGCGTAGCTCGGCTAATGACCCGGTCATGCCTTCACCGAACCGATATGATTCGAATCATTCAGTATAATTTGTGTGCTCATTAAATACGTGCCCAAACGCCAACGTCAATATTCACTGCCATATAGGCTGGAGGGGTTACATGATCCAAGCACATAAACATATATAACTTCATTTCTTGAGATATCTATTTTTATTTATTTATTATTATTTATTTTTCTTTTGTACAGCGCATAATATGGGCACTAATTTAAATCAAAGAAGTGAGCGTAAAATGAGCAGAACGTAGCAAGGGGGGGGGGGGAATGCATAAAAGGGTCACGAGCGATGTTCAGGGAGTGCACTCATGAATATCTCTTAGGAAAATCTCAAAGCACAAGTATTGTTTATTGAACCACATGCAAGTGAAATCTGTATACCATAATTATCATACAGCAACACATCAAATTTTATCATGGATCTAGCAGGATCCATCGATTTGGGTAGATGTATTATTTATTTATTATTTTATTATTTTATTTATTTATTTATATTTTCCAACTCATGGGTGGAACACCCTTCTCAGCTATAAAAAGCTGTTCTTCTAAGGGTCCGTTAAAAATACATTTACAAACAAATAATACAAGTCAGTAAGAATACAATAAATATACATACAATCATAAACAAAATTACATATTAAAGAAAAGTGCAGTGCAGGGGAGGGGAGGAGCGGAGGTGAAGGGAAGGGTAGAAAATAACAAACCAAAATCAAATTTAACCAAAAACAAACAATGGAGATTTTTTCGAGAAGGCGTTAAATGCTTATAGATCTTGCAGTTTCATATAAGAATGAAATGTTCCATAGCTTTGAACCACGATACGATGAGCGATCGTTTTCGTAATATTGTTGGGTTTGGATGATTTAGCTTACGTGGGGCAGATCTGGTGTGTATATTTAGATTGATTAAAACGAAGAGTTGCTGAGATAATTAGGGCATTGTTTTATGTATTGATCTATATAAATATATGATAAGAGCTTTAGTCCAACGTACATTCAGACGATCTAGTTTCAGTAATTGGTACAAATCATTAGAAGAAAACAAATGGTCCACATTTAATACTGTACGAAGTGCACGGTTCTGTAGAATTTGTAATTTGTCAAGATATGTTTATACGTATTCGTCCAAATAAACTGCAGTAGTCAAAGTGCTCTGCAATATAGTTTTATAAAATAATAATTGTGTTGTATTAATTTTGTTATGTATGGCCGAAGTTTCTCAAAGTAAATTATCACATCATTTTTATCATGTTCAACATGATTTCCCACATGCAAATTCTTTGTCATAACAACTCCAAATATTTCACACTTTCAAATCACTTGTTGAACTTTTACACCATCAATAAAAATTTCCACAAGTTTATTAGGTCCGGTTGCATTTTTTTCGGTCGTTGAGCTGACCTTGGCCAGATTATTGCACCAAAGTACCCTCACATTTTTTTGGGGATTAAATATCTATCATATTACTTCAGCAGATAAACAATTGTGCGACAACGGATAACAAATCATTATATTCAGATTACGTACAGCTTCCTGAGGACCTTTTGTTGATGTGAATAAGGATAGATATCGTCAGCATAAAGTGCAATTTCGCAACATTTAACACGTTAGGCATATCATTGACAAATAGAGTGAACATTAATGGCCCAATAGAGAGCCCTGTGGCACACCACAAATTATTTGCTTCTTCTCGGATAGGTAACCATTTACAGATGTAAACTGATACCTTTCACTAAAATAACTTTTGAACCAATCTAGGATCTGTCAAACCATACATTTTCAATTTTTGCAAAAGAATACAATGATCGACCCGTATCGAACGCTTTCTTTAAATCATCATAACCAATCCAACAATATATTACCTTTATCAATTACATCAAGCCATTTATCTGTGACGTTAAGAAGGCGACTTTCATTGAATGTAAGGGTCTAATCTTGACTGACAATTCGATAGTATTTCATTATTTGTTTAGATAATTATTAACCTGTGTGTAAACAACCTTTTCCATAATTTTTGCGAATATGGAATAACTGATATATAGGACGATAATTCTCCATAGAGGTTTTTGTCTCCAGATTTGTTATGGCGTAATACGTGCACATTTCCACTGGGAGGGACAATACCCAACGAAAGCGACTGATTCAAAAATTATGTGTTAACAATGGGAGCAATGGTTGAAGCAATAGGCTTTAAGAGTTTAGCCGTGGGTATATTGTCTGGACCAGTCGCCTTATTTACTGAAAGTGTTTGAGTATATTTCGACCTCACTAATTAGACATCCTTAAATTTGAACACGGTTGACAGGGGTTTAATCAATGTGTAGGTTCCGTCTGAGAAGTAGAAAAGGTATCATTGTAACACTTTCCCAATAGTCAGAAATAATTGTTTAAAGGCATTTGACATTTCCTGACCACGAACACTTTCTTGTTGAACTTAATACCACTGAATATGCAGAATCATTCTTTTTAGTGGGCGCTAAATTTTGCAAGTCTCCAGACTTTTCTGACGTTCTCCTGCAGCAGATTCAACATTTCTTGAAAACAAAGTTCGCTTTGCTTGTCGAATTTGTGCTTTTGTAACTATTTCTAGTTGTTTATAACTGACCAGTGCATGTTTCATTCATTGATTTTTGCTTCGTTTAAGCGATGCTCTGACGAATTAAATAGCAAATATCAGGCGTCACATGAGAACTTTTCATTTTAACTCTTATCTTTCGGAGTGGTGCATGTTTATTCAAATGCTTAGTACAGGGACAGAAAGACTGAGCATGCTCATTTACGGTCAGGTTTTCTTATCTCATTAATGATTTTTTAGTACCTTCATCGTATTTAAAGTCCATCTTTATGATTCTCTTGACGTAAAATCGACTAGTAATTTGCAGTAACCTAATATCAGAAGTCACTAATGGAAACTTTAATATTTAACTCATTTTCTTCGAGAGTCATTATCAAATCACTTAGTAAACGTCGATCCAGGGAAATAGATATGTCGGGATATAAAGGAAAATGATATTTTTGGCATCTATCGCCCCAAAACAATCTCAGTCGTATTGCTCATACCACGTAGCAAGTCACATAATCAGTAATGATCGTATGACACTTCAGATGCCATTTCAGTATTTGTTCACAATCTGGATATAGGCAATTGTCGATGTATACGGTAGTTTTGGTGATGTACCTCTCCATAATATCAAGCTAGCTTCTTTTGAGTGATTAGGTATGGGGGCTTTGTCATTACGTACATCAAATAATGCTAATTAAAATAGATATGGCATTTTTCAAGTTTCTAAATTTGGTACACATGATTACAACATTCCTCTCAAGAGCATTTCATAGTTAGAATTCGTGGTCCTGGTACCAGCATCAAACATGAATGGTTCTGTGATTTACCGTAGTTTTAATTCAGTTAATTATATTTTCAATATCTCTTTTTGTACAGTAGTTTCTACCTAATGATTCTAATGCCACTTCTATCAATTATGTGCAACACCCACCACCAATATTTGTCTTCGCTTAAGAATTTCGTAACTCTGTGTATACAGTCAAGTTCTACTCATCAATCGATTATGAACTAGGATGTTCACTAAGTGTCATTTAGTGTCTACTCATCTTGATGTGATAAATATCTATTCCACAATATGTTTATTTTAAAGACAGACAATTCTAATGCCCAATTTCATGGCACATTCTGCGTATTGTAATCTATCTAATACATTCTTGACAAGTCTAAATCCTGATATATATGCATTGATGTCATGTCTTCGATTCACTGATTTTAATTTCCTTCTGATCATTAAATCACCGTGATAGGTAGGGCTTTGTACACTCGGAAGAAGTAACTCTTTCCTATAAGTCAAACATCACATATCCAGTCTGAGTTGGATCGAAAAAGATTTCGGCGTACCATTAGTGCTCTAAATGACCCCACTTAAGCGCACAACTTAATACATAGACATGGCATTTGGTTATTCTTCACTATCTTTTTAGCAAAAAATAGCAAGGATATTTTGGGCATGGGAGTGGGGATAGTGCAAATAAAAATATGACAGATTCACATGATCATACTAAAATAGTATTGAGATAAAGATAAAAAGACCGTCACAAGAGGACAGAGAGGTAAGTGCCATATGCTACTCTATACTAATATATATAGTTAGTCAAAAACAAGGGGAACCCGAAAAGGTTCACGATTCGAGGAGTGAGTCAAGATTATGTAAGTTCTTTTCATTCTGATGACTTGTTATGTTTTCCCATTTTGATGCTTGAGTTTCACAATACACGTCGTCACTAGACCATGTATTCAGAACTTCTTGGTCTTTTTCCGCGTTCATTCAAAAGCTGTAGATTGGCTTTTGTCAATGTTCCTGGATAACACATTCAGTGCCTTCAATTTCCGACGATGGAGATGTATTACGCCATGTCGGGTCCTTAAGACGTAAATTTGGCACAATGGGACGCGGTCTAAGCTTCCCATCCTTCCCAGTGGGTTGATTCATCGATCACCGATTCGATGCGATCGATCATGTCATCCTTGGAATAGTCACTCTAGGGAATCCGCGCTAGCTGGCAGATGACGTCATCTGTAGATTCCTTATCCTTCTTTCCATACCAATACTGAAGACAATTCCTCTCGCGAATACTGATCAAGGTCAGCTACTGACTAAGCGAAGGTTATTATAGTGGTGCGTTGATCCGTAACAATAGATGCGAGACGTCTAATCTTCGTCAGCCTGTGACTTGTCTTGACTTCAGCATCAACATCGCAAGCGGTGGGCTCTGTGTTCCATCCATGCGAGAAAGTAACAAGTGAAATTCCTCTGCACGCCTCCTGAATTGGTCACATTGATAGATTGGAGGCTTTTTGTTCTTCGTTCTGAAAACGTCAAGCATGTCATTCATAAGTCTTGGTGGTCATGCTTTCTTCATCAGAAGGCCCATCTTGGATGTGTGAAAATATGATAATGATGAGTAATAACAGACTTATGCAGGAGAAAATTGTAATTCAAAATATTATCTGTTTAGGTTCTTCTCTCCCACCGACGGCCAGGCAGAGACCCTCCGTCAAATGTTGTAGTAGCTGTTATTCTTATAGATGGTAGGGATGGGCGCATTGGTCGGATTTTATGGGAAGGGGCAATTTCCTTCAGCCCCTTCTCCTGTCATGGACGATTAGCGACAGTGACATTTAAAGGCAAACAAACAATGTAGGAATCAATGGTTAAAGTGAGAAAGAAAATGATGTTTCATACTTGTTTTCAATGAATTTTATAGAGGCCTACAGACTCGAAATATAATATAGGAAAGCATATAAAATGAAAGATAAAAATATTAATGCCAAGTGACGGGGGGGTCAAATAACAAGATCGCTTTTTGCTAGTCAGTGGTATCCGCCTCAGTCACGGTGTGTGGTGTGTGTGTGTGGGGGGGGACACCCAGTGCATTCTTATTCTTGTCCATCGATCGGAAGGGGGGGGGGCGTGTTCTGAGGGGGCTCGGAACACGTTGGTATGGCGTCAGGGCTCCAGAATCGACCTTAGAGTAAGGGGGCGCCAAATTGACAAATCGTGTAAAAAGTAGGGAGCGCCAAATCGAGCAAAAAGCAAACTTCCCCCACCCCCCCCCAAAAAAAAAAAAAAAAAAAAAAAATGAGAAAAAAAATTCTTAACACATGATAGACCGAGTTAACCTACACCTATGGTGATATATACATGTATAATGACTTCATTTCCGATTTTTTTTTACACCTACGCCCCTCCTTATCGCTCGGCAGCGTGACGTGAACAAAATGCAGTATACCTTCTCGCTCGCACGATGTGACGGGAAACAAAATTGGAAATTGTACCATTAGGGGCCCAAATCACGTCAGCCCCCCCCCCCTGGGCGACAAAATCCGGATATATCCTCATATCTATATGTTAGTTCAATGCCCCCAGTAGCTCTCACGATTATGGGCATGGGAATCAACACATTTAAAATAATTAATCTTCAAGAGTTTGTGTTTCCTTTGCGATCCATATTTCCAGGAAGTATACCTCAAGTGCTATGAAGATAAGATCAGACTATAAAATCTTGACAAACTTCGAAGGAAAAGTGTACCATTTTTGATGGACGAATGGAGTGGTTCGCCAAAAATTGGGAATAAAATGTTAATGTTGCTTGGGGAGGGGTGAAAGTTCGATATGATAAATAGCTCAAAATAGTAACTTTTTTTTTTCAAAATAGAAAAAAAAAAATTGGCATTAAAAAAAAAACAAGCACTAAACAGCACATCAGTCCATAGGCCTAATTAATTTTGGTACGGGGTACGTAGTGGTTGGCGGACCATGTGGCAAAAATAATGTTAAAGGGGTAGGGGAGACCGGGTATGGACGTTACAAAATTCACATTTTGGGCCAGATAATTCTTATGAAAGAACTCACGCACTCCATATTGGGTCTGTAGTTAGCCTATTATGTTGGCTAAAACCTGAGGCATATAAAACTTGAAAAAATGTAAACACTAATTAACTAAAGCTTAATTAGTGAAGACATTTTTTTGTAACAACCTACCCCATATACGGGGTAGGTTGTTACACCATACGGGGTCAATTGTTACAATATGTAAACATACGGGGTAAGTTTACAATGTGTAAATCTCTTATACCATACTATAATTTCAACTTTCCAGTATCTTGATATCGTTAAAAGTAGATCAAGTAGAGCTCTAGAATATACAAAAGTAATAATAGAAAAATAAAAATATTAACACCTGAAAATTGAGAAAAATGTTAATTTTACATATTAATGTAATTGGGTAAGTTGTTACATCAACATGGGGTAGGTTTGTAACAACTCTACCCCATGGGGATTTTACACACAGAAATCAACTGTAGCACAGTCATTAGCAGAATTACAGCGGCATGGCTAGGGGGTATATTAGTGACATACATGTACTATATTAAAAACCAGACTGTCATCATGTGCCTTCAGTTGTAAGAGCATTACAAATTCAATTTTGTCAAAATTTACTTTGAACTGCTAAAATAGGTTTTGTTGATTACTTTTAATAAAACAACGGAGAAACCTCACGACCGGCAGTTCATCACAGCATGTGTAGACGTATAAGATGCCAGTTAGCACATCCTCTCTTGTTCCACTAGCACACTGAGAACTGTAACAACTGACCCGGTAACTTCCATACCCGTCTCCCCTACATTAGAGGCCTAATGAACTGCAAAGAAATTGTACTAACTATTTCTGAAAGTAATCTCATAACTCTGCATGCTAGATATGTATGAGAAAAATTTGTACATTCCATTGATAAATTCGGCGAATAGCCCCCCCCCGAGAGATACACTGCGCGCGTAAAACTCACGAAATGCTCAGCGCGCCTGCTGACGTCTGTGGTAGTTGAGGTGAAATAAGCGATGCCCATGTCAAGTGAGTCAAGTTATTATTTTCAGCCCTACAAACGAACCTCTCAAAAGGCTGACGGGAATAAAATACAGCGGAAATGTTTAAACAACAAATTGACAAACAAGAATTCTTATATAATCAATAATTTTATTACAGGAACTGTACACTTTAATGGATCTGCATGTGTATAGCAAAATGACACTCGCTCTTTATCAGAGACGTCATAATAGCCCTGGTATGAATTTAAATAACAATAAACAATAATAATTTCTTATAGTCCATAGCTTTAAAGCAGAAACTTTCTGAATGACAGTTTAATGGTTTTGTTTATACCAGGCATATACTGTTAGAAAAAAAAATTACTTCAAATTTTGTGCTTAGGGGAGCCTAAAATGTACAGCAATCACAATTCTGTTCATTGGAAAGGGGCAAGTCTGCTTTTTATTTGGGGTGTGATATCATTAATTAAAATCATTTAAGATGAAATTTTGATTGAAACAGAAACAATAGGAACTAACAAACACAACATAAAAACCTCCTGAATGATTATCTTCAATAGTAGAGCTGTAAAGAGGGATCAAATTGAAAATGTCACTCGGGGTAATTATGAGCCCCAATGCATAAACAGTGTACAAGCTCAGATGAGGACATTAACTTGTAAGATTATGTACATAAAATATGTATTGCTATGACTGCAAAATTTCAACATTTTGGCTTAATCAATTGTTGATTAAATCATTGTTGGTGGTTGATAAGTGTATTAGGAATACCCAACAACATTTATTATACACTACCATAATTAATTAGCATAATTACCCCAGTTTCCCCTATATCGAGAGACAGGTGATAGTGAAAAGTGGAAGTAAGAAGGGAAAACAAAGAGAGCGGAGAAAATCAGAGAGAAAGTGATATTGTCACCTACGGACCGTACCAGCGGCTACATACATATTTGCAGACAGATTGTCATTTCATTTTTCTTTCTTTCTTGATTGCAGTCTGATAAAACAAAATTATCAATCAAACAAGGTGTCACGTGACCCATGATTATCATTTACGTGATCTTCATTTCAATTTTTTTTCTAAACATAGATGAGCAGGGGCGGTGAAACTGGAAAGGCAGGGGCACAGCGGCCCCCACTTTTTCATGCACTTTAAAAGGGCTCATTTTCAGTGCTAAACATAGCCCCTTTTCTTGGCTTAAATAGGCCCTTTTATACTAAAAATAAACTTTTAGACTTTTTAAAAGGTCCCATGGACATTTTCCTTTTGGAAAGAGGCACTCATTACAATAAGATATGCCGCTTTGGTCTTCGTTATGTCTTTTAAAATAAAATAAAAAAATTATTGGGGAAAAAAGTATTTTGCACAGCTTCTGTTAAAAATATTGTTTAAATACTAATACAAATTTGTATTTCGTATAGCCTTAGTTATGCATTTTGCACTCCTACACTGTTAGAAAATTTCTCCTTAAAAAACAGGAAAGTTCCTGCAGCAGAGTCTCGAGAACACCAGTAATCTTACTGCACAAATTTGCAGTGAAATTACAGAAAATTGGTATATGATTAATGAAAATTTACAAATTTTCTATAATAAAATACTTTTTTTCTTTTTTCAAACAGACCTGTTCTGTTAAATTGTAGAAAATTTCCCGTTATAAAAATATACAGAATGATTCTATCATACATATACAGAATGATTCTGTATTTTTTTCTCCTAAAAAAAGAGAAAAAGTTCCTGCAGCAGAACTTCCAGAACACCTGTAATCTTACTGCACAATTGGTAACACAATTTACAGTAAAAAACAGTACAATTACAGAAAGATGGCATATGGGGTATGTAAATTTACAAATTTCCTGTAATAAAAAGCCTTTTTCCTTTTTAAGAACAGACCTGTTCTGTTAAATTTCAGAAAATTTCCCGTAATAAAAATACACAGAATTATATTATCATACATAATACAGAACGGTTCTGTATTTTTCTCTCTGTAAAATCTTCTGTTTTTTTTAACAGTGTACGCAAATAAGGATAAAATAATATTTCTCAAATTAACCTTCTGCTAATTTTTTCTCATTTTTAGTTTAAGTTAAACATGATCAGTACGTAAAACTGATTATCGATTAAATCGTAATCATAAATCTATCGAAACAGTCCCGATTTCCTTTGGCATCTGAGGTGTATGATGGAAACGTGGGCTCTCAGAAACAAATATTCGTGGAAATCTAACATGAATAGAAAATAAGGTAGCAATTCCTTGCAGGATTCCAGCCCTATATGTATATGGGTTAAAGGAAATCCACTTTTTATTAAAACAAATTAGGGAAAATGTGGATCAAATAACTTCCCTGTAGGCCTATATCTTAAACCTCGTATAAATAAACGGTATTTTGAATCATCTCTGAGTAATGGGAAACTGAGATAATGAAATGGGGAAAATATACGAAATTATACAAACTAATTATGATAAAAACATTCCAAGGACAATTGGTTGAGAAAGAGGTCGTTAACGTATTTTTTTTTGGTCATTTTTTTTATTTCCTCACAGTGAGAAGGGCGTTAAGTAATTTTCTCTTTCTAAAATTGGAATTGTTCATTATTTCTAATTTTTGTTTAGATATGTTGTAAAAGATGTATTATTCATTCATCAACCAAACTTTTACTTCTTGTGAGCTCCCGAAAAGGTACTAAAAACGTGTTTCAAACCCCCCTCAAAAACTTTAAACGCGATTATCCCGTAAACGCAAAAACGGGTTAACGTCCTTCTCATCCTCAACCGACGAATTTAGTAACCCCACGTCCATCCCACATTAATTTTCCGAATTACAGAATAAAAGCTAGGCCTATACTAAAGGAAAAGAAATGTATATAACACTGATGTAGCGTTGACTAACCTATGTAAAAAAAATATTAACAGAATGGTCCATCCCCCAAAACAGTATACTTTTTTTTTAATATATAAAATGTATTTTGTTGGGAGGGGGTGGGGGTACGGTATCAGTGAAATCCTGTTACATTTTCACTTTCCCTTCCTCCTTGTATCCATTTCTCTCATATTTTGCTTTTTCGGCCACCTCTCTTTCTTTTTTTTCCCCCTTTTTTTTGGGGGGGGGGTTGGTTTTTTGTGAGGGGCGTCCAACAGAACACAGTATGGTGAACTTTTTGTCTTTGCGGGCACTTGATAATTTCATTGCCTATTGTCAGTTCATTACAATTCTCCATTCATTACGACAATTACATGAGGAATTAATCCTTAATCTTTTACGTTCGTGGAATTTAATCATCATCCCAACTAGCTCAGTCAGAAAAAGGAAAAGGGTATTGGAGTCTGTTCGAAAGTCTGGCTGGAACTATATCTTGTCCTCGTCATTCTACCATGTAACATCGAGGAAATGACGCCCATAATGCTCTTCGTCCGAACTTGTCACCAGGGGCGGTGGTATATCAGATTGAAGGGGGGGGGGGGCTCATATTCTGTTTTAAATACCATTTTTTTTTCAGGCTGGATATTTATCAAAATAATTTGCCCAAAATCCATATATATACCGATAGCTGTACGGTTTACTATATATGCAATTTTCCTAAATATATAAAATAATACTTTAAAAAAATGATATCCTTAAGATGTGGGTGCCACATCGAGTGACACTCACCCCTTTCAGCGTCACCAGTGCTTGACATTGGCTAGTACCAAAAGGTCACAATCACTATTGTAAAAGTCGTGCGGTCCTGGAAATACAGGATCTCTACGTGAATAACAGGATCTGTCTTCGGAAATGTAGTCGGGCGTTTTTACGGGCCAAAAGGGCACTAGCTTGTATGTTTAAGAATGAGTTAGCGCCCTTCATGCTCTCAACCGGATTGGGTCATTCGGTGGACCACCAGATATCGATCTGATAGGAAACAGAAGTGACTTTGACAGCTCGCATTGTCAAATTATGGGAACACGTGTGACACCGTATCAGTCGTATCGTCACCACGTGTGAAATAGTAACGGTGCACAATACATGTGACAATGTGTATTTCTCTTGTGGGCGTTGTCCAGTCATTTGGAGGGGGCGGCAATGGTTTGATATGGCGGACATTATGCGGCCGAGCGGTAAAAGATAAATTTTGCCTTTTTGTTCCCCATTTATCATGTTTTTTAATAGTTCTCTCCGGTGTCCTCCATTTCAGTTTTAGCAAATCAATCATGAAGGAAGGGCAAGTTAATTTGAAGTATATTGCCCCCAAAGAATTTATTTCAGTTTAAACAAAATATAAAAGACAATACAATCGTTGTGGTAGTAAGCATGTGGAATTCATACGACTACATTGAATAAATACGATCCTTAGGTCAACAGAACGACTTCATGTCTTATATTCATGAAAAAGTTGAATTCCATAACATTATGAAATATATTCTGTAAAAATGGAGAAGTCCGCTAAAAGCATAGCTTGTAAAATGTTGACCCATCATAATGGAACAATACAATTAAATGTCCTGTCGCCATTTCACGACACAACACACTATAATTATTATTATTAAAAAGAAATGAAACCTTTCAATAAATTTGTTAAAAATCAAGTGATAAAATTTAGGGGACAAAATAAAAAATTACTATACCGAATAAGTTAAACGTGACTTTTGAAATGAACGAAGTGAAGTGAAAGAACAGATGATCCAAGATTTTTTAAATTTCAATATCATTATTTTTGTCAGAGAGAGCCAGGCGATAACAATAACAAGTCAACAACAACATCCTTGTGATGACGCAGTGATGATGGAGGAGATAGCAATGACCATGATGCTGCTGAAGATGATGAAGGTGACGATAATGATCAGTATGATGACGACGACTTTGATGCAGATGATGATCATGGCGATATGAGGATAAATGCATGTTTTTATACGGTTACGACAAAATGATAACGACAACGTGTTAATGGTCATGATGGTTGCGATGTCGTTTGTGATGTCATCGTATTATCAATGAGTATGCTGTAGTGTTATCTTTTTCATGTTCTTTGCAGTCGTTAAGTTCATGAGAACGCATATTTACATCCACTGAATTGTTAAACTGTTGAACCAATGAATACATATTGACATACAAACTTGAAGACTCTTTACGAGATACAGAGAAAGATGATTCATTTCTTTGACTGTTTGTCATTCAATAATATTGTGATAAAAACGAACTACGTGCAAGGGCAAGGTAATGCTTAACTTCTATACATTGTGTAAACATCATAAGCCTCTTGTCCTTCGAATGTTCTCAGCCACACGTCATTATTTGATTTGCCCAATTTATTGACAAAATACAATAATAGTAAAAACAAATCATTGAGGGTTTTGTTTTCGACATGCGTAAATTAAGCATGAGAGAAAGAATAAAAACAACGTCTTGTGAGTGATCCAGGCGGGGGCCCATTCACTGAAAAGATAACTTTGTCAATTGACAAATATAAATTTGTCATTAATGTGGTTTAATTTAACAAATTAATAAATTTGTCATGCCAAAGATTTGTCATTATAGATTTGTCATGCACCATAACATGACGAATTTTAATTTGTCATGAAAAGTGGTCTAATTTGACAAACCTTTTTCAAAGTTTGTCATTGCAACATTTTAATTCCTCATTCTCATTTTTTTAATTTGTTTTTTTCATTCATCAATTTGTACTGCATTTTGACGTTAATTTGTCATGTAACAGTCAGAAAACACACCTGTAATAAACAAACAATACAGATAGTTAATATTTTTGTCAGTTTTAATAGAACCTCGAAATTCCTGAGGAAACAAATTCAAAATACATCAAATCCAGTCAACACTTGCCAGCTCAAGCCTTGCCTCGCAGCTAAATCACGGCGACCGGCGAGTGATTCGAAGACGCTGATTATGTGCGGGGTTTCCCAAACTGTCTTCAGGAGCTAAATTTGTCATGCATTTTGCGTCAACAAATTGATTTGTTTTTCAGCAAATAATTTGTATTATAATTCGTTATGGCCGACTTAAAATCGTCATTTCTACATTGACTGCGAAGAGGATTTGTCAATTACGGTTGCGAAGAGTCGTCACGCAAATAAATCAGTCATGCGCAAGTTTGTTTTTGTCAACACCAGTTGAAACTTTGTAATAGTGCTCGATCAATTTGTTATGTATACTACCATGAGTTTGTCATTTCGCAGTTATATCGCAAAACAAATTATTTTACCCCGATTGACGAATTAATCTGGCCTTGTGACAAAGTTATCTTTTCAGTGTTTATTAGTATTAATTTATTATTATTATGTTTTTTTAATGATAGGCATATACACTGTATGTATAACAATTGGCGCTTGCGCTCTTTCGGTTTTCAAATCCTCAATGTTTGATTGTTCTTGTATGCCTGGAGGGGGGGGGGGGGCTAATGCAAAGTTTGTAAGTTGGCATTGAACTTCCCTCCAGTCCGAGGTCCCTGTTTACGATCCCTCAAACTTCCTTTTAAACTCATTTGAAGAAGAAACTACTACAGACTTTACTTTGCAGGATAATCATGATAATACTTATCATTATTATTGTTCATTGTTTGTAGATTGTCGAAGTTTGACCACTGAAAAGTTTGTCGACCCCAGGTCAATTTTGGCAAAAGCACTTGACTATCACCCCATGATTTGGACCATGATCAGACGGACGGACCTGCTTGACCGCAACTTGTGGGAAAAAAATATTGAAAAGTTTGTGACCTTTTGCTGTCTTTATTACTATGTTTGTGTGTTGCTCAACCAATTTTGACTGGGGTACCCTTTCCATGCAGCCGAGAACGAAAAAAAAAAAAAAAAAAAAAAAAAATAGAGGAAGGGCGGTCCCTGACCAGTCGGACGGGCCTGCCTGACCGCAAATAATAATATTAATACAAAATATGAACCAAAAGTTTGTCACCCCTCGGAGGCTAATGATACCCTTTGCAGTATGGGGTTGGGATGTTTTTAAAATTATTATTATTGCATTTACGTGTAGTTTTTCATCGTTTATTGGTATTCATTCGTCATTTTTCTGTTGTTATCTTTCATAGAAAGGCATGTTGTTGGTCGATTAGGACTTGGGTTTGCCAATGTAATGGAGATAATAATATTCCTTGTAATAAAATCATTGCAGTTAGCCAATGCAGATGTGGGTGTCATCGTATAACAACAGCAAAATGATACACAACGAACTACTGTACGAAACACATAAAAATGTTGAATAGAAGGAATAAAAACATAATACTCATGTTCTCAAATTTGATGATATCATGGACCATGATGATATCAATTCAACTGTTCAAGATGATCCCTTAAGGCAGTTTTTCGCTTCGCGGAGACGGTTTTGAGACTTGTCGCGGAGACGTCTCCGATACTTTTTTCCGTCGTGGAGACGTCTCCGATATTTTTTTTCCGGAGACGGATTTGGAACTACTTTGAGATGGTTTTGAGACAGTTTTCATATTCCCGAGACTCATGAAACGTCGCGGGGACTCGGGAGACGTCTCGGAGACGTTTTCGCGATAATTTTCAAGCCCGTCTCAAACTTGTCCCAAATCCGTCTCAAATCCGGCTCCGCGAAGTGAGATACCACCATCACAACCGGGGGAGGGGCGCACTTTAGATGCATTATTGCAAAACTACGTCAAAGGCGCCCCTGGTGACGCCCCTCGAATGGAAAATCCCTGGATAGAAACACCACCAGGGGAGCCGAGACAACATCAATGATACAGAAGAATATCTACACAAGGTGTGGAGTGAATGGTGACGATTGATGATATCTTGTTTTGAAATTCGAGGAGGATCGGATCAAACGCCTTCAAGCCCCCCCCCCCCTTCCAGTCATATATATATCGCTTTAAAAATGTATTTTTATAATACGAAATATTGTGTCTAGAATAAACATTTTCAAAGAGGACTGGGTTTACAAGAAATTATAATTTAGGCTATACTTTAAGTTATACATTTTACATTCCTGTAAAATAGAATAATTTGTTGCGTTTATTGAAATCTATGCTTTATAATAACGATAATAATAAAATTAAATAAAATAAAATAGAAGTTAAAGAAATATACAATTCTCTCAACGTGGATACTCCATCATAATTTGTCACTGTTATTCTTTTCTATCAATATTTTCAAATTTTTTTATAGAATGAACGAATTGGGACCATTCCGACAGGTTTGTGAGCTAAAAAATAAATGTTTTCAACTACAAATATAATCATGAAGAATAAAACACAAGGCATATTTAAAATGTGTAGGGCCTATCTACTTTTTCGTCTCCTGTTTACATTTTGCTATTTATTGATTTGATTGATTGATTTATTTGAATTCACTTTAAGTGTGAAACAAGACAACATGTTATGACATTATAGACTAGAGAAAATGATACAGATAGGTTGTTGTTACGATATCCCGGCATCACTTTTCACATAACCACGATAACAGACATCCACAACGATATCGACACTTGGTAAGAGATGCTGAGCACGTGTTTTTTCTTTCCTCCAAGTCTTCCCAGGTATAAGAAGAATCGACAATCCCAGGGCGAAGAAAATGTATTTTGCGAGGGACGTCTTAATTTTGAAAAATTTGGAATATTCCACTCACTCAACATGCTCAAGTAACTATTTTGACTGTTTAATTGTCATTTAAATAATAATTCTAGCAATCTAGACTCTATTTATAATTAAGATTAATATTCAAAAGAAAAAGTATTTTAGCCGTCATCAAATTTATTCTTGCATATTATATTATGCATCCTTGCTTGATCTCTACCAACTGAATTCAACAACTATATATTGACAAGTTCTATCCTCCCAGAGGGCCCGAACCCCCGGCCTTCACATCTCTATTCAAGGGACAAACCACTGAACCACATAACATCTGCAAATATAATACACGTTAAATAAGAGAACTATCAAGCTTAGTCTTTTTAGTCTCTAAGGTAATTATTTTCCGCTCGAGTTTCACCGTGACTTGGAGTGACAGGGGTCTCGTTAGTCGGCAGGTCCAAGGTTCGAAACCCAACCAATAAGACATTGTCTTTTGGTAAGGCATTGTTCCCTAATACCAAGTCTCCCGGATCGGACTTAAAAAGCCGTATAGGCCCGTGGATTTTGTTTTATCAAGCATTCACTTGCTTGTTTTAGCAGTCGGCTTGAATCTCGTTAGTCATGTTAGTGGGCAGGTCAAGGATTCGAAGCCAAGTCAATACGATATTGCCCTTTGGTAAGGCATTAATTCAAATACCTAATCCCTTGGATCGGACTTATAAAGCCGTAAGTGTTTTTCACCCTTTTATCAAACATTCATTTTTAGCAGTCAGTTTGAACCTCTTTAGTCGGCAGGTCAAGGATTCGAATCAAAGTCAATATGACATTGCCCATTGTAAGTTAATTCCAATACCAAGTCTCTCGGATGAGACTTAAAGCTATAGATCAATGGTTACTCATCTCAAGCAATTACCTGCTTTTTTAGCATCAGATAGTATACAAATATACAATGACAATCGAGGATCTGGTTAAAACTATTCGCATCGAAGGAACATCACATAGTACTATTCTCTCGAGGGCCATCGGCCCGAGAGAGAATAGTACTATGTGATGTTCCTGAGTGCGAATAGTTTTAACCTGTTCTGAGAATGAGTCATTGTATATTTGTTTTATATCCCTTCCACTATAATACCATTCCTTTGAATTTTTTTAATGAACAAAATTATATAGTCTTGCCTAATCGATCGTCTGTTATGTAAGCGCACCTGGTCAGTGCAGCTCGCCGAAAGTTTCCCGTGGCATGCAGTGGAGAATTCAGGTAAAAGCAGCAGAGTAGCACCGCTTGCGTTGCGTTGCGCAACTCGTGAATAGGGTGGGGGGGGGGGTCGGAAAAACGTATAGTCCAGTTTTTCCCTAGGGAAAAAATGTACTATGCGTGACGTCATGAAGAAAAACGAACTATTTCTTGAGAAACGTTTTTCTTAGTTAAACTATTCTTTTTCTCCTTGTGTACACTCTCAATGCAAACAATCTTAGATAAGGGATATAAAATAAAATAGTCAGCATTCAACATTGAGAATAATTATAATAACTTACATGATGACTTTTGCACGTCTTTGACATCGCATACCTCTTCCGGCCAGGCTGTCTTTCTATATATACTCTTGTTATTTTTTTGTCTCCGCCAACAGCGCCTATTTGTTCACTTTCTTACTAATAATCGTAATATCTCTTCTGTTCTTTTTCCTGTTCGCATGTCTGAACTATTTTTTTTGGGTCAATATCTCTCGGTTATGTCTCTACATTTGAAAAAAAAAAGAAAGAAAAAAAAAATGCATTGGGCTTACTCGCTTTCTCTGTCCTTCTTATGTACCCTTTTGTCATTATTCAAATATACAGTATGCCTATACAGGCATAACAGCAGCAAACACCATCTTTCATCTCCATCAGCTGATCAGCCTACATCTTATGATTTCTTCATTCAAGTTGAGTCTTCCTTCTTATACACCGACGCATCCTTCCATAAGATTAATTCATTACCAGTATTCTTTATTACTTTCTTCAGCCAGATTTTTCTCATGAATGCCAATTTGCCTTTATTTAGACTTAATTATAGGAAATAACATCCACTGGAATCTCATGAGATAGGATTACCGACTAATGACCATTGTGTAGGCCTACATAATTTGACAAACAAAGACAATTTGGTGCAGAATATTTATGTACATTATCAATGATTGTATCAGCTAATTACCGGATTGCAATCGGGGCGGGGGGGGGTATAGGAGGTCGAAGGCCTAAACTCGGACATCTTCACCTACCGGTATATACTCAATTGTTTTTCGCTTACCCACTACCGGAGGTGCGGAACCAGGATTTCATGATCAGTGTTGAGGGTGGGGAGGGGGCAAAATAAGAATTTCAAATGTTTGTAGTCCTCAAAAAAAAATTCTGCACACGCCGCCCGAGTAAAAAGATACACTCAAATTTGTTTACTTCACGCCGGTCAAAATTGCTCTCAATATGTTTTTTTTTCCTGTCCGGGGGCAGGGGAAAAGGCCCAAGATGCCTCTAAATTTGTGGGTGGGCGGCGGGCCCGCCAGCCCCCCCCCCACCCTGGATCCGCACGTTTACCTAGCTTACCCTAGTGAAATTTCACTGATGATCAATTTCTGGATACAACCTGAAGTTAGTGTGGCGATATAGCATGTATATCAAGATCATGTCACACTACCAGACAGACCGATTATTTGCCATTGTGGATGACATGTAAAAATGTTCCGACCGGTCTGTTAATCTGTCATGTGACTGGAGTTTCACTTACGTCATTTGGCAAGACATTAATCTACATTCGCCACACTCGGCTCACGTGAGATAAAAGCTCATCATACCTGGCAGCAACCTATTTTTCTTAAATAAATCATAAAACATTTAAGACCCGTGCTACAGCCGTGTTGCCAATTGTGACATAATTATAAAATAAGCACCATACTACTAGGCCCTCGATTATAATCATCACGAGTTATATTATCTGACCTGTTGTCAGTCATGGGGCAAATAAAACTCACGAATAGGCCAACACTAGATTAATTCAATTCCCACATTTAAAACGATGATACAGCTCACACATAATACCTACCTAGAAAATGTAAACGAATTATCAAAGGAAATATCTTTTGAATTATAGATACAAATCTACAGACCCATCTGAATCTATTTGTTTTCGAGGGCTGCTTTATTTACCTGTATTCCAGTCCCTGAACCTCTGAAGGTTGATATGTTTTTCTAGGTCTAACGTGAACAAAATAAACGAAACAAATTAAAAACCGATAATAATGGGTGCTAAAAACTGCTAAACATGACAAAAGACGGTAGATCAGTATCATTTTATATATATCTATATAAAAGTCATTCCGAGATATTCTTACATGTTTATTTCCATTTATGACTTGTGTCTGCTAAAAAGAAAGAATGGATATAAGTTTTATTCAATTCAGGCAACACATTAGCGAAATAAAACAATACGATTTCTTCATTACGAGAAAAGACTGATCAATTTAGTCACACAAATCCACCTGAGTCTATTTGCTTCCCAGGGCCGGTATCATGTGTACCAGCAATATTCATAATTATTATGCTCATAAACGTTAATGTGAAGGTTGAGGTATTTTCACCAGGTCTGCATTTACTATTTAAACAAAGAAGAAAAAAGAAGGGGGAAAAAAGAGAGAAAAGTAAAGAATAGAAAACATGGAAATAGAGAAGGCATTATCAACACTCAGTGTGACAATCTGGAATATAATGCATGCTTCCAGGGTAATGTTCGAGTCACACCAGGGACATCGACTCCAGACCGACCACTAGCTTGTCATTCGTGGTAATGTAATATTTTGTTAGGTTTGGGGTCGGTTTCATTGTTGTGACTCGGCTATTAAACTGATCAACTGAACAGCTGAAAATAAAACTCATTATTACTCTGTCGGTTTTGCTCTTTTATATTGTTGCAAGTCCCGTGATATATGTGCCACGTATACCTTGTATATCAGAAACTATTTAGGCCTATATACTGTAATAGTTCATAGGTTCCTTATTCCGAAGGTTAGATATTTCAAAGGTTCATTATTCCAAAGGCTCGTTAATCTGAAAACAGAATAGGTTTTTTTTTTATTCGAAAATGAAACAGGGTTCGTAAATCCGAAAATGACATAATCCCAATGGTATGCTATAAGTATAACCATACTCCCATTTTGGATTTGAAAAAAAAAAAATCATTTAATTTTTTCGGATTAATGACCTTTATTTTATTTTCGAATTAAAGAACTTAATTTCATTTTGGAGAGTCGAAGCTTCGGACTAATGAGTCATTAAAACGAGTGCATTGGTTTTTTCATGCACATTGTTCAGGTGTTTCAGAGGCTTCTCAGCCGTAGCAACAAGTAATGCACACAAACTGGGCTTCAGGTATTGTAATTAATCCATTAATAACAGGTTATTTGAATACCTTACTTTACTTCACGGAAACGTCTCCGCGAAGTGAGATAGCACCCTTATTTTGCAAGAGGGCGAAACGATCAAGCAATATTTATTCTTAAGTGTTACCAGTCTATAATTATTATGGGTGAAATATGCACTTGGCAGTTTGAACATTATCCAGGGCTAGGTTCATTAATAATTGCCGCAGTCACACCAAAACGGTGTGAACCCAAACCGACACCTGACCGACAACTAAAGCGAATGGCAAGTGAGTAGTCGGCCTGAGTCGATTTAGGGGTATGACTGTATAATTATGAAAGTGCTTACGTGCAAAGTGACTTTCACATGTGATTTATTAAACGCAAATAACAGGGAACGTTCTACATGGCAAACATACCACTGATGAGTTATAACAGCGAGATAATTCATCAATAGCTACATGACAGGAAGCATCATGTGATAGAGTCTCTTGCCAAACGCTTTGAACAGTTTGTTAAACTCATTTTCAACGCTGGAAATTGAATATCCGTTAATCACAGTGTGGTGAAAAGTATTTGACTTTGAAACATTTTTTAAAACGGGAGGGTGAAGAAATATGCATTAGTTAGGGACCACGCCCCTTTTGGATACCCCTCTCTTCTAGAATGCCACCATGCAGTGGCGCTGGCGGATCCAGGATTTGAAAAAATTCCGATTTTAAGATGCATGTAAGTCATGAAAAGGGGTTTTCAAATTATGGGGGGGGGGGGGGGGGGGGGGGGTTGCCCGTTCCTCGTACATCTATAATTGATGAATTTACCGCAATCGATTTTGTTTCAATTACGACATTGCCATAATACTCATAAAGTATCGCTTTTTAATAATTATTTTGAAGAAAAAAAAAGAGAGTAAGATTTATATAATAGAGCCATCCCATTAATGCAATGATTGGTAATTAATGTGTGCAACATTGATTACAATAAGTTCATGTGATTGCAAAAGTGATTCTAAAGGCATCCGAGACAAAGCTGAAACGGTGAACAAACCATATTTTTCCTTGTGTAACGAGCTTTCAGGCTTTTGACATGAAGCTGGATCCTGACTCAGGAAAGACAAAAAGATTATAATGTATCCGGAACCGGAACTAGAGTGTGGAACATTTTGTACATGACAAATAAATTGTTGAATCCCTCCCCATCCCTCCCAAACAATCCACCCTCTTATACGGACCACCCTATTGTGTGTATCCAAAGTTACGGGGGGGGGGGCGGGGGTAAATTTTAGAGCTCCTCCCCCAATATCATGCTGGGGAAAATCATGAGGGCCGACATTGTATGCAAGCGTTGGTATGAAAAGTTTCAAAGTCATTACAATATTTTGATAGTATCTGAAAGATGAAACAATATACCAGAGATTAAGACTATTCGGTATGAAAAATGACCCTTCACCATGTTCACTAGACAAGTTTACAGATAAACCGGTCAGGTCCAAGAAGGGCGTAACTCTG
>CALNVZ010003433.1:16697248-16732248 GCA_940671915.1 Paracentrotus lividus | reverse complement strand
CGCTAGATACCTTCACGACTCAGACACATATATACTTTACCAATAACTTTATCAATAACGATATCCGACTGTTCCAGAAGGTAGTGGCAGTGAATTACTTATTTACCGTCATCACCAACTCCATCGTCATTATCACCATCATCACATCATCATCACCACCATTGTCATTATCACATTCATCATCATCACCACCTCCATCGTCCTTATCCTCATCATCATCACCTCCTCTATCGTCACTATCACCATCACCACCTTCTTCTTCTTCACTTGGCTTCCTCCAGTTTGGAGAACTGCAGCATCATATATCACTTATCCTCATCATCATCACCTCCTCTATCATCACTATCACCATCATCATCATATATCACCATCATCATTATCATCGTCATTATCACCACCATTATCATCATCATCACCTCCTCTATCGTCACTATCACCATCATCACCACCTCCATCGTCCTTATCCTCATCATCACCTCTATCACCTTCATTATCGTCATCACTAATTCAATCGTCAATATCACCATCAACACCTCCATCGTCATTATCATTATCACCATCATCACCACCTCCATCGTCATTATCATCATCACCACCTCCGTCATCATTATCACCATCATCACCTCCAGCACCATTATAACCCTCATCATCACCATTTTCATCGTCATTATCACCATCATCACCACCTCCAACATCATTATCCCCATCATCTTCACCACCTCCATCGTCATTATCATTATCACCATCATCATCATCATCACCTCCATCATCATTATTACCATTCTCTTGAACATAATCTTTGTCTTCCTCATAAACTCTGTCATCATCATCATCACCATCACCATCATAACGATGCTCAACATTGCTGTCATTATAGAGTTGCTGATATCATCGCATACATCTTGACTAGAAACAACACTAAGAAAAAGACACAGAACCGTAAGATTTCTTGAGAAGAGATATGTCAAAATTCGGACATTCGAAATTTTATTTTGGTAGACAAATTAGCCGGGCTTTACCGAACAAAAGAACCACAAAATTTCTCTTCCACATCCTACAAGAAACTTAGAAATCCATTCCATAATTGATGCAATATTTAAACATTTTACACACACAAAATACATATACACACACACACGCAACAAAACAAAACTGATCTGCTGAAAGGGGTAATCACATTTATACAATAGAAATTATTCAATTAAATGAATTCTCAATTCAAATTTCATCAATTAAATTTGTTTAAAAGAATTTCTCTCATTTTCTCGATCCCCAATCCCTTGCAAATCTTATGTCTATATCTACAGTATTCTATTCATAAAATGTACACACATATAACAATATCGTCTCCTATTAATATATACAAATGTATACAACATTATCTCAATTTTCATTTCAATAAAAAAATTGACATTAACTTTTAGAAATCTACTGGCTTTTCAAAAGCCGAGCAGCTGATTGGTAAATTCCAGTTGAATATTTTGTTTGTACATGAAATTGACTACAAAAATGTCATTGAATATTTCAATATTGAACTAATCAAACCTTTACAGATATATACATTTTAAAGAAACAATTCACAAGCTATCTTTGCACATCATGAAGGGCAGAACACAAACCTTCCCGAATAAAAATGAATTTCTAATGCTCTTCCTCTTTATTTCTAGAAAAATATTCAGAGTGCCCCTCTTCTGTGTATTTCTAATACGATATCTCATTTATTTCTTAGCTCTGAAATCAGATTAAGATTTTTTAAAACACCATTTTTCCTTTTCTGCATTGCCGGGGTGATAAAACCTTGTATCTTAATTCAGGAGAAAATTGCATTGATGTGTGTGTTAATCTCAGGAAAATCAGTCAAGTGATGTTGTTGTCGAAATCCTGGCTCTGTAACCCCAAATTAAACCACCACATGATGTCAATTGAAAAGATGATCCAATAGGTTTGGCCACCATATTTCTTGCTCAACTAAACATTTGATATTTTCGGGATACAAGATATTGTCACCTCAGCAGCATATTTTTTTTGGGCATTAAATATCCATCAACAAACTTTCATAATTTAAAATCATCCAATAAACTCCAAAAGGATTGGGTAGGAAATATTGATTTAGGTACAAAACAGCTATTACCATGACAACATTAACAGCCCACGATATCTCTTTATATGCACGGCAGAAGCAAAGACAACATATCTCAATGGATAATATCAAGAGAAAACAACAAATAAATAGGACAACATATGAAGAAAACCTGAAAGCACTTACAAAATGTGAGAACCCTTTTTCTCAACTGACTAAAAATGCTCTTAAATCCGGTAAAAAATTCCTTGTATTTTACCTCTCGGATGTTGACCATAGTATTAACTCTAAAAAGATTTGGAGCAGCAGCATTTTCTGTCATGAGATTAAAAAATTACAAACTTAAAAACACAGCTTTTGTAACAAAACGTTGTGGTTTAAAAAAAAATGACTAAAAATTCAAAATGAATTTAGTGCAACATGGAGAGGTAGGTCTTGGAATCACACTTCCAATTTCTGCATTGAGGAACATAGACATGGGATTACAAATAAATCTTTACAAAAGATTTTGTATTTCTTCTGACAACACTTTCAGTTGAAAAAACTTATTCCGGCAGATATATTTTTAAAATTGCTACAAAATTTATAGAGCAGTATTTAACCGTTTCATTATTTGTCACGATTCAAATCATGTTCATATTCTACATTGTACAGATTTCAGTTTCCTCTGATCTTTATTTCACATTATTACAGGTTGTATAAAACTTGAATGACGCACTCAAGCATTGTAATAAAATAGATTTGAAAAGTAGCCTTGCATGACCAGGAGTTTATTAAGATTACAATATTACACATCATAGTTTTTTTACATATTAAAAATCTGAGGCATTTACTTTTATAAAAAAGAATTTCATTTGCTCACATACAACCAGGAATTTCAAAATGAATAAATTCTCTGATTATTATTTTTCCATGATTCAATTAGAAATATAGAATCTCTGACAATTGTATTTTAATACAATATTTTGGTCCTTTAATTTCTTGTTACTCCTAGAAATATGTATGCAAATCACTTTACAATTAAGATCAAAAGAGAGAATGCCTGCTCATTGAATATTGCACTCGGGGACAAACATGTCTATTTTGATTTACATAGTTTCATCTGATAAAAGTTTCAGGAATTTAATCATAAAATGATTAATAAAAAATCATTGCATTTTGAATTGTATTTTATGCATATGTGTTCTGCATAGACAGTGAACATTATTTATGAATTGATGAAAGGAGGATGGAGGAAGGGCATAAAGAAAACAACCAAACTAAAACAACTGGGATAAGTCATAAGATCATGACAGTTAATCATTTCAGTTAAACCGTTAGAAGATATCACCTGAGCAGATAGTTTTATCACACCCATTTTTGGTAAGGCCCTGTGACAGTGGGGAAAGCATAAGAGGCCAGAGTGACTATGGTATTTGTAGGGGGAGTAACTGCACATTTGGTAGGGATCTGTGGTTTCTCAACCTCTGTCTTCTTCTTCTTTGAAGATTCCTTGTTAGAATCTTCCGTTGATGCAGGACGTTTCTTCTTGCCCTTCGCGCTTGGTGAGTCGCCGTTCTCTTGCTCCAACGACCGTGCAGCCATCTTTTTCTCATAGAGTTCCAGACCATGATTCCTGTACGTCATCCTCTTGTGCTGGTAAAAGACGAGACTGATGCGGGTTGGTCGCTGTCGGCAAGGATTCCGGACAGATGTAGTTGCATGGAGCTCTCTTTTGGCACACTCAAAAAGGACAGAGCCATGGGTGAGTGCGATGGCCACTCCTCCTATCGTCGGGTCCTCAAAGCACTTCTCACTGTCTGAGAAGTACTCCTCCTCGTTTCTGGTTGGGGGTGGGGTATTTGCAGGGTCCTGGAGACTAGGGATGGGTAAGGGAGGTTTGGTGTCCTTCATGTCATGGGGGTGTAACCTCTCAGGGTGTGGTGCTTGGTGCAAGTGATGAGGGTCCGATTTGCCTTTGGATGATTTCCCTTCGGATCCCCTATGATGAGAGTGGGCTGGCTTGGTGCTTGGAGTGTCATCCCTGAATACATATGGGTCTCTGGGATCACCTGGCCGTATCGACTTGTCTACAGAGGGGGAGTAAGCAGGTGATTTCTGAGGGGTCCGGGATTCAGGAGGATGGGAGCTACTGTTGCTGTTTTGGTGATGGCTTGAGTTAGGCTCTTTTTTTGGGCTGTCTTGGAAAATGGGTGGCCTCCAGATACCATCTTTGTGTGAGTGGGATGAGCCGGGATGAGAATGAACCGAGGATGATGTTGCTGATGACGATGAAGTTGAAGATGATGATGTTGGGTGATGTGCCTGACTTGTGTGCGGATGATGAGGATCAGGGCGAATGCCGTTCAAGGTTGGAGAAGGAAACTTTGAAGTGTCACTTGGAATGTGCGACCCCTCACGGCCGGGCTCTCTACTCGGCGGCGATGTCAAGTGAGGGCTCAGGTAAGGACTGTAGAAGCCTTCAAGTCTAGGATTATTCAGCATGGCTGGGTCTGGCTTGATGTCTGCTCCATACTGGGCAGCAAATTGCATATAAGGGTTTGACGATGCTCCCCCATAAGGATCCTGCCCGAAAGGAGCCATGAATCTTGCAAGGGCTGCAGGGTTGTTCTGAAGCTGCTCTCTCAGCATAATGTCTGCCATGGCAGGGTGGACATACCCAGGTGGGAGGAACCGAGCATAGTGAGCGTACATGTGGGCAAACTCTGGGGGTATTGAACCACCCGGTGTAAGCATCTCACGATGCAGTCCATTCATCATCATAAGGGCATGATGCGATTCGGGACGTATTCCTCCAACCAACCCTGGCGGTATCTCCATCCCGGGCCACTGTGCCCTCAGTGCCTCCATGCTCTGCTGATAATGCGGCCACATCTGCATCGTCTGAGGATTCATGTGCGGTGGCACCGGCTGCTCCACCTTCGGTATACCATGGCCGCTGGCAGACAACTCCTTCTGAGCAGCTGATGCTGCTGCAGCAGCACGCTTCTCGTGCTCCCTCTCTCTTTCTCGCTCCCTTTCCTTCTCCCGCTCCTTCTCCTTTTCCTTTTCTCGTTCCCTCTCGAGCTCCCTCTGAGCCTGAGCTGCTGCAGCTGATGCAGCCTTGGCTCTTCCTGGACTTGAGTTATTGCTGGAGGAGTTCCTGGATTTCATAGCACCTTTGGGCACCACTGGGTCTCCACCATGTACCCTGATCTTATGGCGGTAGTGGGTCAGTACTTCTATGGAGCCATTGCGGACTTTATTTTGCTGCCCTTCTGCGTTGCCAAACTCGTCCGTACTGTCAAGGTAGTAAAGAGGCAATACATGGAGTTGTTCATCGCCAGGGGCTGGACGTTTGTTCCGTATGTCCTCTTTGGTTAACGTTACCACCTGCAAGTAGAGGGAAAAAGGAGAGGACCTTTGTAAGACAGGAACAGCTATATCTTCTGGATAACCTTGCATACAATGAAACTATTAGGATGTTTCATGTTTTATCGTGTTGAGATATGATAATGACAGAACACTTATTCTAACTGAATCAAAACAACTAATAAATTAGAAGAGCAAACAAGGTGGTTCAAGTCTCGCCTGATTTCGCTATCAATAAAACATGCAATATGACCCCAAGATTGCCTTTGATGTAACCTTTGTAGGTATCATATATGTGATAATACCTAATTAATATTTATTCAAAGTTTAAACAAAATTTATACAAAAATAAAGAAATCAGGACATGTTTAAGAAAAGTTGACTTTAAGTTGACCTTTTGACCCCTATATAAACTTTTATCTCATCATCCTCATCAACAGACATGTGGTATTACCAATGAATCATTTGTACCAAGTGTAAACACAATTGATGGAGAAAGAAATGAGAGCAAGTTAAACAAAAACTTTATCATTTTTGTAACAGATGGCCTCATATCATTTGACCTTTTGACCCCTAGATGACCTTTGACCCCATCATCCTTATCAACACATATTTGGTATTACCCAAGTATCATTTGTACTAAGTGTCAACGCAAATTATGCAGAAATAAAGAAATGAGAATAAGTTACACAAAAAACTAAAAAACGTAACAGACCAACAGACTAACAAGAAGAGTGATCACTATGTCTCTGCCGAACTTCGTTCAGGCGAGACAAAAATGGATATTAAAATCAAGGTAACATTGGGATAACACACTGTATTGATGAGAGTTAAAGTTTTTAATAAAACCTGACTTTCAGCAGGTGTTTGAAAGCTTTGTTCTTTTTATTTTACTGCATAATTAATTTCTTTTTCTGTTGTTGCTTTGGCTCAAAATTGGCTTCATCTGAGTGGTTACAAATGCAATCATCAGACTTGAAATCAAGGGTGCTTCTACTCACCACAGTGCAGCCGTTGTTCATATTATGTTGGTCTTTGTGGGCATGTGCGCAGAAGTCCATACAGGCTGTCACTCCTGCAAACGGCCTTCCACCCTCCTTCCCCAGTCGACACTCCCTAGCCTCGTTCTCAAATGCAATTTGGTTGTTAAAGGACTCTGGAGCCAGACGCTTGTAGAGCGGACCGAGGTTGGTAGCCATGTTCTGGAAGCGATCAGACAGTGTGTCCTCCTAGAATCGAAGATAGGAAATAGGATTTCAGGGGTTGTTAATTTGCAAAAGAAGAGTTGTTGCTATGGCAGATATGACCCCATTAAAAAAAAATCTCTTTCTGTTTGTACTTGAATGATTGCACTCTGATACATTTTTATAATCACGATATAAAAGATATATTGTCGCTTCAGTGACAAGACCTTGTTTCTCTAACTTGAGTGATAATCGCTTTTTTTGGGGGTAACCAATCAAGGGATGCCCTGTCCAAATCTTAGCCCACAAAATAAAACCACCACATCAAGTCAGAGGAAAGGTCTGCTTGGCTGCCATGTTTTTTCAACTCTCCTGAACATTTAACATTTTTTGAGATACAAGGACATGAAAATTCACCTTTTTTTTTGTTTGTCCTTTTTAAATCTAGCCTCCAAACAGAAACCACCACAGCACGTTGAAGGAAAGTCGTTTGTGATCGCTATATTTTTTGGTTCTGCTAAAAAATGAAAAATTGTTAAGATATTTATTGCCCCAACAGGAATCATTATCATCGTTATCATTCTAACTCACCACTTCGGGATTGGATTCTAGGAGTTTGAACTTCCTTGGGGTCCTGCTGCGGGCAAACTTGCAGGTGTTGTAGTACATAGACCAAGAGCAGCCAAATGTGAAGGAAGCACCACAGGAATCTGGACTGAACCCTTGACAGGCGCAGGTTTTACTGGAAAGGAAAATGGAAAATGACAGTCAACACATAAACAGATTATGACCATGGCAAAAGACATAGCCCAGGGTGTACGTCAGTGAGAATTAATTCATATTCTTTACAAACGGCCAGGTGTCATTGACATTTCAGGAAACAAACAAGAATTTTTTGATAGACAAAATTATGAATGAAGCAATAGACAAAATGTGATCTTTAGTTCATCTGATTGATATACTTTGAACTAAAATCAGAGAAAAAATAACCTTGTAGGCACATGTGTATGAATTTGAATGCATTACATTCTATTGTGGTTGACATCATTGATTAAACGAAATACAGTCCACTAAATAAGGTTGCGTCCTCTGGTTATTATGGAGTTTTTGGATTGTGTCGATGTGCCACCTCAACAAGATTGAAAGGTAGAGATTGGAAGGTTTTAACAATTAATTAATAATAATGGTGGCTTCTCCAAACATGACACTCCAAGCCTCTTAATACATACTGTATAGGTCGAAAAAGCTGAACCAAGAAATTGATATGGCTCGTCTCCGCTTACCAGTACAAAGGCATGAAGAAGCCACTATTATTACTGTAATTATTTGTCAAAAGCTTCCATTCTTTACCTCTCAACCTCGTTGAGGTAACACGTCGACACAGATTGAATAACCCCCTTTTATGGGAATGGACTGTACTTTTGATGTCTCTGTAGAGGACTTACTCTTCATTGGTGCCACATCTCCTGACCGTAGGAATAGCTCCATTCGGAAGGGTCGTCCTCAACATCTCATAGGTGTCATCTGCCTCGTAGCTTGTGACCCCTTCCCATGCTACGATGGCGATGACGATGTAAGACGTGTCGCAGTGATGTCCTGGCCGATGTCGAACCAGGCAGAGGACTTTCTCGTCGGACGATGATCTTCGGATAATCTGGAACGAAAGCGAGGGAAAGGTTCATTAAATGAAATATATGGCTAAATTCAAAAGGAATGGAACGAGTTGACTTTGAGACAAAGTCCCTTGGAAACACCTTGAATGGTCTGTTCCAGGGTGTGTGTAGAGGTATTATTCAATATAATAACAATAATATTCTGGATATGTATAGCACTCAGACATACTTCGACTACATCTCCATGGCTTTACAGGTATATTATTACCCTGGTCATTGGATTCTGGCTTGCCTGCACACAATATGTGCACATGTAGAAGATTAGCAATTGTGCATGAGAATAGGCTTTATCTTATAAACTCTACTAGTGCTATATTACATTAAAACAATCCAGATGAGCCTAACAATTATGCAGGACAGAGATTAGATGACATCTTATCTCTACATCTTGTATCTTGTAAAGAGCCAGAAGAGTTAACATTTTTCCTGCTCCATGCTGATAAAAATGAATGCATCATTGCTAAATATGCCTGGTAACTGAATCACCGAGGAGTTTCACTTTCCATACGTTTGCATTATTTCCATGTTTTCATCAAGGGGTTTTATCAACTACAGGTTCAATGCCCTGTAAGAAAGAGGGTTATGATCAATTGCCATTTCAAACAACCATTCTGATTGGTTCACAGTAAAGCTTTTATGTAAGAAGTCTATGCAACGCGGATCCTGATTGGCTACTATCAAATTGCAATTAAAAGTAACTCTTTATGTAACAGAACCCAGTTATACATCTGGAAGGGAAAATGACAAGGGGGAGGTGCCTTATGACATGGTCACACCTGGTTGTGCATGTCCCAAAGCTTGCATCAAGGTGGTCACCGACTCTTGACATTCTTTGTATTTTAACAAGGCCGAAGCAAGAGTACAGCCACATTGTTCCAAATTTGCCCTCCCCCCCCCCCCCCCCCTCAAAGTGAACCTCCCTGCATCCAAGGCAAAGATTTCTGCCAATCCAATGCAAGACCAAACAAAGAGGGTTCACACACGACCAAATCTCACTGTTTAGACCTTGGCATTGAGGAGTGATTCCACAAAGAATAACCTCACAGGTTTACTATCGAACATAACTAATCACTTCCCCTTTCTTATCCTGCCTGGCAAACACACCCTTGAGGGAAAATGCGATTACCCTGACTCCTTGTTTCCATTTATGACTTTCAGGTTCCCTAGTACTGTCCCACGTTATCGACTGGTTTGTTAATCAGCTCCAAGATGAAGATGGAAAGGACTTTTAAGGTCGAGTTCTGACTTACCCATTTGGCGATAGGACATCCTGTAGAGCTCTTGCCTTCTTTGCCAGAGTACACCACTTTTTCTATCCTAACCTGAGCACCTTGGAACCCACTCCTAAACAAGCAAAAGAACAAAGACAAAAAAAGTATAGAAAGTAGCATATTTATTAGAAAATACAAATTTTTGTTTTCTGTTTGTTAACAAAATATCATACATTACTGATGATGCCTAATACATTTAATAATCAATGTTCAGATACAGTCTAATTGTGAAGTGAGTGAACTCCTACAATTAATTGCATTTGTCAACTCTTGTGAATATGGGTTTTTTTTTAAAGAGAGATCTTTGTCTGGCTGAATCAAAGCTCCTCTTTAATGATGTTATTTTTTTAGAAAAAAAAACAGTAATTGGAACAAAAAACAACAAAATAAATGGTTTCTTAAAAATAGATAATCAGAGACATGCAAATAGAAAATATCATACATATATGTTGGGCTCTTATACATGGAACAGTGAGTTGGTTTACAGGCTAGCCTATTAATGTAACAAGTCTTGGTTGACAAATCAGTTCGGTGAGGTGAACGATCGGTCTCTAGTCGTAAATAATCAGATACATGTAGATGGATTGACGTCTGAAAAAAAAAAACCATTTACATCTAGACACGTTTTAATTCAGTTTATGTTTTCATAGAACACTTGAGGAATATACAGAGTGAAAGTGTTTTTCCGATAGGACAGGAAGTTCATATTATAACAAACATTTCCTCAGTACAAAATGCTGCTAAATTAGCATACACAGAGCAAAATGAATTTTTGGAACCAAAAGTCAAAATATGATAAAGTCCTTCAATTCAATTCAATTTGTCATCTTGAAACAAGCTACTTCTATCTCATATCCTGAACAATACTAAGTTTACTTGAAACTGCTCTCATTTAGAGTGAATTCGGTGTAGCAATTTAAATGTGAGAGAATTTAAGATTGATACTCGATTGTAACAGAAGTATTACATATTTGGAGTGAGATATTTTTAAGTTCCTTGAGGGGATATCTGTCTCTTCCTATATTCTCCACAGGGAATTATGAAAGTAGTTCAATATCCATCCAACACAAATGCGTACGCTGGATAGCCATAAATAACCTGCAGGAAAGCATGAAATGCAAGCGGCATCCTATCACCTAAAGACTAAGAGGAACTCCTAAATTAGATCTCAACAAGGATAGGTAATGGTTTTAAAAAGACTGGTAAAGAGAGCAACAGATAGAGACATAGAGAAAGAGAAAATGAGAGAGAGAGAGAGAAATAGAAATAGGGTAAGAGAGAGAGAGAGAGAGAGAGAGAGAGAGAGAAAGAGAGAGAGAGAGAGAGAGAGAGAGAGAGAGAGAGAGAGAGATAAAGAGAAAGGAAAGGGGGCTGGAGTCGAAATGAGAGTAGTTGTGGTTAACACTCTGATGGTGAGAGTACACAGATTGGGGGAGAAATACGATGAGAGAGGAAAATTGAAGGGTTGGGCAAAGAATATCAGGAGAGTGATTGAGTTAAAATTCACCTAAAAAGAGTGAGAGTAAGGTCTGAATGAATACAAATGAAAGTATAGAGAAGGAAACAAAAGAGGAAGCACCATACCTTAATTTCAATGAATGATATGAAACAATAAGAGATTAGAGTCGAAACCAAATTCATGGCAGAGAAATAAATAGCACTTTGATTCATTGAGACAGAACATTGGTTACTAGCCAAACGAGGGCAGTACAACAAGGGGCCACCGTTGAGAGAAGCAAAGGAGAGATATTTATGAATGACGCAGGCTTGCTCGCAAGGAGGAAGCGTAATTCTGCGGTTGATACTCCCACTGAGGATTAGACCGGACTGAAGATTAGATTACGCCTCGTTGAGGTGATGTTATTGGAGTGTGACCGATATCAGGGTTCATGCGATGCAATGTTATGGTGTGTATTCACGGATAAGAGGCTCCCTTTCAGTGCGATGATAACATCATTAAAACATACCACCCATCATTCTAATTGTAGTTCAATATCATGCTAACCTGTCAGATGGCCTTTATCTAATGACATGGTCACAAAAAATCGTGGACCTTCAAGTGTCTGGTCTGCATCTCATTTTGCAGAAAATCATAGCGTTTGATTTTTCAGGAAGTCACATTTTTTTCCAGGCATGCATGAGCAAGGTGGCCATACTCTTGTTGCAGCCATGTCAAACAAAAGGATTTGCAGGAGTTGGCAGCTGCCTCACATAGGCTGGGGAACACAGATTTTTCAAAGTATACATGACCTGATGTGACCATTGTGTACCTTCGGATTTCACCCATCCAATGCATAATCTAATCACAAGCTAATCTTGCTCCTGCTCTACTATTGAGCTATAATTCAGGTTCTGTAAGCTCTAAGAGATTGATCTCTTTTGCAGATACCATCAAACCAATGCATCATCCTAACCATACATTTGATCATTTGATCATTTTTATTTTATCATATCTACCTTTTTTCAACGAGTTCTCTGATGGCTGGTAGATTGGGGCCCGTTCCTAGATGGGTGTAATATGGCGCCTCATCCATATCATTCTCTGTAAGAAATTGCAACCATGATAGAGATTAAATCAATCATCACATTTACGAATAAACATGTACAACTGTAATGACTACGAACATATGTGCAAAGTTCATCACTGACTTTCTTCAAAGAGCTACAGACTAAAAAAATATGGATTTTGTATTATACTAGGTTTGCGTAGATTTTCAAAGGTCTAGAACAAAATCCAGAGGTACGCAACCCTTGCTAGTTTCCATTTGCGACGTTTATCATTTAATCTAAATGCTAAAAAGTAGGATAATCATGTGCCACATGAAATTTTTTTTCACATAGGGATGTCACGGGGTTTGTATTCAACCAATAATGAACGAATCTAGGTGAGTTTGGGGTAATGAACTTTTGTTTAATATTCTTTTGCTGGGCTGGCCTCCATAAAACAAAGGCTTGCAATCAATCGCAAAATGACAATGGCCAATCAAGATCATTGTTGTGTGTGCTCTAGGTTCAAGATTGACTAGTAACTAATTAGAACTATTCTTTCAAATTTGTAGCTGATCACAAACCTTTGTGTTAAAGGACCCTGGTGTCATCTCAATCTAAACTTACCTAAACAGCCACAATTTGGGGCCTCAATTCGAGCATCTTCTGAGAGCAACTGCATGCGCTTCATCTCTGGAGTCTCAATCAACTGTTTCTCTGATGACCTAGGCGGTGTCTGAAGACCCTTCTCAAGCTTCTGCCTCTCCATGAGCGAGTCGACCGTGGGAGGAGTAGGATGCAGGGTGGTACCCTTGCTGCCCCCCTCCCCTTTGTCCCCTGTTCCTCCCTGTATGGCCTGTATAGAGCTGGTGCTGTGAGAGCTTACAGACAGGTTGGTCTTGGCCATACCAGCCTTACCATCACTCTTCTGCAGGATTGTCGGGAGCATGATGTTGCTGTAGGGGCTTGGTGGAACCTGTCGAGCTAGTTTCTGGACTTCTGCTCTCGCAGCCACACCGTCCGGATGGGCAGGTTCCAAGGGGTTCAAGGGGATCTTCGTGGGTGCTGCTGATGAGGAGGATGAAATTTCAGAGGATGGGCGGGGGACAGGAGTACATTTGGAGCTTGTGCTCTCTTTCTTAACCGGTTGGGGAAGTGGTGCAAGCATCATGGTACTCATAGAGGGCTTGACATGACTGAAAGAACTACCGGTCGTGTATTGGTTAGGTTTATCAGGTAGTGTAGTACTTAATGAAAGCAAGGATTCTGCAGCATCGACAGGGGATAGGGATTTCTTATCAGGAGGTGGTATAGGGGTTCCTGAGGTGATCCCGCCCACTGGGGGAGGGAGGACCTCTTTCTTGATGGAGGGGATGTGATTGTTGATATCTGGTTTATGGGGCATGGTAAGGTGATGAGGATGATGGGGGTAGCTTTGGGGTGGAATGGTTCTGTGGGCTGCAGCAGCAGCTGCGGCCGCTGCAGCTATCTCATGAGGATCAGCATGCTTCTGCTGCTGCTGTTGCTGCTGTTGTACCATCTTCTCAAAGTATTGTCTCTCTGCTAACTCCCTTGCCATTCCTGGAGGAGTACTAGCCGGTGCGTGTGACTTACTAACAGTATCTGGGGTAGGAGAGAAGGCAGACAGGCCATGCTCCTTGCTGCCTGGTTTGCCCTCCTTGACAGTCTTTGGTGCAGCCTCTCCAGGAGGCATCTTGGGGAGTGATTCTTTCCTTGTAAGCTCCTGGCCTATCTTCGATGCATCCTCTCCCTTGAGTTGTGACTGTTGTTGCTGGTGCTGGGAGATGTGGTGGTTGGCTAGATGGTGAGGATACTGGTCCGTTCCGTAACCATTCATCATCTGTGGCTGAGGGGGTGGTGGTGCATTGCCAGCTGCAGGATTCCACTGCATGACCTGCCCATTCTTCCCCACGACCTGGTTGGGTGGTGGAGCTCCGTCAGAGACTGGCATGTTGGGCAGATATGTTGCCTTCGACATGTCCTGGCCATCAGTCCCTCCCTGCAAAGACACAAAGAAAGAAAGAAACACAATATATTATTGTAAAACTCTAGATGAGGCATTGCAGAATTAGTGTTCCAAGAAAAATGTACATAATAAATACCCTTTTAAACTTAATTTTGAGAAAATGCAAAGCTGGGTAAAATAATGAAATAAAATAAAACTGTTCAAGATGACTTAGAAGTGAATGCATAAAGAGTAAAAGATGGACAAGGTGCTCTTCAGGTGAATCTTACTGTATTGAACAGAACATTTTCAGGAAATAGACGTTTAGAAAAGTTGAAATCTTTGTAACAAAATACCCCAAATCCCTACAAGATTATGGGTCTCGTGGAATCATAAGCTCCACTCCAAATCAAATATGGGAGCTAAAGTGTATGAGTATTTGAAATGGGTGCCTGGAGTGAAAGGAACACAGACAAGAAAACAGATGGGTGGGATCAAGACGGATGATCCCATGCACAGTGTTGGATCAACACAAAACAAGGCTCATTGACGGCTCAATTGTAGCCAGAAACCCTGCATCTCAAGAGGCCCAAGTCTGGCAGATAGTCTGGCTTTACAGCTGGTAAAAATATGTTGTCATGTGCCCGGCAGAATAGTGCTAAAACACATTTCGTCTATGGTAATTATTGAAATATCTTTCTCAAATTGAGGTGCAAAGTTATGATTATGTTACTCCTGACCATGTATTAACTAGTGTGTATTACATTGAAGCTTGAATCCGGCAGATTTTGTGTTCATAATTTACAAACCCCCTACACACAGTCAAGCCTACCAGTAAAGAACATGTTTGAATGAGTTACCACTTTGTCTTTATTCAAAATGGTTTAGTATTCTATGGGCTGAAAATGAGTAGTGTTAAGGAAATCAACTTATTTCCAAATAAAAAATAAATGAAAAATGGAACTTATAAAATCAGTATTTTATACAAAACCTAAAAAAAAAACTTTAAAAAATGAAAACGAGAACTTCATCTCTTGAACATAAGCTTGCCATATCCCCCATTCTATGAAACCAGGAGTAGAAACCAGAAATGCATGTTTTTTTTTGTACAGATGTTCTTTCCATTCACCAGTACATGATATGAAACTGGGGCAAATCTCTGGAAATGTGACCTATCATTGCTAAACCAGACATTTTCCCCTCTCCCGCTCTCAACCTAAAAGTTCAGACAAAATGCTCATTGAATGCATACTGGCCTATTTCCTATAAATAGAATTATATTTCCCCCTTATTATCCCGGCATCTCTGTTTTTTCTACCAGACATACCCCTGGGCATTTTGATGCATCGTAAATGTTTCATTGCCGTCCAGTGAACTCTAATAAAATGTTGATTTTTTTTACCCACACAATATTACAAACAATTGCCTACAATGTTCTAACTGTACACTCAGAGTAAAATACCATACAAGAGGATATTGTAACAGACTGGTAATTTTCATGCAGTCATTTGGTTTGGAATGAAGAAAGGCAAAAAATCAACTATTACAGTACTAATTTTAGCTCCTTTGCTCATTGAAATAATATGTCTTTTAGTTTTAAATTATTCAAAAGTTGTGCTTATGTTTTTGGATGAGCCTCAGTGTAGTAGATTAATTTGTAAATTTTTATCAATGGCTTTGCGAATTTCATTCAGCAGATCAAATTGTGGAAACTAATTTGTGTAGTACACATTACCTCCAAACAGAATATTTCATTTAAATTTGAATAATCTATAGCATTTGTTATCCAAGTAAAAATGAAAGATAAAGGGCTGGAGAAACAATTTGCAACCTATCAATCAAACGTTGACAGGAAAAGATAAAGTCTTTCATTGTAAGGGAAACCTAATTCATTTCACCAGCTCTCTCTATTGCCACTACACTACAAAGTCTACAGCACTTGGTTTTCAACCTCAAAGGCCACTTCGCTAATAACTCACAAACAAGTTTACAAACTTCCATCTTTCCTAGTCTATACATGTAGTCTTTAAAAAGGCAGACTTTAAAGCAACAATTTAACAAAATTATTTGATTTCAGCAGCTTTACCAACTGGAAATGTGAACCAAGTTGTACTACATAAATTATATAGGAATAGTACAGGACCTATTAGAAGAGATGCAGCATGCAGTCTTAAATTCAGACCAATGTTAAATCAAGGAGTTTCTCCTAACTCATTGGTTAAATGTGCAAGGTAGGGCCTACATGTCAGTTACATGTGCCTGTAAACTACAAAACAATACACTCTAGTTTGAAAGGACTGTTGCAGGATCTGAATCATCAAACAAAATGTATACTGTCATCCAATAGGCCTTATGGTACTGAAGCTGCGATACAGCAAGTGGAAAATTTGACTAGGTTTCACACAAGAGACAACACATTTTTTTTGTGGTCAAAGTATTAAATTAGAGTGTGGACTGGTAGACTACATAAACTCCGAGTTTGATTTTCGGTCTTGTAGTTTGTCCTCATTTGAGGTCAACTTCAGGGCAACCCCCTGTATAGCACACCTCCCTACCCAGCCTTTCTCTGACTCATAGTCTTCTCTCGCTAAACACTATCGCATGACGCAGTTTCGATGCACATTCACGTACGGATTGAAAAGGCCACGGAAGCGAGCACATGTGTGAGACTCTAAACATCAACAAGCCTGGTTTCTATACGTTCCGGGGTTTTTAAATTTAGTGTTTTGGGAGGTTGTTTGGGGTGAAATTTGTTATTTATTGCATAAGAGGTCTGATTTGGAGGAGACTAGGCTAGGTCAGGGCCTGCCAATTTCCCTCCCACTGAGGATAAACAATGGGAATTTGGAATGCAAGACTTGATAGTCTGGTTCAAGACTGTTGTGACCATCAAAACAAGAGCATCTTGATGCCAAGATGACCTAAAATATGGTGCAATTTACTCAATTTTCATTGGTCACGTTAACCGGATGTAGAGTAAACACTTGCTTTACTGTATAAGCCAATATTTCGCGATTTTGTTGATGACTTCATTAATATATAAAGCCTTGTACTATAGAAGAAATTTTCGCGAAGACCGGCTCGCGAAATTAACCACTTTTACAGTATTAGAGTTACATAGAAATGCACATTATACATTGTCGGTATATGCAGGCAAGTTTACAAGCATGGTCTAAACTACCAAACACGTTGCATTTGTAGTACTACATGTATTTGGAACATTTACAGGTATTAGGCCTACACTTTTGTTCAAGTAGCACATTAAAACGGTAATTGGATATATATATTATTGGCTACATGTATATGTAGTAAGCATTTTGCACAACAGAGAGTCGTGGATGCTCCGTTAAAGAGAAGTCTAAGGCAGAGAAGACCTCACAAAGGAGGCGCGATAGAATCAGTAATCGTAACAGGGAAAGTCCCAAGTTTAAAACGAAGTTCATGCACTTCTACAAAGTCCCAAAAAAGGACTTACAGCCATAGGGAGCTTAAATACTGGATGTACACTATAGGCCTAATTGCTTCCTAAAAAATATGAAAAAAAAACCCACCAAAATTAAGTAGAAGAATAGATTTAATAAGGACACATTGTATGATTGGGAGAGACAGAGTTTTAAGGAGACAACAGGGTCACTAAATATTTGTCTTTCAATTTGCTGACTCAATAACCCTAATTGACGATAACTTGTGGCCTCATTGAGTAGTGTTCGTTAGGTATAGGCCTACATGTACATCTTTAAAGTTATGGTAAGGGTTAGGGTGTCTGGGATATCAATGGAAAGAAACACCCACTAAATATCTTACATGTATGTACAGACAGTGAGTGGTAATGAACCCCACATTTACACATGTACATGTAGGTGAGCCAAAATTCAAGATAAATGTCTATTTGTTTGTATCTGGCCATGTCGATGGATGACAAGGGGTCACTCTTTTTATGTATCCTGATGAAAGGATGGAGACGTTAACAGCCAGTTTCGATACCAGATGACTATGAGGTCAAGGGTCAGAGGTTTCACACACTCAAAGTCACCCAATTCTGTCACCCTTTGAAAGGTACCAGGTCCTAAAGGCACTTACTATGGAGATAAATGTACCGGTACTAAATTATGTAGCATCAATATTTTTATCTTGGGCATACAAATGTCCCCAAACACCCATTTCCTTTTGTATTTCTTTTGCTTTTAGTGTTTACCTTGTGAGCCCCATGACCAATATGTCAAAAGTTATATTGATTGCTTTCTGTAAGAAATGAAAACCCTGGTAAATATGAATTTAAATTTGAATTTTATGGAACAAACTACTCATGGATTAATGTTTGGTTTTAAAAAAGGGAATAATATGCTTTTCATAGAATAATTCATACATTACAACTTGGAGAATTTTATCAGAACTCATGTACAATGTACATGTACTTCACTATGAGATGAGAAAATGTGGTCATTATTTCGTATAAAACAAAGTTTCACTTTACTCAACACAAGATTTGGTTGACAAAATATTTTGTGTTTCTAAATCAAAATCAATGGTTAGGAACCCTATCCCCCTCACTACTTTGATGTTGTCTTTTGGCTAGCTAAATTTAGAACAGAAGTTGCTGAATGCAAAATATTTATCCATGTGTTCAAGGAGCAAAAACAAAATTAAGCGTAGTAATTTTCAGTCCAACTTGAATTCTTACTTTTGATGATGTTGATTTGCATTTTGAATATACAGAGAATTTTAACTTATAACTGAATTACATTGTATAGTATGGTTATTTTTTTTTCTTCTTAAATTTAGTTAACAGCCTAAGTGAAAGCTTGAATTTAGCTATATTGATGATGGTATTTGCATGAATCAATAATCCATGTATTTCATAAAACATTAAGACACACAACTTAATGCTACATAACTGTAGTATGCCTAACATGCACATTTAGGTCCTATGCTATTTTGGCATCCAATGAAAATGCAGGAATATCGTGAACCGGATACTAACTGCACTGGGTAAAATTTATAAATTTCCACCTTTTTAAAACTACTTTTATAAACATCAATGACCATGTACCTATTTTACATCATGCATCAGGGGGCATAGAATATAATCCTCAATATTATTAAAATGTAATTATAATTGGCTCATTATGAATGAACTCACAAACACACACACACACACACACACCTCCACACACGAAGCGAAGGGAGAACGTGAACGTATGCACTAATCTTCCAAAATGCTTACTGCATGGTGGTAAACCCTTAACTTTTTTCTACACACAATCAATATACCTGGCCCTCAGTGCGTGCGTGCGTGTCGTGACTGGCATTACTAATGGCTGCTTATTCTGCTTCTCTCTCTCTTCTCTCTCTCTCTTCCAAGTCATTTTCCCCTTTATCACCCCTTTCTTGTTTTTATAAAATGCTGCCGCCTTGCTTCATTGTTTGTCATATTCTATTTGCTCCATACCAGTGCAGGCCTTTCCCAATATCACCTCCTTTTTCTCTCTCTCCTCTCACTGCCCCATCGCTCCCTCTCTCTGTCTCTCTCTCCCTTCCACTCAATCAATCTCTCTTTCTTTCACTGCACAGCACCTTTCGTGTTTAATAATTGACCTGCTAGCTGAGGCTGCACACGAACAGGAAGCCAGTATAATAAACACATAATTCCCTCCATATCTCAACGGTCTATAGAACTTGGTGGATAGTATGTGTGTGTATCAGCAAATTCAGGTGAATTCATATGATTTTATAAGTGCACTTTGCAAGATATAGACAGAACAATCACATTTATCAGTATAATGAAACCTTTAACAATGTAGATATTTTAACCCATATAAGTACATGTACATGTAAAAAGCCCCAAATTAGTTATATATAGGCCTACTTCCTTGCAATGAATTTGTATGTTATGAAGAGCAAAGAAAAACAAAAACATATAAATAAAACAAATAAATAAATAAATAAAATAGTAATAATGTATGTACAATTAACTTATATATTGAAATCTATAAACTGGCAGAGGGAATTAACCTCATTTGTAAAATAAAGTAAAAAAGTATGATATGTGACAATTATACAGCTCTAGGATTAAAATCTAAATAATTTATAGTATAGGTCCTCACTCACGAACTACTGAACTATGAGGTATATGTATATGAAGTATATGTATACTTGTACACTACACTTGTAGATCTGTACAATGTACTAAATCTAATGAAAAGAGCCAGTGGCTCTCTGACTGGGCCATTTATGCATTTGTTCATGCTTGATTAACAAACCATGAATTTCCCAAAAGTAACCCACAATGTATTCGTTTATTTGTTGTTTAGTGGTGGTAGAATATTACACAATGCAGAGTTTTGAAATGTAACACTTCAACATTACTGAACAGTACAAGTACTATTTAGTAAAGGTGTAACTTGTATCAGCTGGAAATATCAACCCCCTTTTCTCAATTTACCACTTAATTTTATTTTGATATAAATATGCTTTACATATTGTAAAGATCACTAATGGTACTTACATGTATAGTGAAGTATCCAATAATCACTAGTCACCTAGTACCTACGTTTGCGTAATTTATTGAACATATATATTATAGCGCTCTGTAAAATGCACACTCAATGTTGCCTACATGTAGCTACTGAGATAATAAACTCAGTGGATTGAATTATGGTAATTTGATGAGCAGCTGTATAAACTAATGGTATTAAAGACAGATATTTACATGTACATATGCCTTTTCAGACTAACTTGTACAAGAGACCTGTTTTATTCTGAAATCTGTTCCTCTTTCCTCCTCACAGGTGAATACGTGGAAATTGGCGCTCCTCACCGACAACCACTCTTCCCTACACTCACTATCTATATCAGCAGCATATATTCTTCCTGATTAGATAATTCTATTCCTCTCCTATATCCATACTTGTCTTTGTACATGTACATGTAGTTCTTTTCCCCTTTTACTAAAAGGTAAATTGATGGATTGTGATTGACAAATTCTGCTTAGTTTGTGTAAACATGTATGTACTTTGTATGCATTACTCTCAAGTACCGGTAGTTTAAGTTATTATTGGCAATGAAGAAATGTTGCACATACTGTAGGCCAATTTGAAAAGTAACTGAATATATATGTTGACTTTTTGGATCATGGGCAATCTAATTATACAAACGTAACATGTAGGTACACCAGTCGTGACGTATCATCAATTCTATTTCCTATACATACCTGTACAAGCTTCAATAATTATTTTAAAAAAAATTTAAAAACGCACAGTGTTTTTTGGGGGGACATTTTTACAGGTTTATAATCTGTATTTTATGTTGCTGAATACAGTCAACTATTTTTTTTATAATTTTTTTTTTTCACATTAACTAAATGGATGCAGTAACATTGAATGATATTTAAATGGCAATTTATTTGATTTAGCTCATTTAGCCGATGATTTTTTTAAACACAAGTCAGTCTGGCATCTCTTCAAAAATTGCAGGCTAATTGCTTGCTTTACATTCGAGAAATGTATCTAGATGATTTTATACTCAAATATTCAAAAATGTAACCAGACGCATTTGAAAAAATGTGCATACATTGCATTTACTGTCTTGAAGTCCCCATCCTTAGCGGCTGCTAAGCTTGCAACGAAGGGGTAGTAAATTAACTCGTGTTCGGCCATATGCTTGCATCGTTTGTTTTCACCGTTGATAGTAAATGACTTCCATTGATCTGGAACTTTCAGTAGTTTGTTTTTACTGTAAGAGCAATATAATTTTATTTATTTTGATCTAATTGCACTTGTTTTTGAAAGTTACCAATCCCTTTATTTACTTGAAATGATATGGCCAGCTCCTCCCCTCTGATTTACAGGGGCCTAACATCAAAGACAAATACTAAGAAAGTCCAGGCCAGTGGTACTATACTAATTCGTGATAATTTTAGATGATTAGTAATATTGCCAAAGATAGATATCAATGACTAAAAGATGGGGTTGACCAGTCTTTGTCATAAGAGGCCCTGAATATTTAAACAACTACCACTTTAGAAGGCTCGCAAGAAAATTTTATAGCAGTCATGATGCAATAATGACATCAGTTTTTGGTAACAAATTATCTGTTTATAATAACCTATCATGATGATTCCCTTAAGTGACTTGTGCTGAAACATAATGTTGTCCTCCCTAAAAGATTGTTAAAATATTCCCCCAAAATAAGGTTGTGTTGGCATGAAATGCTAGTCAAAATGTAGGCCTACATTACTGTAGAGCCTCACAACTCACTGCATACAGGTGCCCAATGAACATAAAATGACACTATCCAATTTGAAACTCCAGGCAGCCCCCTCCCTAAACCTGAACCTGGCCAAACATATACATGTAGGTAAAAGTACAGTGGGTGAGTGAATATTGCTAATTCCGTACATGTTTTTTGTATTTTTTTTTCTTTACATCTTCCCGTACTTTTTTTGTACATAAAGGCTACTAATAAGGTATAGCCCAATTCATCTAACTCATATAATATGCTAATGATAAATGGAATATCTCAGGGTCACAGCTTTCTGACTAACACATGGTTCAAGGGTTTAAAAGTTTCAGAACTTTAACCCTAATCTTTCCATGTGCTTCCTAACACAGTTTGTCTACAATCCTCTTACGAAGTGGGCATCCATGTGAAAAAAAAAAGGCAGTAACCTCGTTGGGTCACGCTCCAGTGGTAGATAGTCACTTTAGTGCCCCCAATCAATAACCCTTTCATCCCATTTTGAATAACCTGTCCTATAATAGGCTTAACTCAGTTCATTCTCTCTCCATAGAGATAGGATAGTGTTACAGATGAGCTCATTTGCATATAAAACGGGATGTATTGTGTCATCATTTGAAGGACAGGTTTAGCCTGTGTACATGTTGTGTGTGTAACATGGTGGGTTTACTTTTCAAATTTGAAATCAGGTGGGCAATGTGAGTACATGTACATGTATCTTCTTGGCACAATTTTCATTTTTTGACAAAATTAGAGCGAAAATAAAGATACATTGTACGAGTATGCTGAAATTTACAAATTGTATAAAGTTCAAATTTAAGGAAGGCTTTGCATTATTAAAAAAAAAAAAAAAAACTTTCACACGAGTAGTTGTACTGGTGTCTAATCTTGTAGGTGTAAATGAGGAACAACCATACAGGTAAGGGCACTGTAACTCGGTTCATAATACATGCTACCCCTTGGAGGGCCACGCTATAAAAAAGTTGCAAGTCGTAAAAATGAACTTTGAATGAGGCATTTCATTTCTTTAACCATCTAATATGTGGGTTACGTTTAGGGTAGGCCTATAGGGTTAAGGTTAGGGTTGGGGACTATAATCCTATCCCTTCCCTTCAGCCTTCATGTGGCAGTCTTTTTTTGTTTGTTGAGAAACACTACTTCAAATGAAAATACATCTTCGCAAAGTTAGGCGTTTCAATGATCTGCCTTGTTACATGTAGTAAGAAACAGGTCCCTACACTTCCACGCCACCCAGAAACCTTGAGTGGGTCTGTTAATACATGTACTCTGAAATTTCCCCACCCCCATTCTTAAGCTCTAATTTGTCAGAGAAGAACAAATATTGATGAAAAAGATCCAAGCAGCAGTTGACTGCAAACAAGATAATGTGATGTAAACAGCACTCATGGACTTGAAGTTGAATGTCAATGTGTAACTGGATTGCTCTGAACTTCATTTCCGTTGATGATACATGGGCTACATGGGCTCCTGAATATCAACATTCATTCCCATTCAGTCATGGATTAGGCTTATAATCCAAACCTTAATCTTAATCCAAGTCAGTATACAGGAGCTAATATACAATGTAGCCCTAAAAGTCCGAGGGCAACGTGAGCTAAAATGAGCCAAAAGTGCAAAATTTATACAACTCTCTCAGTCCTCTATCTGCACTCTGTGGAGCTGTGCGGACCTGTGCGGGCTAAAACTGAGATTTTGCAATCTTGTGGATTTTGATTTTGTGAACGGAATTTCCTGATTCTTGCATATTTGAAAGAAGAAATTCTAAACCTACCTATCATGCACAATTTATGGTATTTTATCATATCTGAATATTGTAAAAGTATTGGTGAAAGATATGGAACAAAAACATATGTTCAGTTCGGTATAAGTGACAAGAAAAGTAGTTATTGTTGCATGATTCCAAAGGAAAATTACATATTTGGAAAGAATGAAATCTTAGCTTCAAAACGTAGTAACTTTTAATATCCTTTATTTTTTATACCAGTCAGCTCAGGAGCTAGCAAAATATAAAGCAAGTCCAAAATACAGAAAATGCGGCTTTCTGATTGGCTGCTTGAATCAAGGAGTGATGCGAGCGTGATTTTGAAACACGTGGGAGCCGTTACATGACCGCGCAGTGACCTTTGGTGCGTGGTGAGATTCGCATCAGCCAATCAAATCACACTCAAAATCAGACCAGCCAATCAGATCGCAGTTATTGAAGCAATTTTGTATTTACTGCACATTTAGCTAGCTCCTGACTGGTATAAATCTTGAAATACTATGTTTGGTGTATTTTGGAATGCTGAAGAGTTGCTGAAGATTATGAACCTATTTTCTCGACGAATCATTGAAAAAAAAAAATCATATTTGTGGCTAGTTATTCAAAAAATTCCCAAACGGATTTTAACGCAAAATATATCCCACAATTTCTACTATTTTGAAAGACAATTTTCTTTCTTATTAAGGAATATATATTTTGATAGTATGATTTATTAATGCCGAAAATTTCATGTCAAATATTCATTTCTATGCAGAATTATAACCGCACAAAGACAGGGGTACAAGCGCTAATTACGTATTCAAACACACAAACTCATGAATAGGACTTGCATAAATACGAGCGATTTCAAAAGCGTTGCGGGTGGACTGCTAACCCTTCATGCAATCATACAGCGAAGCTCCAAATTAATTTATGCTCACAGCATAAACAAACAATATTTTTGACAAGAGACTGCGTGCAGAAATGCATTAACAATAATTTAGGGCAATCATTGGAACTGAATATAATAACAAAATATAAACTCAAAAAGATACAAATAATGTTCAGCTAAGAGCGGGGGTTGGGCAGGGGAGGTTTAGTTTTCAGCTTTGTTGAGTCAATTAATCTTTACAAACGTATTGAAACTAATCTAATATCTGGTGGCTATGAATGAATAATTGTGCAAACATCACACATGTGTAAATACAGATGCATTAGTCTTGCTCACAGTTTCATTTTATATTTGTTCACTGTTTTTTTCCTCAAGAAGAGGGTGGGCTGGAGGATACTCCTTTGAAAATTAAGATGTCTTTTCTTTTCATTTTTAACAGAAGACTACAGTAGGCAATGTACAGGACTAGGCATTTTAGGGTGTCTACAAGAGCTAAATTTATAGCTCTGAGCCCACGTCTATTCTTCCACTATCACGTGTAAATAAAGACTCAACAATAGAAACCCACTAATGATTTGTAAAAAACCAACTTCTTTTTGAGAAACACCACCAAAACCCTCCCATGATCTACAAAATAGATTTTGCACTTTATTTTAAGTAACTGGTTGTCTGGTACCCCCTGAGGCTTTTTACGACCGGTAATGTCACAGGAACGCATAATGTCACAATGCATTATTTTTGTCTGGGAACAACATTTGACATAACAATCCGAAAGTCGCGACTGAGATTCAAACGTCCGTCCTATTCTATCAATTTGTAGGCCGAGAGAAAATAACTAAAATAATTTGAATTGAATACATTAATGGAAAAAGAAAATTAGGTCTCCAACTGATGCGAATCGGACTGAGGTTCGAATCCCAGTCACGTCTTTCGGATGGGGACGTCAAAGGTTGGTCCCAGATGGAAATAATGCATTGATGTGACATTAATGTATATGGGCAATTCCACGGTTCGTCGCATTACACTTTTAGGTGCCAATTTTGTAACTCGGTGGTACCAGGTTTACAAGAATGAGTCTTTCTGTAAAGTTTATACTTTGACTTAAACCTGACAACCATAGCTTTAAGATGACAATATAAGAAATGTTGTAGGCTTTTTCTTGTGAACGTCACAACAGGTTAAAAATCGGTAAGTCGCATTACACAAAATGGACAAGGAAAAAAAAACACTTGTTATAAAAAAATATTTTGCTCAAATCATAATACTTTTGCCAGTTTTATTCGTTGCACCTCCTAGCCAACATATTTAAGTATCAAGTCAGCTATTTAGATTTGGTAAACAATTTAAAGTATTCTTTAAAGATCGATAAATGTAGGTTAGTCGCATTACGGTTAGTCGCATTACAGTATTTTTTATGTGAGTTTTTTGGTTATTTCACCTCCTTCTCATGAATTAAATGTCATTATTGACCTTTAAATACATAAATATATCCACCCTTCTCCATTTAGTGAAAGTTTCAAGAAAAAATATCAAAAGAATCTTGTGTAATTTGAATTTTAATGAAATTCTTTTCATGTAGTCCCACACATTGAATTTTAATGGTGGTTCTAGTTCTCGAGGGTGTGAACGAAATTGTAAATTTTTTTTTAGTGATTTTGAAAGAGTTTTATGAGCCATTAACACCCATGGCATAAGATAAGTGATAAGTCACAGAATAAAAATCAGAGAGACATTTTTAATTTTTGACAAATGTCCTAGTTGGCGTGGAATTGCCCATATGCATCGCTGGGACATTACCCGTCGTAACACGGCTCACTTCCTTTGAGTACATCATCATCCCTTTCCCACACTAAACGAGCACCTCATTGAAAACTTTGTAATGACTACCATCAAAGTAAAAGAAATTTGTACACTAACTCCTTAACAAATGTCTTTTAAATCTACATATTTTCATGTAGAAAGATAATGTAAAACGTAAAGTGCTTTTAAAGGAGACTGCTTTCATAAATTGTAGAGTAGGGTGGTATCTCACTTCGCGGAGATGTCTCCGCGACGGAATAGTCTCTGCGACGGATAAAAAGTATTAGAGACATCTCGGAGACATCTTTGCGACAAGTTTAAAAATTTGTCGTGGAGGCGTCTCTGAGACGTTTCATGATAGTTTCTGCGACGGATAAAAAGTATTAGAGACGTCTCGGAGACATCTTTGCGACAAGATTTAAAATTTTGTCGTGGAGGCGTCTCTGAGATGTTTCATGAGTTGTGGAAACTACTTTGAGACGGTTCTTTGAAACTGCTTTGTCACAGCTTTGAAAAACTCGGAGACGTCTCTAATACTTTTTATCCGTCGCGGACATGTCTCCGCGAAGTGAGATACCACCCTCAGTGGCCACTATCAACAGGTGCCAATGACTATGCTAGAGAGGGTGATATCAACTAATACGTTTAAAGGTAGGTACCATACCAAGTAGGATTATACAATGTACACTTGCAGGTAGGCAACTTAGGGCATGTCATAAACATTTGCATTAAAGACCGTTGACGGAGTAAATACAACCTTACATCGATTAAAAGCTAAGTAGGCGTATAACATAAATACCCCCAAAATAAACAATTTTTCATAACAGTATTCATAAAAAGATGATCGAACCTCACCAGGCCATCCCTCCCAAGTATCGTAAAAGTACCCCTATTATATAATGCGGCTGATGACGTCAAGAAGTTTAAGGGAATGCTACTGCAGGCATGATTGGGTTTCGCCTTTAGAAAACACGTTTGTATTGCTATGTCAGAACAATAGAATTCTAGCACACATGGGGTCTATTGTTCTGACATAGCAATACAAACGTGTTTTCTAAAGCCGAAACCATATCATGCCTGGCAGCAGCATTCCCTTAACTTCTTTGACGTCATCAGCCGCATTATATAATAGGGGTACTTTTACGAGTACTTGGGAGGGATGGCCTGGTTGAGGTTCGATCACCTTTTAATGAAATACTTTCTAAATGGAAGATAAAAATGCTTAAATTGGGAATTGTTGTATTAAGAAGAAATATTAGCTTTCGTTTTATATGTAATTTTGGTTTTCATTTCTCGGTCCGGTCTGGGACTTTAAGTAACTCACGACTTTATTTTTGGCAAGCCAAATGGAGTTCTCAGAAAGTTGAAATGATGTAGACATGCTGTTATTGTCATCAGCTCTATTGGAACTGTATGTTGGCTCATTGAGGATTTACCAAAGGCAGTCCCAATTTTACACTCATTGCACCGAGAACATTAGCTATTTTATATACTCCATACCAGTACTACTAGACCCAATAGCGAAAGGAAGACCTTGACAACTTACCACTGTCGTTGGAAGGGGAGGGGGCCGAACGCCCTTCATTCTAGGTGACCCTGCTGCTCCAGCCCCTCCATCCAGGAGACCGACAGGAGACTGGCCGGCTCCAGAGGCCGCCTGCATAATGTTAAAAGATCAAAGAAAGATCTCTGACAAAAAACTGCTTACAATGTAGATGTTCCCTAATGTTGTTCGTAGTAGATGGCTTCTTTTCTTATAACAAGCCCTATTTCCACTTTAGGGAGCCCCCAGTGATCTATTCCTTGCGGAAATTCGCAGCTAGCAAAGCATTTCCTGTGAGTACATGCCTGTAATTGACTAATCCACTTGTAAACGGCAACCGTACAATGTATGTTAGGAGGGTTAATTGCTGGGAATGGGTGGAGAAGTTCACCTGTTACTCCATACACTCAGCTTCATGTTATGTCATACTACTATCCAGTATGGTCATGGTCACGTGATGTCAACACTAGTAAAAATACTATCCACTACCAAGCTGAACGACTACTTTATTTCCTGGTTCCTCGAGTAGCAGAATCGGAAACGACTAAGGACAGCAGTATTTGTTTTGCCCAATCCTGAATTAATTACGGATATGTCCACAGTTTATGAAGTTTCATTTTAAACGAGATAACTGCGATACGGGAGGATTCCAGTGACAATTGCAGGTACATGTGTTCCTAAATTGGTTCATTACATGGTTGCACGGTGGACTGGACCGGAGAAAACAAGGAAATCACATCACACGTCCCGCGGTAAATATGAAAATTCCACACGTGTGAATGCTTCGGGATCTTCGTTGATCAACAACACATACGAGTATGTGTCGCTTGCACAAGCGAGTACCCGGCTGAACTACCGCTCGCGAAGACGGAATTGTATACAAAACATGCTATCTATGAATGGAATTTGTGGCATGCATACAATGTCAACTGTATGAACCAGCCGATCTTTGATGACATATTATTACACAGCTTGTTCAAGGAATATCACGTCCTCTGCAAACTCAACATGTAAATCGCACACACCGTTAACATCTCTGCTAATCATTGAGGTGAATCAGCGAAAATTAGGTCAATTGTCCGTTTTGAATATAATTCCAGGCCTTGAAAGAAACCATTTTGTAGACCATTTTAAAGCACAAAACCCACACCTTGTTTTTAAAGGGCAACATAAGCCCAGGCCACTGTGTATAGCTAGGCTGCCCTGGCCTTACATTACAAACATCTGCTGGCGACTACACACACTGGAGAACTATACAAAGGCCTATTCACTACAATGGAGTGTGTGGATTACACCAGACACACACAAGGTCCGAAAATAACACACAAATACTCTCATAGCCTTTACTACACACCCCATTGACTTTATGTCAGAGGTACACATCTCATTAGCTATTCAGCCAAAGCAGCTGCATGCAAGGAAATACTACACTCTGATTGGTCGTTCTTTGTTCTCTTCTCCCTCCTAAAAATATCAGCTTCACACACATCCCCAGCACCAGGCCAGACAGACAGTTCCATTATCAACTTTAGGGGTGTTTGGACTTGTATTTTACAACCTGACTCATGCTCGCAGCCAGGTGTAATCTCTTTAGTTACCTAGTCTTCAAACGTAAACTGTATTTTACTAACCCAAGCAAATTCCACCAGAGCCTTGAGCCTAGCCTAACTTACACATTCTCTGAATGTGTCAAATATGACAGACGCACATCAATAACAGCTATAGTACAGAAGCTATGGGCTTAAGTACAATAGTTTCTATTTTCATACTCTCTGTTTACACAATGTGACTGAAAAGGGTCTGTGTGTGTAAACTAGCTTGGGCGATTCCATGACTTCAAGGGAGTTGAAGCGCGTGCCAAGTTATAGATAGAGAAACCATAACTCCTGTGTTGTGACTGGTAGGATTAGTTATTTGTTTCTCTACAGCTGGTGTCAGAGGCTTTATAAGGTGGGGTTTCCCCTGTAAACACGTCCACCGCTCACGTGAGGAGCCGAAACAGTTTGCCTCAAGTTGGTTCGGCCACCGGTTGATGACCGAGAAGACAGTGGTCTCGACAAAGCAATCTGAACGAGGGAGGGGGCGTCCATATCTATCAAATTAAGCCTTGACCACAAACATGGAACATTCAATTCCTGTTCAATCGGTCATCGTATTGATAAATTACAAGGTAAATCAAGTAAACGACAAACGCTTTAAACAGGTTGTTCTTGACAAAAAGGTGTCAGTTATTGGGACACGGTTTAAATACTATTTTGTCCCCTAAAACGATATTTAAGAAAGTGGGAAACAATTACTAAAAACTTCTAGGATTTTAACCAAGTTTTGCAAAATTAGAATACAAGTTCTACAAATTAGTCCCATAATAAATAACATGGTAAAATCATAATGTAAAGTTTCAGTAAAACAGGGTGGTAAGTTTTTTTGAATGATGGAAATCTACATCTAGACTTTCAATATGGTAAATGTTGGTACAATAAATATAAATACACTGTATGTATTATTGTAATATCAATACACTGTATACATATGTTTACTATTTTTTTAAATATTAAAAACAGATTATTTGGCTAACTCCTTTCATACAAAAGCTTCCAATTGGTACTTTACATGGTTAAGTAGTCCATCTTTTCCACCTTACAAAATATCATCAAATGTTATTCACATTAAATTTCTAAATAAAACTTTATTAGTTTTTACATTACACATTGAAATTTGCACAATACTAACTATTAGTATCCACATATACTTCCCTAAAATAATGCTCCAAACGTTCTTATAAATGCATTCTCAATTCCTAAAATACCTATTTTTGTATATGTAATAAAGCAATACTTTTGTTTTGCAACCCCATTTTATGTATTCATTTTTAAAACAACAATGTGTTTATATACATGAATTAAAAAATAAATAACTAGGGGGTGCACATAAATTAATAAAGAAGTTTATCTTCCTTCAGCAACAAAAAAAAAAAAAAAAAAACTTTTAGATTATAACTTTACTTAAAGCTGGTGTATAGTTTTGGGAAGGGAATTTTAATTTGGATTCACAGTAAGATAATACAAAGATAGAATCCTAAAACTACTATAATAAAGAAAATTTAAGTTCTTGAAATCTCGTTTTGGAGTCTTTATTCAACAATATAAGCATAAAACGTGATAAGACGGGGACCCGACTCCTTTCAATGTTCACGCAGTGTTTACGTTGAAAACCAATGGGATTTCTTGTGTGGGTGATACACACGGATCGTTACGAACCATTCACCCCGTTACCTTCGGCGTGTGGTCGTTGCAGCAGAACTGAAGTCTAAGCGATGGTTGTATTACGTTATTTTTCAAATATTTCATTGAAATTCACCAGAAATCACGAAAGGATATCACAAGATCTCCCACATATATCATTTAGTGCAATGTAGAAACATGAGACTATATTAGACTGGTTTTATGCCAATCCTCTTTTGTTATCAAAAATATACACCAGGTTTAAGAGACCTAGAAGTGCTTTTAAGCTGCCTTTTCTTTCATGCATTGTTTGATACAAGGTTTAATACATAGTATGTAAAAGGACTTAGGTCAGTCTCCTCTCAAATTTTGAATTGATTTGAGTCAACCTCATTTTCACCTAGATTTGACTAACACTAAGTGCAAAACACTAAACAGGTCAGATCTTCACACTTGTCCAGTCTTGGTGTTATTTTAAAAGTATACTGTATTTTCGCGGTGACTTTATTTTCCGAGTCAGTCATCACGAAAATTTCCACTTCAATACAAGGCTATTTATAGTAATGAAATCATCACCAAAATCACAAATTTTTGCTCTTCGCAATTTCCTAAGTAGTCCAAAATCGCGAAAATATCTGTATGTGAAAATATTGGCTTATACAGTAATCTGCATTTATAATTCACATTCTTGTACTGTTCAGCTTATTTTACTTGATCTTTACTGTTTAATTAGACGTAGGGTTGTTTTACGATCAGGGTACACCGTCAAAAAATGGCCTTCTGTGCACCATAAAACGAAATCTGGGTAATGTCATATCAAATTTTTGATGGTAGGCTATTGGGCACTGTTAGAAGAGAGAAATGAATTATTGACCATAACTCATTTTTCTAAAAATTGACCATATCTGGCAATTTAGGGCAAAATTGCAGTCTCATTTTATTTTTCTAATTTTGAGCATGAGCATCTTTATTATAAGCAATCATTAAGCTTGTTTTTCCAATCAGAATTGAATACTGAAATGTGATTGTTTAAAAACTGAAAAACCCAGAAGCTACAGTTAATCTGAATTTTTGGGGCCATTAACCAAAAATGAGGTGCCAATTCTGTCAAAAAATGTCATCTCCGAATTTGGTGTTTTTACGCATAGTTAGACATCACTTGATGAAAAATGCTTTTGTCTGTAAGAACACTTGTATATATGCAACAAACTTATAATGTTTACTTTCCAACATCCACTTATTTTTCAGACGGTTCACGTTACAATGTTGTCAAATCACGCTCCGTCAAAAACGTCCTCTCCGAAAAATAAAGCAATTGACTTTACATGTAATACAAAATTTGAACCTCTATAGAAAAATAAATTGGTGACCTCATGCCTCCAAATTTAAAGGTAATATCATTTTACTTGTCTAGAACACATACACAAAAATTGGGGGAAAACAAAACAACTTTTTTTTTTGGGTCCAGTGAGACAAAATAGTGTACCCTGATCGTAAAACAACCCCTAGAGTAATAACGTCATGAACATATCGGTCACTAGAAAGAATCTGGCCTCTCTATCATCAAGTCAAGTCTCAAGATACTCTGGTACTCAGCAACATCCACTTCTGGAAACAAGGATGTTATAACAATAGACGCCAGTGTCCATAACAAATAAGTCTAAAACCCACTCACAGGAAGATGTCATTACGTTATTATTGACCTCGTAGTGAAAGTGGGACTATAAATGGTAGGTTTTGCAAACTTGGTCCATTTGATTTTATCCGAAGTTTTTCTCTTTTTTTGGCAATAGATATTGACTCTAGTCTCGAAATTCAAGCACTCCTATATTTCTCTCGGCCTTAGTAGTTATATTTATAAGTGAATTTTTCTTCAATAAAATAAATTTGATTTCACTAGGCCTATCTTGAAAAAACAAAACAAAAAGACAATCCTGATTTTTTTACCGTAACCAGTAGGCCCCCTATGGCAAAAAAAAAAAAAAAAAAAAATCCTCAGGAACTTGTCATGACATGAATTCAACACTATTTCACCCTAAAAGAAACAGCAAGAATAGTCGAAGCAACAACCAAATAAATAGTTATTGAATGAAATTAAAACTGCATTGGTGAAACATCCACAAAATTGAACTTTTGCTAAAAAAAAAAGAGTGAATTTATGACCTGATCCTATGCCGCTACGTCACTTCCAGCAGTGTCATTAGACGGGTCATATCCCTGAAGAAGGCTAAACGTTCAGCACAAAATTTAGAGGTTAATCTGTTAATATTTTTTACCGATATTCACTTTGCATTTGGATCAAAATTTTAATTTTATGGACCGTGTGCACTTGTCAAAAGTGAATGAATGGAGGTAGAAATGGGCAAGATAATAAATTAAAAAGGGAATCAAATAAATGGCAAATAGACAATGCATGCGACTGAATTAAAGCACTGCTTTACAAAGTGAATCAACGGTTGATCAATATGCATTAATTCTTTAAAGTTTTACAGGACAGAGAAAACAAGTATGATAACGAGCACCTGCTACAATTGCAGCAGTCCAACACTGACAGAAACAGGCAACATCAACCTGAGAATCCTGTTCATTCCGCCAGCGCCAGTCACTGTGCTGTGCATGCAGCGAACTGTGCTGGCTCCCGAGCCAGTGTGCGACCCGATCGATCGACCAACCCCAGGCCTCACTCAGTCTCAATAAGGCGACAATGTTTTCTAGAAAAATGAACTCAGTTCTATTATTTATAATAACAAAATGAAATAAAAAGAGAGATCTTATTATTGGCTTGATAATTTCAAATAGAATACTCACGAAAATAGGAAACATCAAACAGAATTGGGAATTTTGATCTCCACTTTCCGGCTTTGTTGTCTGCTTCCTATGCACGCGGACATGTTCTTTACCATACCGGTACCGTACCACAACATGTCAAGAGGGGGCGTTATTCAAAAACATCTGTCTCAACAAAATTGACTTTGGCGATAAATTTCGCGGCGCGGAGTAAAGCTTGAGAAATATCATTAGACCAAAATCATTATGGGAGCTTAACATGATTTGGTCTAAAAATTATTTCTCAAGCTGTATACCCACAGAATTATGTCTGTGGAAATGTCTTTGGAATAAGCGGGCTCCAAGAAGAGTTATAACTGAATGTCTATTTGAGTTTCAACGGAATATAACCTTGCACAAACCTAAATGATGCCAATATTCATTTTGATAGATGGATATATTTTTATACAAATTATTCAAGAGATTTACCCGTTTTTAATAACTTTGATATTTAGTGTCACAATGGCAGTGGCAGATCCAGACAAAGACTCGCGCCCCCGGTAACATGAAAACTGTATAGTTTATGTTAAAATCACCCACTGAGTCAGGTGCATCAATTAAACTATTTTAATCCGCCGAAAATCATTGCTCCGTGCTTTATTTCATTCAAGATGTATAGGGTTAGGGTTGCAATATATGGTTTCATATCAGGGTGGTTGGGTATAAGTTTAGTGTTCGGAATTTACTGTGTCATAAAACTGTTAAAAAT
>CALNVZ010003433.1:16673708-16687056 GCA_940671915.1 Paracentrotus lividus | reverse complement strand
GCGAGTTTATGGGAGGAGTGAGTTGAATGTGGGTGATATATGCTTTTCACAAACTATGTGGACAAGAGGCGAGCACTTGACAAGAGGGAACATGACCATTCTACCCGTAATAGCTGTTCATAGCAAAGTATACAAAAAAAATGAAACAAGCAGCAATTAAATATAACTCTCGTGTCTCTCTGTTACAAGAGATGAAGGAACAATAATTACATCTCATGAAAACATTAATTCGTCACCCTCCTCCTGTGACTTTGCTCTGTGGTAAATCCCAAATACCGTCGACAGTTTAGCTTCATGCCTGGAAGAAACGCTTTGCGCAGGTGGCTAACACTAACCCAAACCCTTAAACTAAGTCTAAACCAAATTCTAATCTCACATTTAATCTTTTTTTTTTTTTTAGTCAAACCTCAAATCGTAGATGAATGTTGGCGCATCTCTTCCCAAAGTGTTTTCAAACGCGTAAGAGACGCAGATAACAAACAAATCCCCAGGTATCAGTCTTTTCCAGGGTGAAAAAGAAAGAAAGGAAGAAAGATAAAACGGGGAAGGAAAAATCAAAGTCAATTTCATCCTCAACGCAACGTGACAAGCTCCTATCTATTGAAGATTGATAGCACACTTCACGGCGTCGCGGCGTGCACGCTCGGTGCATGACCGGATAAACCAGTCTATTTTTGGCTCATTTAATACGATATCGCAGATGCGGAGGCGCAGTCGGTAATTCCATTGCGAAGATTTACGTATCGTCTCCCTCCTAACTATATTATCACTCCGTATATCGTCTGGTGGGAGTCATAAGGACGTTGATGCTATTTGAAAGTATAGCAGTTAATGCCTATCTCGCTCCAGACAAACGATAGTATTAATATCGCGTTTTTATATCTACTGCGTGGCGGGAAGATGATAGCCAAACTGTTTACAACATGAAACAACCACTCCCGATGTGGTTTCATATATTGGTGAACCGCCACAGTCCCATTAACTCGATTCGCCGTCACGAAATTCGATTTTACAGCTTCAAAGTGGCCGCTGTAGAACGATTCCCTTAGCAAATATATTATTGTGGTGTTGGATGGAGCCGGAGGGAAACGTAAAAATCATATCGATATTTCGTTTGCCTTTATTGAAATCACGATACGATGAGAGAGGAATGCAAACTTCGGTTGATGTAAACCATCATTATGAAATATGAATAAGTAAATGATGTTGCTTTTCTGGCTAAATCGGTGCTCTGTTGCTAAGGGACAGATCATGATGCTGTAGAGTAAAAGCGTTGGTCATGGATCAATATGCGAAAACGATAGGTTCCTACCCGACTTGCACATTAATGTGGAAACTCTTTTAGTGGTATGGTAGAAAGCTGCCATAATTACTATCAGGACAAAGAATGCCAGAATAATGGCGGAAGAGTAGGCCTAAGATAAACAAAACCATATAAAAATCAATCAAGGTAGATGACGAAATAACATTGTGATAAATGTCCATCATCAGTAGACATATTCATTAAATATCAAGGGAAGCTAAGTCAGTCGATTCGTCACTAATCTTTGTCTATCCCTCTATTAAAATTTGTTTTGATTTTGGTGACGTAGATCGAGTAGGAAGGACATTTCGATCAAAACTGGTCACTCCCCCTTAAAAAACATTTTCTCCTTCGTTTTGCATGGATAAACGTTTCAACAAGCATAATTATCCCTAAGCCCTAAATGATAATTGATAAAAATATACATTTCACATGTTAGATAAAACACAGTTTTGTATACTTGTTAAGCACATTGAAATGTTCATGTAATGCGCTATATAAATGTTACATATTATTATTATTATTTTATAAAAAACTTTGGGAAAGGGAACATTATTTGACGTTATTTTGTCTTATTTCATGTATATATTTATGTATTATTATTATAATTATCATCATTATTATTTTCAGGATATATTTGGGGAGGGGGCCTACAGCCCTTTAGCCCCTATCATTCCACCAGTGCAAACTTGTCCTGGTTCTATGTTCATTCATGATCTCTCCCTTGGGAGCATCATTATTGAGCCGTCTGCTAATGTCGTCAAAATATGCCGAAAAAGATGACATCGTGTGCGTGGTAAAGAGCTTAGGAGACACGATGACATGCACAACGTTTTTGAATTTTAGAACCTTATATAATCGATAATACTTGAATTTGATATACATCAACATAATTTAACTATTTTAACTCAAGATCCGTAGATGACAAGAGATCATCTAACGAATTATGCTCGAGGCGACACCAAAAAACGTTCTGTGGACGACAGCACCTAGTAAAAAATATATAGTCAACGCCTACTCATGCAATACGCATTAACATTAAAAGAGAAATCCAAAGCATATCCTTGCTTTGAGTCAGCTGGGGCATACGGATATTACTAGTATGATACCCAGTACCCAAATATTAACTTTTTGAGCATGTTTTGGGTTTAGAATATGAAACTTACCGGGAAAACTAATCGTATCAGTTTGGTTGCGTCCATCATTGGTGCTCTCAGCCAGAGACCCCCCCCTTTTTTTTTTACTTTAAAAGTTTAGTTAAATTTACGCTGTTAAGGAGAAGCGAAAATGAACTTGAGGGGAATCGCGAATTTACATTCTCTAACAACATGACTGAGAAATATGAATGTCAGGCTTGAATACAGGCTAATTAACGCTAGGCCGTTTCACGACTATCGTTCTTCTCAGTTGCCCCCCCCCCCCCCCCCCCCTCTCTCTCTCTCTTTCTCCATCTTCTCTTTCATTGTTTCTCATGTACTCTCACTCTCTCTTGGCACCGTTATCCAATTATTCATTAGCCAAGCTCTACTGGGTCTGCGTCGAGTCGTGACACTCGCTCGCTCTCTCGGTTCGTGAACTTAAAGGGACACATCAGTTATCGATTAAGACGTAAAGTGGTGGCAGCACTATATACAAGCGGTAAACACATATTAATTTATAATGCATATCTATGTGACGAATAGACACAAGTACTGTACCAGAGTGCAATAATGGGGATAATTATCTCTGTCTAACTTTTAGGATTTGAAACCTGATAAAAGTGACATTTATTATATTATATGGCTATCTCCTGCAGTGTCAAAATGTTATTCGATGAATGTGACAAAACCAGACTACCCTCGTCGTCGACTCGAGCAATATTACTATATTAATAGTGGCAATACTTCCAATCTGACCTCAAACCCCATCCGATTTGCAGTTACGAAGCTTGGACGATCTACTTAAGATGTGGAATTTGTGGGATAAAGTCTGAAAAGTATTGCGTTACAAAAAATTGCGAAGTTTGGCTGATATACTAGAGAGACTAAAAATATATAAAATTTTACCTTTCTGACATTTATATAATAGGGTCTACAATATGTTAAACTGATGTTAATCCACCGAAATATGGCAGCATCGGTTTAGGCACATTTTGGTCATAAACTTTCTACAACATAGGCCTATTACGTGCACGGTATAAAAGTTGACCAACGAAGCTAGAGGAATATATGCCCCCTGCACCCATCTGCATCTGCGACTCGGTTTGCAATTATCCGTTTCGCGACTGAATTGTTCAGATGGAATTATTTGCACGACTCTCGCTCGGGACGGCGCCACAGTCCTCCACATTTCATAATCGCATAAAATTATACGTCCCCTGCGTTGCGTTGATTAGCCGACAGTGTCGTCGCAAGGCACGCGCAATTAGTCTACATATAAAGACCGAAGTTGCAAAACAAAATAATCTAATAGCTCTGGTAAAGACAAGCGCCAAGTTTCAACTCTTGCTGGGGTTACCGTCCAGTCAGAGTGTTGATGGATGGCCAAGTTGGCCTGGTTTGACGTTCAAGGTTTCTTCTTTAACCGCAAAATTGTCATTTGAGCCGCCCACGTTCTGCTTGTTTACAATACATCATGTCTGAGATGGTAAGACTACACAAACGCGCGTCGATCGAGGCATGTGCGACTTGAAATTCTAATGCAATATTTAGAATAATTTGTTATGGCCTGCATTTTATTCGACAGTTTTAATGGTAACAAAAAGAGGCAGAGAAAGAAAGGGGAAAAGGGGGATGGGAGGGGAAAAAACAACCACATAACATAATTAGAGTGATACATTATAAAGAATAGGGTAGAAGAGATACGGAGGGAGACAGAATGAAACAAATTCTCGAACAAAAATGAAAGAAGAAAAATAGTGTCCTTGACTGCCTACTTGATATTTCGGTTTGTTTTACCCGCAGATGTTTTATAATTCAAAAGAACGAAGTGTTTTGAGACCTTTTTCTGTCTCGGGGTATACCAGCGATCAATCAAATTACGTGTGATTATTGAGCGGTTGGTATACATACAGCTCGGCATAATATCGAATAACCCGAGAGCCGAACTGAAATACAAACGCGCAACGCGCTGTGAGCCCCACAATCTCGGAGGGCCTGATACATTCTCCCCCTCTCTCCCGATCTCTGCTTCCCATATCTCTCTATTTTCTCTCGTTATAGATTATAATCACTATCAAAGCATGAAAACTGTAGAGTCACTTTCCCTTGTGAATGTTCAAAACTCCAATGATACATTAAACAGACACAAAAGCAACCTCCCGGGCTTGAGCACCTCTTTAAAAATGACCGATATTTTGCACCGATTTTATTTTACCTGTGCAGACGTTCTACTCCCGCGTGGTAAAGACCTTCGAGCCAGGGTTTGTTTTCACCTTTTCTATCTCTTTCTTATCCTCTCCATTCCTTCTCCTCTTCCTTCACTGTCTCTCCTTCTCTTTGCCTAGAGAGATACCTGCCGCTGTTTCGAGTCCTTGCTAAAATGCGTGCCGTCGTGGTTTCTCTTCTCCATTTGGCAGCAGCGTCGCGTTCATGTTGACTTATTCCACGGCTCCGAGTGTTTGTGTTTGATTTCGCGAGAAAAATAGATCGCGGCGCTAAAGTCCCTGACGGAAGTTTAAAGACCAGACGGGGGCGGGAGCAGTAGCAGAGAGTGAGAGAGATAGACGAAGTTTGTATGGAACGTATTCATAATCATTAAAATATTATTTCATGCAACGCTAAATCATGCAAGTATTCACCTCTGTCGTCTTTATGAGGTCAGTGAGTTGAGTGTTCGTGATCGTCTGTCAAGAGCCAGAACGGCACATCGTGTTTAAATGCTGGGCCTATAACGTCCTTCTGGTTCTCTCTCAAAAGAAGACGATTATTATTTACTGAAATTTTTATCATTTTTTTCACTATCAATCTCTAGAGCGATAATTTTTTTTGGGTTGTTGTAATTGCGGAGCCCCCAGCCTGTGCTGGGCGGCTGCTATCGCCTGCGATACCTTGCGTTTTGACGCGACGCGGGGCGGCATCATCCGCAAGATGTGACTGGGATTCGCACCTGATTTAATATTTTGCTCATTAGCTCATAACGAAATGATGAGATAGATTCCAAGCCTTCAGTCAAGTAATGGCGGAAATGACAGCGACCACAGAATGCCAGGATTCGGGCCAAACTGTCCACATAGATCCATTGTTCCATCGCCAACTCTGACCATAGCCGACCCGATTACATGGACGGAATCTGTCATGAAACAAGGTCTGATGCATGAGACTACCAATGATGCGCTCCACACGATGCCAGTAGGAAACTTGACTAGGCTTCCCTCAATATGTATAATCAGAAGGTATAATAATAAATTGTTTTAGTGTCAAATTAGAGTCTTTATTAATTACTGCCAGTTTCAGCGTTCAAACATGATTTTTGTCTTTAAACAAAGAAAGGTAAAAAGCAAATTTTTATGAACATTTATTTCGTTAAAAACTATTTCAAGACGAAATAAATATGGTTCAGTCTACCAGTTCATTTTCCAGCTTTTTCATTCTCGCACGTAGGCCTATGTCTGGCTTCCCCATCCACTTTCTCCCTTTTTCTCATTTTCGATTTTTTTTTTTTTTTTTTTTTTTTTTTTTTTTTTTTTTTTTTGTTTGTTTCCTTTTTCTTTTTTTTCTAATGTCGGCTTTGCAAAGACTCAAAATGGCTATTCAAAGATTAGCGAAATCTCTACTCATGCTCTTGCTTCACGCACCCACCTCTCTCCATTATTACGACAAAAGTGTAAAACTTCACTAAAGGAGAGAGAGAGAGAGAGAGAGAGAGAAGAGAGAGCGAGAGAAGGGGGGGCATCGGGAGAAGAAAACAGACATTCTCACATTACATTTGCGCCCCACAGCTCTTTACGAGGCGCGACAAATAAAAAATGATTCGTGAAAAGAGGAGCGTGTCAGCTCGCCCTTTAACCAGGATAGTGGCATTAGTCATTCGCGGACCCGTTTTCACAGGGTCTCAACAAACAAGAACCGGAGGTATACGTTCTTCGTTCTTAGCATACCCACCCGCCCCCTCACGACCATAACGTTCGCAATTTAGTTTTGCTTTGCTCGTTCAAGTTTATTTATCAAATCAATATCTAGGTCTATCTGTACAGTTTCAGAACGTCTTCCTTCTCCCACACAATAATATTGATATATAAAATCATGTAGGGCAGAAAAAAGGAAGAAGAAAATTCTCTTTTCTTTAGGTGGACGGGGAAGGAAGGGGGGGGGGGGAGCTCTTGCACTTTTTTAAATAGTGAGGACCCTTGGCAAAGTATCACACACATCAAGCAAACGTAAATATCTCCACCCCACCCTCACCCCACACAAACAAACAGCTCGATGACACCGTACGGAAAGCAAATAGAATGAGAAAGGTCAGCCGTACCAGCTAAAGTTGTTAATTAAACGTAGGCCATTATCAAGTTCACGCTGGAGCTCATATTAAATTGATATCACGAGCTTAAGTCACGTGATAATCATATCACGCGATCTTGGAATCTTGTTTGATCAAAATTATACCCTTCCCCGTCGATTTCTCAAAAGAAAAATCTCTAAAAACGAAAACAAAAAACACACTGGGGGAAAAAAAAAGGGGGGGGAGGGGGGCTCCTTTCTGTTGTGTATGTCGTCTACCATAATACAACAACATTCCTGTTGTGGGGGGGGGGGGGCTCATTGTATTTCATTTTTATCATGTAGGCTCACTTCTGACATTCGGTAACGTCACATCAACAGATTACATCTTAATTTCCTATGCTAAGTTGCTAAGCCGGGGATTAGCAATTCGTGATGTCGAAAGCCGACACGCACTCCTCAGACGAGAATTATGGGTTCCAAGGTGGAACATGGTGAAAACGGGGTGTCGGCTGGCCGAACGCTCGACGGGACGTGTCGCGCAATGTGCCGTGCTAAATCGTTTGCACCGATAACCCACCAGCCGTCACTTATTTCCTCGGAATACAAACTAGGGCAGACATAATCTTCCTCGCTCCTTCCCTCCCTTCCTCCCTCCCTCCTCCTCTTTCTCATGACGAGTGCGTTCTTCGTCCCACCAAGGAGCTTCAAAGCTCCTTGGTCCGACCGCCATTTTCAGTTGACTTGAGGAATGACAGGTTCGGATAAATCTGAGGTAAGGCCCTATGATCCGAATATACGAACTAACAAAAAAAAACACAAAAAAACAAAAAAAACACAAACAAGAAACAAGACGAATACAGAGCGCTTGGGCGTAATGCCGCAGTCACAAACAGTCGTTCTGGTCGTGCGTCAGTCGTGCGCTTCTCTGCGTCTCGTCTACGAGGATTTCACAGTACGCGAGGAGATGCACGTTTTGTTGGTTCGTTTTTTGCTTGTTTAGTTTTTTTTTAGGCACGGAGGAGCACATGTTTTTACTGCAATTATAATATGCAAATATAATATGCCAATTATTTTCACAAACTACATTTTACTCTTGTTCCCTATTTTGTTTTGCCCTCCTCCATTCCTGGCTACATTGTGCATAATTCCTCTTTCCCCTTCTTTTTCTTGTCACCGGGCTGGCATTATGAATAGTATTTCGTGAGGAAAACATTATTGTCTGCATGATGACTGACACCTAATGTTTTCTTGACGTTGATTGCAAAACTGAAAGGTTTGGAACGATTTCGTGTTTGTTCTTTAATGACAAAATGCAAAAGTCGTGAAATCGGTGATATATTACACCCTAACAGAAAATTATAATGAACCAAGATTATCAAAAATAAATGTCAATAAATTTAATTTAATCAGCGAACATAATCTTACCATTCTTGATTTAATTTTTGGACACTTTGATCACCGAATAGGGTACATGCAGGTAATATGGGCCCCCTAAGCTCATTTGCCTAATTTGCATAAAATTGCAAAATGACACACAGTCTAATCTTTGTTTATATGAATCAATAACTACTGCTCTAACTTTTATTGTGAAGAAAAACAATTATTACCAACCCCCCTGTCTGCAATATTCAAATGTTGACGTCATTACCAAAGTGCCCATATTACCTGCATGTGCAGGTAATATGGGCACATGTATTTCATGTATGTTTTAAAAGCTACAATGACTCTACCATGTCTGGAATTTGCTTAAAATGTTGAAAATCATTAACTTTAAGATATCATTTGAAATTATAAGACCCTTCAGTAAATCCTTTGACTATATATTTCATTGTTTTGTATTTTTTATATTATTTCTTTTTTTTAATATTATTTAGATATTATTTTCATTATACAAGTCAAGTCAATATAGGCCTACAATAAGTTATTTATATTAATTATATACTGTGAATATACCCAAAAAAATCGTAGCAAAGAGATTGATGCCTTATCCCAATACTGAGTACCAGAATAATTTCCGCCAATTTGGATGGCCCATATTACCTGCACTGATGTTGCTGTGTCAGGCAAGCATTCAATGCCACATTGCACCCCTTCACTACAACAAATTGACATGTACACGCTAGTATGATCAAAATGAAACTATAAGCTTACTAAATATACAAAACAATTGAGGTTACCCCACAAACACTCTTTCACCATCACATTCTGGGAAATGTCAAATTTTACATCAGGGTAAAAAAAATGCCGTATGTTTTACGTACCTTGTTGGTTTTCAGCAATTTTCTCAGAGAAATTTCGCCATCAGATGCTCTCACGACGATATATCTTCGTATACAGTTCATATGAACAACATTATGGTGCTCACACCGGTCATCGGTCACCGGTCGATGGTCACGACATGATTTGCTTCAGGTGGCCCATATTACCTGCTGGCCCATATTACCTGCATGTACCCTACACACTGTAAAAAATAACTGTAAATTAACATGTTCTTTGGCTTGTAAAAATACAGCTCTTGGTCGTTTTTTTAATTTTACGATATTTTTCTCGTAAAATGGCAGGAAAATTGTAGTTTTCTAGGAAGTCGTCTTGATTTTACAGTTACTAGCTCATGCAACTGTCAATAAACAGGAATGGCATATTCATACAACCTTTCCTGCTCGTTTACGAATTATTCCCGTAATTTCAGTTTCCATAAGTAGAACTTTCTTGTCAAAAAACAGCAAGTTCTTTCTAAAAACAAATATTATTGTTAATACACAAGTTTCTCGTAAATCAACGAGCGTCCTTGTTCATAGACTTGTATAGTTTTGAAATCATTACGAGAGTTTTCCTGTCAAAAAGACAATTATCTTTGTTCAACAAAGGAAGAAGAAACATAACTACTACAAATCAGTTTTCTTGTATCCTGCAATGATGTTCCTGTTAATTTACAACCTTTATCCTATTTTATAGTTCATTATGTGCATCATGAATATTAATTAATATGACTGGAAATGCTTCAAACTTGGATCGTTGCACTAACCATGGAAAATGTCAACTTACATAGGGTTGGGTATATAAGGCTAACAACTTTCATCGAAGTTGTCAAAGATGAGGTGTAGGATTTAGGATTAAGATTTAGGTGTAGGATTTAGGATTAAGATTTAGGATTAGGGACATGATTAGGCATGAATGGTCAATCCCATATAATGTTGGATAATGTTCTTTTTGTTTAAAAAATGTTATTACGTGATAAAAACAGGAAAAGACTGTAAATTTACAGGGTTGTAAATTTACAAGGTGGTCAATAACGGGAACCTGTAAATTTACATTATCTGTAAAATAACTACTGGAAGCTGTGCAAAAACGGGCACTCCTGGCATCCCGACTGCCAGGAACTTTCCTGTTAAAAAACGGTGAAATTTTTTACAGTGCAGTTATCATCTCAGGCGGCGAAACGAATTTGAAAGTGGGAGGTCACGATGGAAAAGGGGCACTTTATCTGAAAAAAGGGCACTTGAGACCAAAGGCTTAAAGGTAGTGTCATCCTTTTTCACAAATCGCGAAAACTAATGCAACTTGGCATAACTGTAGAATATGATCTACCTATACTGTCTATTCAATCTTACTGTCACAGGTTGCCTAGATCAGTAATATGAAACGAAAATCTGACTACCAATCTAGACCAGCTCTCCATCAACATCGTTGATATTACAGCGCGTGCAGCACGGACCACACACAGTAATATACACACGGCGCATCAGCGTGCGTTATATTCTGCGGTAACGGTCAACGATTCGCACCGTACGGTATATTTTTCGAGGTTCGAAAAAATAGGAATGAATTTTGATAATCGCAATATAATGACAAACATACACATTTGAGCTTAATCATGTTGTGGGAAGATATAGTCTTTGATATACTCCTATATCCTCTCAAAAACTAGAAATGTAATATTTTTTCCTGCAAAAGGCTGACACTACCTTTAAACACTGTTAAAGAGAAAATTATTCAGATAAATAGGGGTGCGCAGAAAAATTTGTGCTTTTAAAAATTGTAATGGCTTTGTATTTTATTAATGATAAACAAACGGAATGCGAGCGCGAAGCGCGAGCCGAAAAAATTGAGATAAGTTTTCGTTATAGACCCTATATAGTATCCGCGGGCGCGAAGCGCGAGCTTAAATTCGTTAGCTGAAAATTTAAGTTAATTTATTGTGCATTATATAACTTAATTAAATTCTGCAAGCGCGAAGCACAAGCTAAAAATTTTGATTTCAAAATTGGAATTAATTGTGCATCATATACCCTATTAAAGGTCATGTATAGTTTTGGGAGAATAGATTTTTTTGTTTTGCTTCCAAAGCAGAATAATATGAATGAATACCTCAATTAACCTCTGTGTACAAAAGGATTTGTTATAAAATCCACTCTAACACCTGAATTTAGCAACAAAACTGTGTAAATATACCGATTGACAGTGCCACAATTGATAGGATCTCACAGGCACAATGCCAGCATACAGCGGTTTGTGTGCAAAGCATATGCTATTCCATACACAGACTGTACACACAGAATTCACTCACGCTATACCAATCAGCTGCTGGTTGGCATGCCCAGAGTTCTGGGGTGAGAATGAAGGAAGTATTATATTGATGAACATCTCTCCATGCTCATGCAAACTATTACATATCATGGAAAGACATGCATGGAACATGATTATATCCTTTGCCCATATATTTTTATGTCATTAGAACACTAAAGAAAGTTGAGCAAAGTTTAAAAAAAAAAAAAAAAAAAAAAAAAAAAAAAAAATCAATTTTTTTTCTAGCTACAACTATACTTGGCTTTAAATATCCGCGAGCGCGAAGCGCGAGTTGAAATCAATGATGAGCTTAATAACGGAGTTTATTGTGCATTATAGACGCCTAATTTAATAGTATCCGCGAGCGCGAAGCGCGAGCCGAAAATTTGGGTTTTAAAAGACATATGGAGTAACAAGGGGCACTTTTTTGTATTAAAATGCCCCTTTTTAGTAATAAAAGTGCCCCTTTTTAATATAAAAATGGCATTTTATTAGCTAAGAAAAGGGGCACTTTTAGGATGGATGAAAAAGTGTGGGGGGGGGGGGTCACAGTGCCCCCCTGCCCCCTGGTTCCGCCGCCTCTGCAGTGCCAAGAATCCATTAAAAAATATTTAGAAAAAAAATTGTGTTGGGCGTTATTATCATCATCATCATCATTGTTGGTATAAGTATTATCAATTTTATTATTAACTATTATTATTATTATTATTATTATTATTATTATTATTATCAATATTATCATTATTATTATTATTATTATTATTATTATTATTATTATTATTATTATTATTAGAAAAAGGCCCGGGAAATAATGCAAATCGACTCGTGGTAGTATCTTGGTGAAAATTGCCTTTCGTATATATAATAGAAGATGATATCACCAGACATGTTTACATCTATCATGTTTGTTTTGCTGGCTATCATAAAATTATCACAAGTTTACTGACATTTTAATATATACCCTTTTTATTACAGGAAATATATCGCATTCAAATAAAAACAAAGGAATATGTTCAACAAATCGGAGTTATTTTTTTTTATTTTGGTACGTCTGCACAATATAATTGTTACGAGAGACAGAAGGGCGCCACCTAAAGGGATCTGATAAACGCCTTTCGGCTCAGTAAAAGAAAACATTCACTATCATTTATAACTAAAATGCAGGTATAATTCTTCAAATATTCATTCTGTAGTAGTTCAAAATGAAACCTCGTATCACTTTCATAGACGTGCGGGTGGCAATAATGCTACTAATCGGTGTATTAATCGTATCACCATGGAGATGTACATTGGCGGTAGACGATACTCATTTTTATTATGTCGTCTACCGTCTGTGTGCGTTATTTGGAACGGTATAATGGACGTTCCAGCCACGTTTGAAATCAATTATGATAATCGTGAGCTCTATTTTCATTGACGATTGAGTAAAAAAAAAAAAAGGTTTCAAAGTGGTTGACTGCATGGGTACACGCCTAAGCGCTTTCTTTTAACCCCATGGAAGTTATTTTATTACTAATTCTTTTAATCATATCAATTTGAACGTGATACAGACTTTTCACGCATTTCAAATGGTATTCACTTTCAAAGTATTTTTTTCTCAGATCTATCAGGCAACGAGAAATTAATAGAATTACTGAACGATAATCAAAGTAGTATAATTATTCACATTCGAGGGCACAGGATTGGTTATCGAGGCGGTAAATTAATATCGTATTAGATAATCTAAACCTGTTTTGTTATGATGCAATTCAGTTTACATCTCCCTATTATAATATTTTTTGGATTCAAAAGTGAAAAACAAAAACAAACAAAAACAAACAAACAGTACGAGAATATAGCTAGATGATTTTCCTGCCCTCGTTGTGGCCTCACAAATGACGGACGGGGCCATGTGAGCGGATACCTTGAAATATCTGACAGATCGAAACGATGAAGTAGTTGACATTTCCGAGCATTTTATATCATCCGAGCTTGCTGGATTTAATGCAACACGCATCACACAAATCAAAACGCGGCAGAAATTACCGCACCCATTCATAAAAAAAAAAAAAACCCGCGA
>CALNVZ010003433.1:16647306-16672063 GCA_940671915.1 Paracentrotus lividus | reverse complement strand
CCGCGATTGAATTGAAATAGAAATGGATTTACGCAATGTGACGTGCACGAATCTACGTGCATCATAGCGTGATTGTCATTTAAAAGGATTATAATGCACATGAAATACAGTACATTATTCTGGTACTGATATATTTGACCTGCCTTCCTTTTCAGAGGATATAAATATACGCACCCTCAAAAGCAACCTTATAAATAGCACTTCAAAATCTATCCTACGACTCGGAGGTATTTAGTAACTTTTGTTTAGATTTCGGTTTCATGCGTGAATCGGTGTAAATACTACTTACTATCCGGGGAATATTATATTTAGGATAAATATATAGCTGTTTAAAAAGCGAATTGTGATTTGTTATTTTATATTTATCCCGCTCTTTCGTTTGGCTTTATTAAAATTGAGCCATATAACGAGAACTCTGATCTTGAATAAGGAAAACAATTGGGGTCTATGGTCTGCTTGAAACACGTAAATCTATTCAAAGAGTTCAGGCAAGAAACCAACATCAACAAATCACCAACGGTTATAAAATCACACCAAGTTTATCCAAATTGTGCACCGTTCCGCCGGTTACTTTTATAGAATGACCGCCCCCCCCCTCATATTCTCCTCTCTTTTTTGTTGTCGTGCCTGATTTTGTTTATTCACACTCCCACAATGACGACCGCACAGCTCTGAATTTAATTCATATCCAGTGAACCTAAAGTAAAGCAGATCATTGCAATGGAACGTTTAAACACTTGCGTAAATATTCCGTGCCGGTGTTTGCCTCGCAGAGCTTTGCTCTCTCCGCCGAGCTTGCTCCAACTGTCTTCGATGTATTCCCCCTTCTTATTTTGCGTTTTGATTATAAACTCGTTGAAATTATTATTCTCAATAATGGTTACGCCGCAGTGATAGAATATACGTGGCATGCCAAAAATCAAATGACGCATAGTCTGTCAGAATCAGACCCGTAGGGAAAAACTGAGCTGAAGAGTGATACACAAGAATGACATGACACTGAACAAAGAATTAATACATTACCTTTAGCACAATAGTTATTGGCCGCTTTGTTGGTCGACATCGACATTTCTGACGAATAATCTTTGGTCGGCTCGTAATGTATTAATAACGAAATCAAGAGAAGACATACATCAAGATGATGACACAATTTATACTGCATTGTGGGAGAAGACAATGCCCGAGTGCAAAACGTCCGACATGTTTCGACATACCAGTACCTCCTTTAAATTCGAGTACGAGAACGGGTGAAAGCTTCGACAGCCGGTGCCGAAATATTTTCGTCACCCGGATGCGACGCGTCACCGCCAACGTAGTTCTTCACATGTCGAGAACATGAGGGGCATAAGGTCGTATAATTGTGCACGAATGACATCTTTCTGGCTCTCAATACACGTTCCTTATTCATTTGAGGAAGATGTGAAAGTGCAATCGGTTTGGGGTTTTAACTTCTTATAAAAAATGTAAAATGTAAGGCCACTGATAGCCAATTACCGAGTTCTTTCTTCAAATTAGTGCAAATTTGTTTTAACTATAACATGACTGTGTATGTTTTGATTTCTTGACATCACTTCTAAATAAAAACTGAGTTGTAGAGTTTCAATGCAATAGTTTCATACACAAATGCTACTCGTTTGGTAAAATAACTTAAGTTGATTCAAAATAAAAACAAACCCATTTAAAAGCAATCTAACCTCTTCAGAATAACCTGGGACAGGATGCATCGTTCACTGTGTGCATTTCATCGCTCATTATCGTTTAGATTATAGTCGCCTTTCTCTCTCTCCTTTCTTCTCCCTCTATATCGCAGTTTTCCCCCTCAATTCTTTCTGCCTGTCATTCAGGTAATTGCTGCACCTTGGACAGCAAACTCACACCGTAACTATTTACCAGCGGAAGACGGGTGCCGACTATTTCTTTATCAACAAAAGAACCCCAATAACCATACAAGAATCTATATCCCCATCCAAGCCCATCATAAAAAGCGGCTTTTTTTCTCCCTCAACCACAAGTACCTATTGTCACGCCGATTCGATTTACGCGCACTCGTGCGTGCGGGGACTTTTCTTTCACAATTCCATTTTTTCCTGAAAATTTTCAAAGGTTGTCGCTCTATTTCCACCATTTTCTTTGCTGTGTCGCGGTGGCTTTTGTTTCGAAGGTTTATTATTGGCACGGTAAGCGGCGCGTCTCGCCTAGCCGCGGGGCACGCATCTATTTTCTAGAGAATGACGAGATGGTCGACGCATTTGGTGCGTCGAGCTCACAGTTCTCCGAGTAATTATGCGAAATTAGGGTCCCCCTCCGGAATATGAGGTCCCCAGGAAAACACGTGAACGCCCAAAGACGTAGGCACGTCTCATCGCGCAGCGTACTTGATTGGGGGTAGTTTTATTTCGTAAAACAATTGGGATAAATAATTTTGCCTCTTAAACGAACTTGCATATTATACAACAAAAAAAAAAAAGATCAATAATTTTTTTTTTTTTTGTTTTTTTTTTTTTTTTTGTTATTTTTTGAAGCACGGGCGCGGATGAAGACGAAATTGCAACCCTTACGGACGGCCAGACAAACATTCGTTACCAATTTTGAAATATAGTACTAAAGTGAAAGACAATGTGAAATGAATTGAAGAAAGTTTTGGGAAAGAACAACATTATAACCTATATCGATGGAACGTCGCTCAACTTGAATATCGGAAAAAGAAAGCCCCTCTCCTTCGAAAAAAAGAGATGTGCAGACAGTGAGTCCAGATTACTCGTCAGTATTTTTATAATCTTCTAAATTTCGTCATGTATAGTATGTGGCCTCGAAAAAAAGATTGGGAAACGAGGGGGGGGGGGCACGGTGAAGGAACATATAAGGACCGGTAGAAGTCGGACACGATTTGGAATGACCGTGACGTTGTTTTCCATTTGGTAGAGTGTCAGCCCAGGTCAACAAGTTCAACGACGCAAACGACGTGCTCAATAGACCTGCCTTGACAATGGGGCACAGCCCTCGGGGTAAAATAAAGAATAAGTTATAGAGGGATAAAAAGAAGAGATAAGGAAGAGAGAGGAATAGAGAGAAGAGGGAGGAATAGAGAAGAGAGAGAGAGAGAGAGAAGAGAGAAAGGGGCACATGCTGGAGAAAAAAAACCTAGAGAAGAGACGACGCAACGTGCCCGATTTATTACCTGCCTTGATAATGAAGATGAAATGCCTGAGGTAAATAAAGAATGAAAAATAGGAAGAGGGTTAGATGGAAAACGAGGGATAGAATATATAGAAAGGGAAAAAGCAGAAAAAGAAGAAAAAGATAGAGAGAAAGGAAGTGGAGTCTGAAAGAGAGATACAGAGGAGACGTCCCTGCTGGAAAGAACACACTCATTCACAATGTGAAACACAGTTGTGATCACACTGTGTTTCACATTGTGAAGTCTGCTCCACAATGTTAAATTGGGGCGTTTTCACATTGTGAAATCAATTTCACACTGTGAGCTGGTATATTCACACTGTGAAATCAATTTTCACATTGTGAACAATGTGTAGTTTCCACATTGTGGTGCTCCACAATGTTAAATTGGGGCATTTTCACATTGTGAAATCAATTTCACAGTGTGAACTATGTTTCACACTGTGTTCACAATGTGAATGAGTGTGTTCTTTCCAGCAGGGGTGCATGATCTACAAAAGAAAGAATATATATATATATATATATATAAAAACAAAAAACAAACCAAACAAAACAAAACAAACAAAAAACGGAAGGAGAGGGGGCGAAGGAAGAGAGAAAATATAAATGGAAAAATAAAGAAAAACACATTTAAAAAAATATCGACGTTTGGAACCACACATTTCTGATCATCTCACCATCTCACTGTCAACTGTCCTAGTGAAATAGAGGACAAATTGTAGCTTGCGAAAGCAGAAAATGAGAGAGAGAGAGATATAAGTATTTTTACTAAATTCCTGTGCCTCCCCTATCCTACCGATGTGACGTGAATGTCGATTAGAAAGAAAACCGCATAACATAACAGGCGAGGCGAAGAAAAAAAAATCCCCCCTTTTTTGTTGTTGTTGGAAGAACACGCTGAAATGCTCTGAGCGCGTAATAACGATTTATGTGAAACCGTGATAACCGCAGCTGTCCACACAGCCCACGTAATTCGCGGCTCGTATGGAAGTCCGATTAACAAATTCAAGTATCGGGTGCCATTAGCAAAGCATTTCTGAACACTTTAAATTCCATTCAAGAGGAAATTGTATATCACAGAGTCGTATTTAAATGGGCCTATATTTCTTTTTCAGGCTCTCTAGACACATGGAATACAACTTTACTCCTTTAAACGAATAGGAACGAAGCTTGCGGTGCATCTATCGAGAGCCAAGTTGTTTACTTCGAACTATCGATCCAGTGCCAAAAAGTGTCGAATTGATAAGGAATTACAATTCTCACTTTGATCGCATTTGATCGCAGATATATTGTTTAACAATTCCTCAAAATAAATACACCTGATAACTTTCACATAAAGCTTCAATTGTTTAAATAACATCAGGGTATATTTTTCTGTGAATAATCAAGACTGACAGTCATCATGGGTCCAAATGAGTCTCACCTCTCCTTCATTTTACGCAACATTTCGATCACGGTTATATGGCTCATCATAATCACCTGCAGAGAATATACAGAGCTCGTCGATTCATGAATGCAGAGGCTATATAGCGTTAATTTCAACATTTTTACAACCCTTACCCGCCCCTCTTTTTTAAGGCAATATGTCGAGACCATGGATACGCCTCCTCCTATTTAGCTTGCGTAGACCGAGGAGAGATCGCCGATCCGTGCTCGCGGTTGGTTCGCAGTCACGTTGGTCTAAATCGCTTAAATAATCGATGGTAGTCGTGAAGGAAGTAATTGAGGAGCGGGGAGGGTTTCAACGAGCGACGAAGAAGATAGAAAGCCCGACGCGTGAGTTCATGTAATAAATATCGTCTTGGTTTTCCCCTTTTTTACAGTATTAGATTATGGATAAGAGAGAAAGGATAAACAGAAAAGAGTGAGGGAATGGCATGGAATGAGACGGAGAGGTGCAGAGGAGCGGGCGAGAATACATGGAATAGGATGAAAGAAAGAAAGAGTGAGAGATAGAATGGGAAGGGGAGGGAAGACAGGGATAGGATGTTGAACGATGGAAAAAGTTAACTCGAGAAAAGAGAGAGAAGGGGTTGGGGGGGGCAAAAAGAGGATATTTAGTTATGCTTGCTAAGGCAGAGTTCTTGGATAATTCACAGAAGACGTAAAATTTTGGTCCCAAAACATTACACTGAGAGGGACAGAAAAGTCTATTAGTATTATTTTCTTTCTTTTTCACCATCACCGATTTTATGCACTGAAATCGGGTAAAGGCCATTTTCACTTTTCATCCTTTTTAGGCATTCCAAATCGGATATAGATGCATTTAAAAATCTTTCATACATTAATGGAACAATTAAGGCAAAAGCGCGAAAAGTGCGAATCCATATTCATTAGCAAGATAAAAGGAATGTGGGCATTTTGCTGCCTGTATATTGTCTATTGTCATCTCTATTCCACTTTTTCCACACCGTCTCCCAGAATCTCCCTTCTCTTCATCTCTCCATTTTCCTTCCTCTTTATTTTCATCTATCCGTCTCACCTCCTATTTCTCTTTAGTTTCCCTCTACATCCCCCCTTTCTTCTACCCTGACTCATCTTCATTCGTCTTATTCTTATTCTTATTCTCTCTCTCTCTCTCTCTCTCTCTCCTTGTATTTATTTCCCTTCATTTATCATTCTCTTCATCTCTGTCCATCTTCCTCCCTCTCTCTTCATCTCCATCAATCTCTCATTCTCCGTTTCTCTCTTCCTCTCCATCCCTTCATCTTCCGCCCCTTCTCCATCAGTTTTCTCCCTTATCCCGTTTCTTCTGATGCCCATCTCTTTTCCTATCCACATCTCTTTTCTCCATCTCCTGTTACAACCTCTACATCCATCTTTCTCTCCATTTCCCTCCATCTACACCTCTCCATCCTCTTCACTCCTCTTCTTCAATTTTTATTTATTTGCTCCCCAAACGTGATGCTAATGAGCAGGGATGCGTTTCATATTCTGGTGGGCACGCACTAGCAGCGATGAGCACGCAACGGTAAAAACTCATTTCTAAGAAAATGTCACTTGCGCTACTGACTGCCTCCGAAATTAGCCGACACGAGCGAAAGAGAAAATTTCACGCCCGACGGATGCCAGAAAGGTGGTCATCTGTTTTGTATTCGTCTTCATGTCTCTGTGTCCCCATCTCTAGCCTATCCACCTTTTCTCATCCACCCCATCCCTCATCCTCATCCTCCTCCTCCACTACCTCAGATGGAATTAAAATGGCATAAACTGTCATATCGAACAACGTAAAATAGTGAACATGGCCTGTGCCAGCCTTTGTAAAATATAAGTTCTATAATGTTTACACGTAATTATAAAGGAAATACACTATTGCTCATAAAGGTTGGATAGGTTTTTGTGTGCTCCAGCAACATCTTTTTGCTCCGGCCTTAATCTTTTGAACTTGTTTGTCCCTGCTTCCTCTTATCGGGACCCTAGCTATATCTTGGACATTCCCCCAACCCACTTGGGGAATGAAAAGTAAAAAAGTTTGTCAACCCCTACAATGCCAATTTTTGCCATTTAAAACAAAATAATGTTGGGTCCCCTTATTCGTTTACCCGGCTGACCAAGGCCCCCTCCATCCTACCCCAGCGAAACACGTCTGAAGTATAGGGTTGTTATTGTTCTTAAAGTAAAATCAAAGTTTAGGGTCACAGGCTTTGGTCTCTTGTCTAGGAGAGGGTATGAAGTAAAAAATTAAATTGGTGAAAAATTGAAATATTTAATCATACATTTATGGTCAAAACATAGGAAAAAAAAACACAAAAAACATGAATACTTAATTATCATCATTTTCCCCAAATTTTGTTTCAGCCTTAAACCTGGTGTATAGTTTTGGTAACAAAAACAAAATCGGCATAAAACCGATTAAATATAGTCTCATGTTGTTCACATTGCGCTAAAAGACATGTGTGAGAGATTTTGTGATATTCCTTTCACGATTTCCGGTGAATTTCAGTGAAATGTTTGAATCCAAACACAATTTGTAACGGTTTTGAGACCTTTGCTGGGTTGTCCTGTCCCCCGAACTTCCCGCATGAATGGACCGTAGCGATCTGTGTGTATCACCCACACAAGAGAATCCCCGTTGGTTTTCCATGTGAACGCCTGTGCACACAAAGCTGAGTCGGGTCCCCGTCTTATCTTTTTTATACTATAATATCGTGAAATAAAGACATTAAAACGAGATTCCATGTAATATAACTTTCTTTGTTACAGTTAAAGGATTCAGGCTTTCATATTATCTAACTGTGAATCCAAATTAAATTTTTCGTTCTCCCAACACTATACACCAGCTTTAATGACAAGGTTGTAAATGGTGACTATATATATATTTTTTTCAATGATTTATGTTTGGCTGAGATTCTACAATACATTTTTGGAAAGATAGCAATTTCCACCTTGTAAAAATTAATAAAATCAATTTTGTGCAACTATCGAAATAAACTTTGACCCTTCCCCTATGCTAGACAATGAATCGAAGTCTGTGACCATCAACCTAGATTTAACTAAAGAGCAATAACAACCCTATACCTCAGTCGCGTTTCGTGGGGGTGGGACTGAGGGGGCCTTAGTCAGCCGGGTAAACAAAAAGGGGCCCACAGTGAGAAAAAAATTGCGAAAATGGGCATTGTGGGGGTTGAATTTTTATATTTTTATAGTTTTTTTAATACCCGGGAATGGTTGAGGGAACGTCCAAAATATAGCCAGGGCCCTGAAAAGTAAAAGTGGGGACAAACAATTTCAAGATATTAAAGCCGGAGTAAAAAGCTATTGCTGGATCACATAAAAAGATATCCAACCTTTATGAGCAACAGTGTAGTTAGGGCAAACCACCATCGTCTCGAAAGAAAATAAGACAAATAATTTTTTTTTCTTCAAAAGGTTACAGAGCTAGTTTTGTTCAAATGGGGGAAGAAGAAAAAAAAAAATCAAATTCGAACTTAACCTAATTTCTTATAATCAAAGTCCAAAGTAAAGTATTCTTACACTGTCATCATCTTTGAGGCAAATTATCAAACGGCTTTTTAATATTCATAGGGTTTTTACAAATAATTCTTTATAAATGACGAATAATCTTTCTCTTCAAAGGTCACCGAACTAGTTTCATTGATAAGGCAAAATTGATGAGAAGTGTCCATTTCTTTCATCCTCCGTCTCTTTTCTTACCAAACGCATCCTTACAAATAGACCTTTCAAAGCTCACAGAGCTAGATTTTTTTTTCTAAAGTGGGTAAGGATCTTTCCTTTAAAGAAAAATGTAGCCCCTTCTTCCCTCCCCTCTCTATCAAATGTTGATAAAAACGAGTTTCGTTGAAATGCACTGAACATGCTGAAAGGAAAAGTGTGCTCAAATAAAAATCATGCATTCCCCTTTAATCTTGAATTAAAATCTAAATGTACGAAAATGACTAAAAAGTCATCATGCATTATGTTAGGTAGATCATTATCAGATCTTTCCCCTTCTTCAATTATTTTTAACTTTCATGTTTATAAAAATCCTTTTAAGAAGGTTAAAAGTTAGTTCCATTTATAAGAAATGGACTTGAAGTTAATTGAAAATGAAATGGACCCGAAGGGAGGAAATTTAGTTTGTCTCCAAAGCTTGGTGGAGGAGGAAAAAAAACCGGCTAAGTATATTCTAAGCGTATATCAAGTACAGAAGGGGATGTTGCGGCATTTTCTTTTTAAAATATAAAGTAGGTGTTTCCTCCTCCTATATCATTGTTTATCCCATTTATACGCGAATGGAATGAGGATTACGAAGTGGAATAATACACTGACTGGCATTACTGGAAATTGCGTATTTCATGAGCATTAAAAAAACTTCGTTTACTCTAAATCTCTCAAAATGAAGGGGAAAACCCCCACACAAATGCATAGGTTATTTATTGGACACTACTTCGTGCCTGTCTTATACTGTAATGTAAAACAGTAATTTAATATTTATGATCATAGATTTTGTAACGAATGTTCACATCAATATTGTTTGGTTGCCGCGATCTTTTGCGGTGAATTTGCTGAGAGGAGAGGGGAGTACAGGGGTAAAAGAGAGTGATAGATACATAGAAAGGGAGAGAAAGATAGAAGAGAGAGAAGAGGAAAGAGAGTAGGAGGGACAGAGGCGGAGGAAGGAAAAGAACTTAATACGGTATTTTTCTGCGGAACAGTTTATCAAAATAGGAGAACGCACAACTCGACCGAAAGATTACTGAAGACGGGGAGTGCAGTGATGAGTGATAATTCCAATGGAGAAGCCAACAAGATAATAGAAGGAGATCTCCTCTGCGAAAAAAAAAATCCAACGAGATGCGTTCCCATGGTAACGACAGAACAGCAGATTACGAGCATCATCAATTCGCGTTATCTCTTTGATGTCCGGGTTTTACAGAGAGAAGAGAGCGCGATTGTAGCAGCGATGGCGCAGGAATTTAATGGAACGGATTCGCTCAATTTCGACCGCTACGAAAATATGGTTGGAAATGGGAAAGCAGGGCGAAATATAAGCTACGCTGGCCTCATTAGCAAAAGAGGAGGATGCAAAAATCTAATAGAAAACAGATAGAGAGAGCTAGGAAAAAATAATAAGTTGATGGTAATCGGCTAAAGCAACTAAATAGAAAGGAAGTAGAGAGAAGGGAGAAAGAGTTAGAGAGAAAAGTTTGTGTGTGTGAGGGAGAAAAAAAAAGAAAGAAATGTGGATATGTGGGCGAGATTTGAAGGCCAGAGAAATAATATCCGATAAAAAGCGACATGTGATGGAATGAATCTGACAAAATGAGACAATAATGAGTTATCATCTACCTTAGATAGTACTAGTAGTATAGTGAGAGTGAGAGAAGAAGCAGAGATAATAAAGACTTTAAAGTTATAGGGATGTATAGGGAAGTATGTATCTGTGTGTGTGAATTAAATATATCGAAATGTACAGTCCCTTTTGGAAACTTGCCACCGAAATTGATAAAGGCAATTAATTCACTGCGCCTTGCACGTAGGCTTACTTTTGGCGCCGCGTGGAAATATTGCCCCTTTTTTCATACCACAACGCCACGGCCTTGAGTTTACGCTCCGTGCACGCAACTCGATACAATTTTGGTAGCGAAAGTCGAGGCGTGATGTCGCATGCTATTTGTGTACACGCATGGCGTCGCTCAGTCGTCGATGCGGTGAAACTTTTGGCTGAAACGATTCCGCATACAGTTCAAAAGACTTGCAAAGAGAATAATAAAGTAAAATTGCGTCTACGAAAAGTACGTGGAGAAGATACATATGGGCGCCCTGGATATCACGTGACCTTTCGTGATGTTACATATATACAAATGAGAAGAACGACTTATTCGCATAAAATCAAAGTTACAAACCAAGACTAGGTAATAATTGTGGGGTTTCAAAATGCGTGATCCTTTCTTCATAAGACGAAGAAAAGCTTTTTTGTGAGATAAACAGTCTGAAAAACTTAAAATGTATAGAATAATAGGGACAGAAAATTAACAAAAATACCGAAGGAAATTTATTTTATTTATAATAGATCTATATAATAAGGCGAATCTTCCTTTATTTATTATTGTTATATTTCATAAATCAAAACCAACTTTCTTTGCCAACAATTCCTTCCCATCTCTTGTCCAAGGCATTTTAAACGAAATTCTGCTCACGACTCAAGAGGCAACGGCCAACCAAGGTCTTTTTTTTGTTCATGGCAACAGAGAACATTTGCCGCGTGATACAATAAAAAACAGCAAACCACCGGCTATTTTTATGCTCATCACATCCGTCTTTTTCCCGAGTAAGATGAATTGCATCTAATAGAAGAGCGGCACCCGACCAATAATTTCCCAGGAATACTTGGTTGCTATACGAGCACGGACGATGACAGACGATGGTCATATTATGAACACCTCTCCAGGGCGTTTTCACGCTATGATTGCACGCCGCTATAATAAAAAAGGCCCGCTTGATTTAAATAACATGCCTGTATGGCAATCAGGGAAGGGTGTGGTGTGTGCGAATAAGGATGAGGGAGGGATGTATGGAGTATGTCGAGGAAAAGGAAGTTTACCTAGTTCTTGAAGTGCGACATTTCATATCGAATATCACACTGAAAACTAAAAAAAAAAAAAAAAAAAAAAAAAAAAAAAAAAAAAACATGTTATGAGATGGGAAGAAAACTGTGGGTCCTTATGCAAAAATGGTAAGCAAAGATAAATACATCAATTGTTTCCAAAGCTACTTCAAATAAACTAGATGAATCCTCGACCGTCGCGCGCACCGGTCGAAATTTATGCCTCCGCCATTACCAAATCAGAAATATATGGCACATTCATCTATTCTATTTTTCATATAGGCCTAGGTACTATCAGTATACAAAGATGTCTTTGTATACATGTATACAAAGCATCTTTGACCTTGACCTTTGACCTTGTAAACATTCTCAATCTAATCTCAGTCAGTGCCACTCAAGTATGTACACATGTACATAGTATGAAGATGATCCATGAAAAGTTCTTGAGTTATCATGAGATGACCTATTTTCACGTATTATTGACCCTCTGTGACCTTTGACATTATGCACTCGTGACCACAAAATCTTTTCACAGATCATTGTCACCCCAGTATGCACACATTTACCACATATCAAGAATGATTCTCGAAACGGTTCTTGAGTTATTGTGAGAACAAGCTATTTCGCCATTTTGATTGACCCTGTGACCTTCGACCTTTGACCTCGTGACTTCCAAAATCTTATCAGATCATTGTTACTTCATTATGCACACATTTACCAAGTATGAAGATGATTAGTGAAATGGTTCTTTGAGTTATTGTGAGAACGAGCTATTTTCACCTATTTATGACCTCTGTGACCTTTGCCTTTGACCTTATGACCCCCAACAAACATTCATGTGTCACACCAGTTGCAAACATGTACCAAGAATGAAGATGATCCGTGAAACGGTTCTTGAGTTATTGTGAGAACGAGCTATTTTCACCTACTTATTGACCTCTGTGACCTTTGACCTTTGACCTTATGACCCCAAAATCTTAATCAGTTTCATTGTCACCCCAGTATGCAAACATGTACCAAGACTGAGATGATCTGTGAAACGGTTCTTAGTTATTGTGAGAACGAGCTATTTCTCACCTACTTATTGACCTCTTGTACCTTTGACCTTTGACCTTGTGGACCCCAATAATCTTAATCAGATCATTGTCACCCCAGTTATTGTATACATGTACCCAAAGATTGAAAATGATCGTTAAACGGTTCTTTAAGTTATCGTGAGAACGAAAGTGGGACGGACGTACGGACGTACGGACGTACGTACGTACGTACGGACGTACGGACGGACGGACAACCCGAAAACATAATGCCTCCGGCGAGACTTCGTCGCGGAGGCATAAAAAATTGACTAGGCTTGGTCCTAAATTCGAACTGTATGAATGAACATTTCATAATTTCACATTAGGCTTTTATTGTTTGGTAAGAAATACATGTTATATTGAAAATAGGTATCTGGGCATTATTTACCCCATCTCCCCCAAGTACGTAACACAGTGACGGTTTGTTTGTTTCGCCCTCTCCATTCCATCGATTCGTGCCCCGTAGCTCAATTTCGATTTTCGTCTCAAATTATATTCCAGTTTCCGGAATACCGCCTTCTCTTCGTTCTTTTTCATTTGAAAGTATCATTTCATTGTTCATCGTGCACGCGATAGTCAAACGCAAAAATAACGGAGGAAAATCAAATTACGTAACGCATTCATCTACTATATACACTTCTACTACTACAACATTTTAATATGATTAATATAGTACATGAATAAGAGAGAGAGAGAGAAGAGAGAGAGATGTGTTTTGTATGTTTTGGGGTAAACTTTGCACTGAATTATTGTCATTGGCATTTTCCTCAAGCAATATTCAAAACTTTGCTGTTATTTGTTTCCTATCTACTGCACAAACACATCAGAGTCCTCGAGTCAAATGTAGTTAGATAGTTACCAATCGCCCATATCTTTCGCATTACCTACTTTTTAAATCTCGCGAGGCTGAAGTTTCAAATTACAGATAATTATATAAAATCCTTCAATTATAACCGTGGCCCTGATATCCTAACTTCGCCCTTTTTCCTTTCCCTTGTTTCTTTGAAGATACCCTCTCTCTCCCCCGCTCACATCTCCTTTGAGTTCAATCCGTCTTCAATCATTCTCTTTCCACGTCAAGTCGACGCACCGCCCACATCTCTCTTCCTCACAATATCTTCTTCTCAATCCCCTCTTTTCCTTTCTTACTTTCTCTATTAAGTCTCCCTTTTCCTCTTTCTCTCAAAACGAAAATTTTTTCCCGTTTCCCTGGAGGTGCCCCAGACAAGTGCGTGAAAATCATGCGAAATCAGACAAGCGGCCCGCTTTCCCGCGCATTTCGCCTCTCGATAGTCTCTCGTTATAAACCATTTTATTATTTGGCCCCCATCTATGAAAATAATTCGTAATGACACTGCAGGAGAAGAACATCGTCGTCGATATCAATGTAACAGAGCAAAGCGATTATTCACACACGCTATCGACTTCAGACTCTTAGGGCACCGGGGCATCGATAATTATGCAACGCAGTCCGTGCGTCAAGCGGCTTTTATGCCAACTCCTGCGTCAACCTGCGTTTCGACATAGCAAGAGCAAGAATAGTACAACCTGGCCTTCCTGAAAAACGTGCACCTCCTTGTGTCAGACGGCATTTTCGGTAAAATATGACGCAGAGGGGGAGAGAGAGAGAGAGAGGTGCACGATCGACGCAAGAGCGGTTGCGACCAGATAGGTTACATCAATTCACATTTTGAAAAGGAAATAAATGTTACTTGAACTTGAAATACTTTTTGGTCATGCTGATGAAAAGAACCATATCAAAATGTCATGTTAAATACATTATCTACATTCGGGCTGGAAACACAGACTATCTGACACATCTTGCCTCCAATTTGCACTTTTTACTCATTCCACTTGGGTCTTGACTAGATACGCTGCTGGGACAGCGATGCTTTCCACGCCTGATCCCTCGGCAGGTAACGTGAAGCCGTGCCTGGAATAACTCCTCTTCGGGGCTGATCATGCCGCAGTGATAACGAGAGCAAAAAACTATAACGATAATTATTCGTACATATAGCTCGTGTATATGGTAAACATGGTAAAGGCATGCAGAAACAGCTAGGTCACACCATAATGATATAATGCTAATGATATAATACACAATTAGAATAAGTGGCGGATCCATGGTTTAAAAATACGAGGGCGCCGGCCTGATAGGAGGGCGTCGTCGAAAATGTTCTGATTTTAACATGGTGCAGTCTTTAACTTAGTGGGGACGCACCCCCGCCTGGATCCGCCACTGATATTGTTGTTACAGTTTCTCGTTTAATATTTTTTTCTTTCTCGAAGGCTTATCCAGCCTTTTCTTCAAGATACTGTTTGTAATCTCGCTTTATCACACGCGTATGTTCAGCGTAACAGGGAAGAAAATAGTTAGCCCTCCACCTAGATACACCATTGCTCGCGTGCAGCACGCAATTATAGAAACTGCAATAACCGCACATAATGAGCAATCAATCACAGTTTAAGAGCTTTTGAGGAAACGACTCGAGAAATAATTCAACTCTCTGATAACCACACCGAAGTATTGTATCATATCCCCAGTTAACAAATCTTTATTTTCGGAACAATACTATTTGATAAAATATTTCGAGGTATGAGGTGGCGGTTATTTTCCATATTTTTTAATACGCTTTAATCCCATGAACGCTGTTCCATTTGAGATGTTGCAGATGTATTTTTTTTTATTTAATTTTATTGTGACCCGTTCCTCTTTCCAAGGAGTAAAATGATAAAACGCACGTACCATCACATCATATACTTGCTAACCAGACGTTTTATGTAATTATAAGATTATGATAACATTGTATTACGAAATCACTTTGTTTGATATTGACTCTTTGTGACAATTGGCATAATCAATAATCATTCCATATTGCCATACCGTCACGCAAGCAACGAATAAACAAAACATGACACGAAAGATTGTGTTATCATTTAAGATTAGGCTGTAACTGTAGGCCTATAGCGCGTTTGACCTAAAATATCAATCTATCAGAAGATTACAAACTTTATTTGTGCTAATATTAGAAGAGTATTTGAACAGATATCAATTAAAAGTCAAACATAATGGAAAATGGTGTGATAATGCGGAGAGTGGTCTTTGCAAAGGTTTGTGACGGGACTACTTTTTCTTTAAATTTCCTTTTCCTTTCTTATTCATATCATTTATATTGGCCTCTTTTGAAATAATCTAATGATTAAAGAAGCAAAGTTACGGTTGCACCAAATTTTACACATCGAATCTTTGAGGAAATTTAGATTTGGCTGTTAGAGCAGATATGGCGCCCTCTATTGGCATTGGTATAATTGCCTTTAAAATAATCATTCCATAGATCTAGCTAATCTAGGTCCAATAACTATACGAAGACTATTATTTTCCTGAAATTTTCCGTGTCTTAAAAATTAGTTTTATATTGAAAGAGAAAAATACAACCTCTTTGCCGGGATCCAGGCCATTTTTTGAACAGTAACATTATGCACATTTATCAGTCTATATAACGACTTTTAGATCTCATCTTACGAGTCAGTAATGTTTTTTTCACGTTAGGCCTACCTGTCATTCTATTTTAAAGGATTCTTATGAGACTTACCAATACTATACCCCAGCTTTAACCCCTTTGCCATTCAATCTTCTGTAAGATAATGACACCATCGTGCAGGCAATTAATTTTTCATGGATTTTAGTTTGTCCTTTCGTCCTCGTCATGTCAAAATGAGGCAAGCACATCTGACCGCAAGGAGAACGACACAGTCAATCATTGAGTGATTCTTTTTTCCTTTTGTTTCATGAGCAACGGCGATGAGCCAAGAGGGGCTCGCATGGTTATTTAAGAAAGGAGACGAGAGAGTATATAGCCATTTTGCATTCGATGTGTTTCCGACCAATCAAGAAATTGACAGATTTCGCAGACACAGAAGTACTATTTCTGAACATCATTCTAATTTATGCATGCACATTTGGTGCGGTAGTAAATGACAGGCACTGTTTTATTGATGTTTCCAAAAATGGGAAACGCCCCTGTCCCATCTCCCCAATTCCTACTTTCCTCTTTTTTTTTTGTTGTTGTCTTTTTAAAGAGACCATATCCTGCAATTCAAGCTTGATGAGCGACGACGACAATTTGCCGATCGTTCATTGATAAACGATCCACGATCACGTTTCTGGCAGACGACCATAATAAAAGCGATTGCCGATTTTGGCGCGCATTCTATCCTCTTTGGTTATCTTTCTCCTTCCCCTTCTCTCTCTCTCTCTATCTCTCTTTTTCACTCTCTTAACATGGAAATGAACCTTACAGCGAATTTTGATACATGTCGTACTTGTACATTGATGCTCTATCATTATTTTGATAACTAAGACTACAGTATTTTCTTACTGTATATTGCAACAGGATTACTTCCAGGTATCTTTCATACATAGACACCGCCTTTCCTTTCAACTCTCTGTTCTCCTCCTCTTCTACACTTCAAGCATCTTTTGCCACCTTTCCCCTCCGTATAATATTAGGCCTACTCATAAACTAATATGTATCTTTCATCTTATTTGCACGCAGCAACTCTCATGTTCTTGTATCATTTTGCGATTATTTTTATAACCCCGGGTCTATTTGCCATTCCGTATACATTTAAAATGTCACTCTGACAAAACGCCCTCTTCCTTCTTCCTATGAGCATCTCTCGTCTTTTTCCTTCTTCTCAATACATCCAGGTTTTTTTTTTCACGTTCTTTCTTGGCGTCTTTGCTTAAATTTGCTTGTTTCTGCATCTCAATCGGAGCATTTCTTGCATCATTCAACCATGATTAATGAGACCCGTTTGCTCCAATCAAGCACGGACTACTAACCCACACTTTTAGCCTCCTTCCAAGACTTATTCATCATTAATTTGGAACGATAAATATACTTATCCACCATACATTTCAAAGACGAGTCATTGCAAGTAGAAGGAACATCCCTAACATCATGCCTACATCACCTTTTTGGATTAGGTACTACTTTTTCTCTGTTTTCATTTGGTAACATCAAAAGAGGAGTATACTAAGAAATATTCAGGCATTCTGCAAGATGAATTTATTCCCCAAACAATTCTTCCTTATCTTCACTTAGCAAGTAATATGAATAGCCTACATAGTTCTAAAGGACGATCGCGCAATTAGAATATTCCGCAAGAAAGGCTGATATCGCCGGGGTAACAAGGTGTAACGGCGTTTTTACTAAAAATGCACTCCGGTTTCGTTGTGTGATTTGATGTCTGTAATTTATGTATAAAATAAACGCAAACTCGATTCCAGGTACATAATTAAACTGTTCACTTTCTGAATATGTTTTCCCCTTAATTACACATGATCTGTCAAAATGGTTGCCATGGTTATAGAAAGATTTGTTATCCTGTACTCACCTAAAAATCCGGTCCAAATCCCTGAAGATTTTTCCTCAAAGAAACTGTTCTGTTTTCACTCCGTCTATGAGCACGACCACACTCTATCCATTGGCGCCAATTTAAAGCTGTATCTGCGTGTCAGAAAGAACAAGAATTTTATAGAAGTAGTACGATTTTATAAATAATTGCACTAAATCTATCCTTATTTTCGCCGGCCGCTTTGAAAATGTATGCAATTAAGTAAAATGGGATGTGTTTAAAATAGAATTGGATGTATTAAAAAAAATATATACACTCTAAAAACTGAAGTGCTCTTTTTAGCACTTCAGAGGCTGAAATAAGCACTTTTTAAGAGCTTGTATAGTGACTGCAATCAAAGTGCTGTTTTAGCACGTTCACGTGAGCTGAACTTTCAGCAAAAATGGGCAAAAATGGCGTAACTTCGTTGGGATTCGAACCTGGGTCACCTGCATGAGAAGCGCTGACGAGCACGTTAGGCCAATTCACATCTCACGATTGCTAGCAGATCATATTGTTTCATGATGAACTTTCTTCAAAGTTGCCATTATTATCTACTATGCTTTCATAATTCAAGCAAGTTAGGGAGATCTCCGTTGGTCTATTGGTAACGTCAGCGGTACTCTTCCATGTCTAGGTGAACCCGGTTCGAATCCTAGCACTTGGGTAAGTGCTAAAACAGCACTTCAGGAGCTGATTTAGCACTTAAAGTGCTGATTTAGCACTTCAAGTGCAGTCACTATACAAGCACCCATAAATTAGCACTTCGGTTTTGAGAGTGTATGATATTCTTGGTGACGCCATTTTGCCACATAGGCCTAATGATACTTTGTACAGAATATGCTTATACTGAACCAAAGTTATACGTACATGATTGTACGAACAATCGCTAAGAAAAGAGATAAATAATTAAAGTATACCAGAAACATACAATTTCTGACTCCATGATCTATCGTAATTTATCATTGTCCATCATAAGAAGGGAATGAAAATGAATACAGCATGCTAAGACAATATCATAACCCATGCAAAGTATGAATGTCAAGAACTAGACCTCTAAAATGTTCAGTCCTATTATTTTCCCCCCATCCTATCATTTTAATGTGGCCCACATTATGGCTCATTGCACAATGGTTTCATCTGTGCGGAATGAGTCGGGTTGATCTCTTTACGACCCACCCACGTGATCTGTTCACATATTTATCACGTGATATCATCTCGTCTCGTCTCACGAACGCCGAGGTGCCAACTCGTTTTGGGCAATTTTCATCTGAGCTTGTGTTTGGCGAAGATATTGGCTAAATTTGTAATAATTACTGATGTGGAATTAAATGTTAGCTCTCATTTTGATATAACGGGGAAATTGCTGAAGATGGGGTGGTGTGAATTTAACTAAAGAGATATTACAGTGATATCTCCTTGATTTAACATAGTAGCGTGTTGCATACTTCATATATTATATTAAAATAAAATATCTGTTCTCCTTATGTTTACCCGCCCTTGTCCTTTGTGAGTTCCATCTTAATAGTCTATATGCACAGACTCTGTTTTGAAACTAAAAATAAAGACTTGATCGTCGTCTTGGAACCTCTGTCAATTTCTGGCTCCAGTGGGCATAGAAGTCTATTATACTTTCTCGCGATGACGTAAAAATGTTTGTGCTTGGAAACTACGTCCCCCACCCTCTTCTTCACTACCACAAGCCCAATACCATCATGGAGTAAAGAATAAATGGTATCATGCACAGAAATGATATCATCGTCCAAAACGGCAACGGCGGCATTCACTCGTTGGCCTGTGCGCTATAACGCGTCCGTAACATGAGCCTACTTGACTAATCGGTGACGAGATCCCGCAAGATATGGCTGTCGTCACGTCACGTTTTGTTGCAAGGTCACGACCCCATCTCAGGCGGGCGTCGTCTGCACCGGGTGCGGAACGACGAGCGAGACGCGAGAGGAATACATTAAAATGTAATATGGGATGGAGGGATGGATAGATGAATTGATGGAAGGTGAGGAAGAGAGAGAGAGACGGACATTTTGGGCATCGGCAGATGTGGGCGACGAAATGAAATAACAGTGCGCAATAATAATTGAGATAATGAAAATTTATATAACCAAACGATCTTAATTTGGTGGGGGAAGAAAAATAGAAATTATGTGAGAGATAAAAATGATTTGAGGGCGGGTGTCAGCGAAGGAGGAGAAGGTGTGGGCACAATAATTTGAAGGCAAAATGAAATAACAATGCGCAAAGATAGACATGATAGAGGTGATGAAAATTCAATATAACGAAACATTCGACATTCGATGGCAAAGAAAAGGGGAAAATAGAGCTTGCTAAATCCGAAGCCTTCCATTTATAGACCATGGACAGACTGCATTCCTTGTACGTTTGTCACACCAAAGAGGACGACATCGAGGTGGATCAAACTGACAGCAGAACGGACAAGCCTTTGGAGTCCATGTGATTGGACATGGTCTGCCAGTGTGACTGTGAAATGAGGAAACTGCATAATTTTACTTTGCAATCTTTCCTCTGTGGAAAGTCGGTGTATTTATTTTGGTTGTTGAAACTACGTTCTCCTGGATGTGGAAGTTTGACTTGTTTCCTTTGGCTGCTGGTCACCAACAGAGAAAGCCTCTCCACGGTATTTTGTCCCCGGATGACCCGTGACCTTAGATGACCGCCTTCCCAAAACAAATCCAAGGTCGGTCTAAATCCGGGCGGCTCGCTTGACCGTTCGCCGTATAGTCTCTTCTTTCAGGCTGCATATTCAGAGAAAGGCTAGCCTAGTATGATCTAGGAGAACGCCACTGCTATTATCTTTGCTGATATGGTAAACATAACGATTAGGTCTGGTTCTGCTAGACTCCAAACAGTGGATGCGTAGCCCCTGTTAGTAGTCTAGCAGCAATAGCCAATTAAAGTCTAGATTTTGCATAATTTCGGTCACACACGTGACCAGGAATGGTCCAGTACGGATGCCCGAAAAGGGTAACAAGGATTAGAAATAGGACGGCGTCTGACGACATGATTATTATAATGTGGCAAAAATGGGAATGCAACTTTAAGGTGGGGAATGTCTCTTTAAACCTCTAGTTTTATACTGTAGGGTGAATGGGGGATTATTTTTCTCTGTACATTTTCAATGGGTTGAATTATTCGCACACAACTCCAATTTGCAAGTTGAGACACTCCTAAAGAATGTTGAGACACGGCCTGATAAACCCATTTTAACATTCCAGAGCTATGAAGCATCGATAACACTATACTGTTTTGGGGAATAGGGCACCAATATTTAACCTGTGGAACTTCGACAGTTTTACAACATATATTGGATGAATATAAAGTCAAGATAATTGTTCGGTCGAAAGAGGTTGAAAGCAACCTGTCATGATGCTCTTGACGTCACAGGCTCAGAACTGTTATAAATTAGGCAGCGACGAAACTTCATTGCGTTCAGTTCGTGGGCGGGGGAAACCAGGTAACTGGACCGTGTATCTAGTACGATGTACTACCTCCGCTATGAGCCTACATCCTAGGGTAGAACAGGGATACAGCATGCTATATATCCGTGCTATAGCATATAGGATGTTGGTGGGTGGGTTTGTTTTTGTTGGGTCTTGTGTGTTTTCGTCTGGTCGGCTGTTTTATTTTTTTTTTTCCTGTCATTAATGAGGACAGGTGGAAAAGCTTTGCTATATTCCGTGCCGATGGCATTGACACCGTCTGTTATGTTTAGGTAGCGCGGTAGCATATGGGCAAGGCGGACACGCATTATGTCCAATGCGGCGGCATCCACGCTCCTGGGATTACTTAGGTGAAACTCCATAGTAGAATAGGGATATATAATGAAACTCCATGCATTATGTAGCGAGATAGGGCTGCAGGATGTAAAGGCCAGTTGCAACATCTCAATGCTCACTATCAACTCTAAGCCTTGTAATTATGAATCCAGTTACTTAAACAGTGGAACGAATACCACTGAAATGGTAGCATCTGTCTGACAACTTCCAGCTCTCTTCTTACAGTGTAGTGCTGAGAGCTAGCAGCTGCGAGTTATTATATCGAGGACATGTTAGATATAGTGAATAGTGTATATGTGAGAGTTTGATGCAGAAGGTATTGGATCAGCACCCTGCATTCTATAAATGTCAATGGATACGAGGGGGATACTATAGATGAGCATGACTGAGAAAAAGACAGAGGTACACGTAGGACTGAGAGGCCCGAGCCCAGTGTGAAGTTCATTAGGGTCCATCTCTAAAACTATATGACTCTACGCTACACCCTGTTAGGCAATTATAACATCGTTTACTGTCCCTTCTGCCAGGTGAGACAACACATGGCGCGCACACGTTACAAAACTGGTTGCAGCGGTGGGATACTTAGGTGAAACTCTTACAGGGGAATTTGATACACTAATGATCTAGTGTACGAGGCCGGGATACCAGATATGGGCAGAACAAGCAGTGACCACGTGCACACGAGTCGGATGCGGTAGTGAAGTCCTATTCAACTTTGCTCACTAGACAAGGAGAATTGAGGCACAGGCGACCAAGGTATATCACTATGGAGGAAGAAATATTCATCTGAACTGAAAATCAGATTGGTGAGAAAACCAAATAATTAGCAGCAGCATTCGGGATGGCTTCTGATCAAGGGAACTAGGAAGAAGCAAGCCAGGGCCAGTAATACAGTCAAGGTATCTCATATATGTATGCACCATACAGCGTGGGACTATTCTTGCAGTTTCAGTTGCAAGTAATTGACAGAGATGGAATGGCTTGTAACTACAATATGAAATATAGAGCAGTTGGCATGCGAGTTTTGTTCGAGTGATGCCGGGGTTTTTAGGCTAATCTCAATCGGGATGATGAGCAGGAACTACCATGGTGCTAGAGTGGCATGGCACTGGATAGGCGAGATTCCAGACCAATAAAGCCAAACGGACAGTGACAGGCTCTGAGGCTCCGGCAAATAGGAGGAGGCGACTAAGGCGAATTCGCTGCCGTCAGTAGAACTGTGGCCAACATTTATCAGAGCTGTATGAGGCAGGAGACATTACCCAACAGGTGATAGCTGATCTGACTAGATGTACTGGCGAAAGATTATGTTCCTGGACGCGATTCAAGATCCTAACATACGGTTTGGCATTATTAATAATCATCCTACTTCTTTTACTGAGGCTATACAGGCAGCCGTTGGAGGTGGAGGGCCTTCTGGTGGAAGACAGAGAGCGACGAAATTTTCCTACACGGAGAGATGTCGAAGTCTGACAAGTACATGGGGAAGATGGGAATGAGGCCAATACTACAGGATAATTATTCGCGGTAGAATGCCAGATGTACTAAACGGTACATAGATCGGGATGATCTGAGTAAAAATTAAAATAAATTGTAAGGCATACAATTAACATCCGAGATGTGATGACACATTGGATAACTTGCTAGGCAGAATCCAATCCATAGGTGTATTGTAGCCAAGGCAGAAATACAAAAGATTTTGATTCAGTGTGGTGTGATGGAGCCTTTGTAGAGCCCCTAAATTTTCCAAGTAAGATTAGTTAGGGAAAATGAACCAGAAGATTCAGCATGGAGTAAAGCTAAAAGTATAGGGAACGACATTAAAGATAGCTCCCTGAATAGACTAGTAGGTTTTCACTTCAGGCTTATCCAGTAGCTATTGGCAAATAGAAGTGGATGAAGGTGACGAAGAGAAAACTACGTTTGCAACTGAGGGAGGGCAGTATCAACCAATGTAATGTCATTCGGCCTATGAAGTATATCTACAATTGTCTACAGTCATGACAGTTGGGACAGCTAGACACGACGCATGAAGGTGGCTTATGGAATTCAAACAGCTCGAAGAAGAGGCGAGATGGCTTGAAACTTCTGGGAACGTACAACTTTGAGGTCCGACATCAGAGAGCGGGAAGGTTACATGGAAACGCTGATGGATTTTCACGTAGGCCATGTTCGACTGTATATAAGCACTGTGAACAGCAGGAAGCATGGGAAGTTGCAACCAGCGAGGGTGGATCCAGAAAGGAATCCTCGGGTTCACGCTGCGAGACTACAGCCGGGAACGCCTGAACGGGTTCAGGAGAGTATCTGCTCTAGCTTTGGAAGCTGGACCAAGAGACAACTGGCGAGTGCCTAGAGATCAACAAAATTTGTTGGAAGTTGTAGCGTGAAGTAAGCTAGCAGTCCATTCACCTTGGGAGGAGATAGCGTCTGAAGGCTTTGCTGTAGATATTAGAACTGAGGGATGAAATACATCAGCAGTGGGAAGAAACGGGATATGCACAAGTCACCCTTTATCTAGAGTTTCATCCTGCATCGTAAAACGGGATTGCAGTAATAGTGAGCATAACGGACCTCCTTCTGCAAGAAGCTCACTAAAAAATGGAGTTGGGAGTGGTAGTACCTTTCACTGCTAGTCAATGGAAAGCAGACACTGGTCCACCCCATCTCCAATATGCTAGCCTAACGTCTGGGTTGGCACCTGAGGATGTTCAACGACACAAACTTGGTATCTTTTCCTGAGGATGTTCAACGACACAAACCTGGTATCTTTTCCTAAGGAAGCTCAACGACACAAACACAGGCACAAATCTGAATTACGAGAGACGTGCGACGACTCAGGAAGAAGAAGAAGTTAAAACGCGAGTCCCTTAATTCCCTTTAATAGTAAATGATAGTTTAATAATTGAATTTGTCCCATAGAGCGAATTGGATATAAAGAAGATTCTCGAAGAATGAAGAAACCAAGCTCGGAAGAAAATTCAAGTATAACTATAGGAAGAAACCGAAGAAGAAAGAAGAAGAAGAACATACACGTTAAGAATTGTGCATGTTAATTTGAAAAGTTTGCATCACGGAGAAATGTGTATAATAGGGTTATACAATGGCAAATAATACAGAAATGTTGGAATACAAATTCGGCATAACAATTTGTAATGCAGTTATAAAGATACTGCATGAATAACTGATCAATTCTCATATTTGGAGCAGTAGAAATATGAATTTGGGAACAGGCAAATTATAGT
>CALNVZ010003433.1:16605973-16643039 GCA_940671915.1 Paracentrotus lividus | reverse complement strand
GGGGGGGGGGTAACAAGAGAAAAATCAAAATACGGTCACAAAGCATAATCTTTTAACATTGAAAATCAAAGGGAAATAAAAATAAGAAAAAAAGAGAAACCAAGAAATGTACAGCGGAAGGACCAGAGAGGTCTCTTTTTCGTTTACGGACCCAGATGCCCTAAATCTTTTGATGAGGAATGGGTTAGCGTAAGTGTAAGGTTTATGGGTAAGGGTAAGGGTTAGGTCCGGTTGTCAGGGGGTTAGAAAATGGGAATCCAGCGGAGAGGGCCAAGGAACATTGCCATCATGGCGCTGCGAAGAATCGACCTATAACCCATTGCCACAAGATCGCCGGATGGGGGAAAAAACACTAACGAGACGTTCGTAATATTAGCGCAGAAAAACATTTGGCAAACCTTTTCCCACTGTTCCCTAGGCTCTACCCACTTTAATCTCTCTTTTCTTCCCTTTCTATTATATTTTCCGGTCGTATATACCTACCCGCAGGTTATCACGCACGGACCATTCTTTTCAAAGCCCGCACGAGCTTCGTCGACTGTCGAAAGAAAAGGAGGAATGAAAGAAAGACATAAAGCGAAAACGCGACGAAGAAAAAAGAAGAAGAAAAAAAAATAATAAAGCGAAAGGAAAATAAAAGACCTTAATCGGGGGAAACGAGGAAAGGGCACGGCAATCAAGCCGTTTTATAATAAAGCATTGCTTGTAACGAAACGCATTTATTGTATAACGCACCAATTAATGATGGAAACCTTAACGGTAGCATTATGAAAGCATGGAGGAGGGACTATTTTGCGATGGGTATATACGGGGACCAAAAAGTAGAAATAAAATAACGTCGCATTCTGTATGCTTATAGCGTCTTCTCTTCCCCCAAGGTGTACATTTTGAGGTTAAATATATTTTTTTAAAGCAAAGGAAGTACTGGAAAGTTTTTTAACACATCAAAAGTGTTTTGAGACTTCATAAAGGCCATTATCTAATAAATTCAAAATGACACGCCGGGCGTTCGAGAACGCTGAACGCATATATTCAAATGGGCGTCATTTTTGCTCGTTAGAATTATTAACGACCTGAGGAAACAAGTGAGCGAAGAGCGAAAGTGGGTGAACGAGGCATCGAAAACGCCCATGAGAGATCGAGGGAGGGGAGGGGGTCGAGAAGAGGAAGGTAGAAATGTAGGCGAAAAATAGAAAACGACGGTTAAGGGACATAACTTGGAAGAAATTTCATCACGACCAGCCGCTGAAACGTGACACGGCGTCGTTTTCTCGGGCGCTAGAAAATGCGAAAATGCGGGATCTTTTTTTCTTGATGTCGGATTGCATCAGTCGTTGGCGTCGGCACGGTTTGCGGTACAGCGAGACGAAAAGGCTGAGGGAGGGAGGGATGGGAGAGAGAAGCAGACGTGCAAAACGACGAAGGGTCGACCGGGTCGGATCTAGTTTAGACTTGGTCGAAGAATATTATCTCCTTTTTTTTTTCTTATTCTGTTTTTAAAGGGTTGCTTAAATATACGATCACTTCCAATCCAACTCTTCCAAATAATATATAATTTCGTTTCATTCCAATGTACCTCTGAATTATGTAGGATTCATTTACTCAGCAAGCCTTCTCTCAGAATCAAATCACTTGCAATGAGGTGGAAAAATTCAGACTTACGAAAACAAAATTGTCGAAACCTAAATGGCAAAGGCTTACAAAAATATAGGAAGAAGAAACAACCTAAAGAATTCAAACTTTATAGCTAGTTAAATTTATTTGGCCCCGACAATTAGCTGACATAGACCTACCTCATCTTCAAGTAAAAATAGTTTTAATTTTTTGAAGATGGGATGGTAAAAGGACAACAATGTCGGCAAAATCCTAGTTTGATTGCGTATACTCTATAATTTGTTTTAGCGTCTGTTCAGCGAGACTAGCCAATACTCTCTTGAGCTATCTGCGGTGCGTGAGTGAATGTTTACATCGCAACCTGGATTCCGCATTTTGGGGCGACTCCCCTGCGATGAAAATGGAGTATCCCGGTACGTGACTGAAGCGCTCAAGTGTTGGTTCAGGATTAGGTGTCAACGACTCGACGGGAATGAACAGGGTTCCAGACCTATTTACGCAAATTTAGGGACAGTCTCATAAAAGCTCTCGTGCTCACTCTCTCTCTCTCCCACCCGTCCTTTTAAACCGCGCATAGATCTCTTTATATTTATTTGATCGATGGTTTTCCGGTCTCTCTGCTGCTTTTCCCCTCAATTTTCTGCCTTTCCTCGCTGGCAAACTATCCTCGATTGAAGTAACGATCTATCTATCTCGAGGCTGAGTAAAGATAACTCGCCGATGCCTATGTGTACTCAAGTCGTTTACGAACGTAGGAGATGCTTGCCTTTCCGAGGACGATGTTTACTTAAAATACCAGGAATATCCTCTAACGAGCACGAAGCAGTAAGAGAAAATAAGAGAAAACCTTAAATATAAGATGGGAGGAGGATGAAAGAGAGTGAGAGAAAGAAACACACAGAGAGAGAAGGCGCGAAAGCGGTTCGATTAATTTGCCGCCACAGAAAAGAAATAGGAGATTGGCTGCGAGGAGCGTTCGTGCCGCTGTAATATAAACAAATTCAGCTGCCGCAATAATATTTTCGACGTACCATAATATGAGATAGGTGAAGTTACGTGGCGCTATCATGGCAATAGACTCTCGTCATATAATATATCGGAAGAGGTTTCTGAACGTACTTCACGGCCAGGGTCGATATCGCTCATCGAACTATTAACCCTGACTGACTAAACATGAAATGTTGTCATGGGAAATTGGAATTTCAGACCCTAAACTATGCAGATTTGAAGATAACAAGACAACTTATCCAAAAAAGACGAATAGTATACAACCTTCTTTTATCATGATTTATTTTGTTAAAAGGGAGGGATAGTATAGCTTTTAATTACAGAATGAATAAGATATAACCTTGGCAACATATTTTATCCCGAATTAAGAAAAAAAAAAAAGGTCTCTAGCATATAGATATGACTTGAAACACAATAATTTTCTAATAATAACTCAGTACATCGATTCTGATAATCCCTGCCTCATTTCGAGTATCAAAACTGACAATCATGCAAACCAAAGATATGAAAATAATTATTATTAGATAATTATTTTCGAAACGAAAGTATGATACAAAATAATGGATATGACAGAGGAAAACGATGTGCGCGCGATTCATGGCTACTGCCATTATCTATTTCAACGTAGAGACTTTGTTAAAGTGATGGAAAGGGACCATTTCCTCTCCCAACACATTCTTCTACAAAGGATCAAAATCACTCCATCCCTGCTCCGCATAATTATGGTGATTTCCGAATCCACTCACGTGGAAGTGGAACATCCCCCCCCCCCGCACATATTTTTCCGATAATAAAAAAACAACAAGAGACGATACAGATACACCTCTTATCATAGCGAGTTTTATATTTATATATTGTGGCACCAATTTAATTTGCTTTTGTCAAAAAGGCCCTTGCCTGACGCTTGTTAGGCTTTTATATGATTTAGGGGTGGGCGCAATGCCGCTTACAGGGTTGGAAACAACGGCACTCTTTCTTTATGCATATCATTAATCAAACCTCCCCCATACGGAGTTTGAAAAGAAAGAACTGAAAAGGAAAGGGTTAATTTGTTTATCATAAAAAAACGTACAAATTAAAATAAAAGCACATGTTCCTCTATATTTTATGCACAATACTGAGCCCCCTCCTTCTCTCTCTTCTCATGTGTTGTGTGCTTGGATGGAAAGAGTGAACTGATTTAAAAAGAAGAAAAAAAAAAAATGATTCAGAAAGGAAGAAAAAGTAAAACTAAAGTGAAACAATGTTTCTGCACAATCATTGCGCTAAATCTCCCCATGGGCTACGTGTTTCAAGACACGAATAAAAGAACAGATAGAGAAAGGGGTGATTTGATTATCAACAAAATCCAAAGGAAAAAAAAATGGAAGAAGAGTAAAATATGTCTCGGTCGAAACACCAGACACGCAACGCCCCTCTCTTCCGATCTCTGGCTTCCTTTCTCTTCCTGCATCTCGCCTGTTAGAGCCAGAATGACGCAAGCTCATATCATTTTTTAATTCTTGATTCAATATAAATCCTTCTACATCTCAAAATTATACTATGTTCCTGGTGCATTTCATTTTAAAGTGCACGGGCGGCGTGAATGAAAACTGAAGTATTTAAAAGAAGATTGCGAAGGTTTTTCCATATGTGTGACCCTACATATACCTTCCTGAAAATCTGAGGTTTAAAGGTTAAAGTTAGGTCTGTAGGATCACAAAATGGAATTTAACATGATAGGACAACATTTTACACCAATATTCAGATTATTAGATTGATAAGAAACCCCTTCAATATAAGATTGTAAATCACTCTGCAAACAACTTATACTTTAACAAGTCCCGGGATAATCATCACGAGGTGAAGTATTGTAGATCAACAGTACAAGAAAATGGAATAATACAAAGCAAATAAATAGTAAAAAAATATAGTTTGAGATTCGTATCCCCCCTCCCATACATGGCCTACTAGCAACATTACTGATACATATAGTCATGGACCTAATATACACTGACATCAAAAACCACGATTCCGAAAGCAACATTCTCGTGAATTTGTCATTCGTTTTACGTAACGTAATGCATTATAATATCGCAAAAAACTTATCCATGTTTTCTCTGACCAATAGCAACAGTATCCAAACAACCTGTATAAAAGAATACTAAAATACATGGAATCCAGTTTGCATACATTAGTTGTTGCTATGTCAGGCAATCCTAAAAAAGCTTTCAGTTGTTAAAAAAAAAGTATGCATAAAATTGGAAAATGATAGTAAAACTGGTCTATTGACAAATAACGACGTGCACGTGACGAATCCTACACGCAATACTACTTATAGGGGAGAATGGGGGGGGAATTGAATTAAACGCAGTGCTGATCCTTAATAATCCTCTATATGTAGATCACTCTGTACACCGGCACCATTGTTATATCGCCGCTAATACGCTACCGATTAGGGATTATTAATAACATATTGTATCTACTCCAACGCGAACATCGTGGGTTTGAATTCATCCAGCGAGCTAACGACCGACTACATATCTAGTCTATTGCTGCTCGCCCATCAATCAAAATTTATTCTACAAATAGTAAAATAAATAAATGAATATGTGCGTGCTTAATATCTACCAAAATATATGAAATATTGTATATTCATTAGACTGATATAGTTTATAGAAATGACCACCATAAATTGCCATATATATCTAGGACTTATTTTCATGCAGAAAGGATAGTTAGACTTTGATGAATTAAATATCAAAACGAAATAACTTTCAAACTTATCGAAGTTGGCTATTTATATAAAATAGATACTAGAGGAAAGGCTTGTTTTCAAGTAAACAAAGAAACGGAATTGCTATTTGTATCCTGTAACGTTATCATCACTGACTCACGCTAAATGTAGGCTTATCCTGATTTGTTTCGAGCAGAAGTTCTATTGAAAAATATTATTAAACTTTGAAACCATATAAAAATTGAGAAATTGAACGCAAAGGCATACCTTATTCTAAAAAGCACGATTAATTAGATGGAAATGATTGACAAGTTAAAATGATAAAATATAAAAATGTAATGATATGCTATGATAACTTCAATGGAATTTCATTGAACTTCAAATTTCGGGGTTACATGTTCGCTGTTACTATTTATGTATCCATGACTTTGCACGTATCATTTTACAGAGCAGATCAAATCTTGACATCTTTGAGTTGTGCCTGAAAAAAAAATCAAACATACTTGAAAAACAAACCATTTTGAGAAACCGACCGTAACTCTGCCAAAAAAGAACAAGCCATCCCTCGAAAGAGAGAATTTAGTAACAAGTAAGAAGATTACGTAGAAATACTATTTTGAGACGGTCCCTGATGTGTCGTGCACGACAGTAACGCAGTTGATTATACATCCCAGGCCTTTGGGCTGCCGCGGGTTGACCCCGTGCTGCGTCCAAGCAACTGGAGCATCGGAACCTAGCGTAGCGTGTATAATTATGTTCCCCCGTCTGTCGGGCACTACGCTCTATCGCTCCCCATCGTGCGCTACTCCTTGACGAACCACGCTGACTGTATCGACCGCAAAGGCAGACATAATCACATTTTGTTCCTCGTCCCCCCCCCCTTTTCGTTTCCCCCTTTTCCAGTATCGTTGGGAACAGTTACAGTTTGACCTATAAAATATAGCAATGCAACGACGCAAATTTACAAGAGGACGAAACTACGAGGAGAAAAATAAAAACTGGAAATAGGTAGGCCTATATGCCTATTTTACCCTTGAATGAAATAAAAATAAAATAATAAATTTGAAATATAAAAAAAAAGGGGAGGTTCATGTTGCTTTGTATCTCGTTGTAAGTTCAAAACTACATGTACTGCCAACACATTGTCACGAAGAGAAGTTTCACTAGTTGACAGCCCCCCCCCCCACCCCCACCCAACCGCCCCTAAGGAACAGACAGAATAGAATTTCGTCTCGCGGACGGATAAAAAGATTAGAGACGTCTCCGCGACAATATGAAAACATCCGTCGCCGAAATTCAGGAGACGTCTCCGAGACGTCTCGGAGACGTCTCTAATACTATTTATTCGACGCGGAGACGAAATTTCTATTCTGTTGCGGCGACGTCTCCGCGAAGTGAGATAGCAACCTAATAGTAATACCCACACCTCTTCTCTAACCCTTTGCTACCCATTTTTAACTCGATACGAGTCCACCTTTGAACATTTAGGTGCCAGGGCGTCAAACCAAGGCAAGTGAGCCGAGCGGGCGGGCGGCCAAAAGCGATCACACATCCGGCTATAGGCTGATTATCATTAGCGGCTGGTGCGTGCGCAGACAGACTCAGCGATGTTGACCACAATCCCAAACTTTTGTCTTTCTTTTTATTTATAAATTTTTACCTAACTTACAGGACAAATTCAACACTAATCGATATATAACTTATATTAACTATAATGATACATTATATTAGAAGGACCGGTATGAAAATCACCCAGGGAATAATCTACAATCGGTCTCATGAGCAAGTCAAATATTTTTGTATACTCGATTATCGAGAGCTTGGCATTCGTTGAGTGTGTGTGTGTGTGTGTGTGTGTGTGTGTGTCAATATGATTACATGCACATTCTTTCTATGCGCGTATTTTACAATTTCAATTCTAATTTCAATGTGCTGGACTTGGGTTGTATACGTGACTACTGCAATTATTTCACCGTTTTATTGCTAAATGTCTTCATGACATTTTGTGTCTATAGCAAAAAGTTTGTTTCTCTCTCTTTTATGAAGCAATTTCGCATTCCCTACTCTCACAGAAGGCCTTGCACTTTAGCTTTAATTTTCCTTTACCGATTAGCAGAATTCGCGAGATAACGCACGATTAGTTCCTCGCATCCTTCACGTCACTTTCATGTCTTTCTCGTCCTCAATCTAGGAAATTCAAATTAAAAGGAGTTACAAAGCAATCGAGGCAGGGAAAAGGAGAATATAAATGACAGAGGAGAGACCGGGGGAGGAGGGATAGTCAGAATTAAAAGAGAACAGGCGTGGAGAAGTATCGTTGAACATGGCAAGCGTGTTCAAATTCTCTACGAATTATTCAAGAGAAATTCGATCAAGCCGACTGACACACTCCTCGCAAGCTCCTGTTTAGCATCAAGCGTAAATGAAGGCGGTTGAATTACGCATATAAAATCTTGAGTATCAAAGTCGATAGATGGAGGTTGGAAGTACATAGATAAGGGAAAGACAATCTCCTGATAATATTCTGAAAAGTAAGTGAAAATGGTGACATAATTTTGTTTTGAGGTGAGGTTTTAGAGTCACTAAATTTTGGTCTCAATTGACTAAATCTTGCTGAAAGTCACAAAAATTGAAGTTACTGAACATATCCCTTTAGGGGGATGAGTGGGAATTTTCATTCGTGATATCAAAATTTGGTCTAAAATTAGAGCGATTGAGTCTATTTAAACTCTTCATAGCGCAACGATTGTGTTGACGACCACAAGGAGGAATACATTCTGGGAAAGCTTCGTTCAAGATTTTTAACCAGAAATAGCAGTGCGTTCCTCCGCAGTTGATTGACGGTCGTTGTCCTCAGCATTACGTCATTCGTCAACGACCCACGTTGATCAAGCTAAAAGAGTTGGTACATGTACGTTCACTTTTCCTGACATTTATGTCAGCTACTATTTCTCACTCTTTTCTCTATTTCTTTACCGTTATCCTTATTCATCTTCTTTCCACATGATTAATGTTTCTCACACTCTAAACGGTTCCTCAACTTTATCTAGAAGATCTCCCTGTTTTTTCTATTTCCCCATCTTCTTATCCTTCTTTGTTTATCAATTTTGTTTGTCATGTTGGGGGAGGGGTTTCTCCCTTCCATTCCCCAAAACAGACCCTCTCTCTCCGTCTCTCCTGGTATAGTGGTAGAGGTACTTTCTGTCAGTATGCCTCTCTCGTAAACCATGGATTATATTAGAATCCATATTGAAACACACACGCACGCGCGCCCACACCCTCACCACACTCCTCCTGGAGGTGAGCGAGCGCATTGTTATGAACATAATATCTCTTATCAATATTTTTCTGTATATTTTTCTGTATATCTCCAGGCTTATATATATACAGTATTGTTAACCACATCTACGTTTGACCCCAATATCCATAGTGTAATTACATTCTCTTCTTTTTTAACAGCCGCGCTATTTAAAAGAAGCTGCTTACCATTGGTCGTTTCCTCCTCCATTTTCCTGTTTCCATCCAAATTTAGAAGCTTTCCTTTTTCTTTTGAAAATGTTCGTCTATATCTTGCCTCATTTCTCTTATTCTATTGCTTCCTAAGTATATCCAACGTAAACACGCCTCCCAGTAACATCGATACTAATTTTACACATACCAAACAATCATAAAAACGGCACACGAACCAAACCCAAAATTAATATGTATGCATAACACTTTAAAGGGAAACAGTAACTTTCAAAAACAAGAGCAATTAGATCAAGATGAATAAAATTATATTGCTCTAATAGTAAAAACAAACTACTGAAAATTTCAGATCAAATGGAAGTCATTTACTACCACAAAACAGTGTAACAGCCAAACGCGAGTGAATTTTCAACCCCTTTGCAGCAAACCCTCCAGCCCGCTAGGGTCGGGGGAACACGACAGGAAGTGGGGTGTCTTGAAAAGCACATGGCAATTTGTTTTCCACCACGAGATGGTTTACTAAATTTGAGTATGAAATCATTGATATCTCGAAAGTAAAGCAAGCAATTAACTTGTAATTTTGAAGAGATACCAGACTGACCTATAAGTTTATAATTATGTTGACAAAATGAGCTAAATCAAGAAATTGTGATTTGAATATCATTCAATGTTACTGCATCCCTTTAAGAAGAGAACGAGAGATTATTTTGTAACCGACTGGCCCGATCTCAGAGATTACACGCCAAGAAACATGAAGAAGAAGGATGCAAATTTGTGTCTCGTCTCGCGGATGAGCGAGTATCAAGACGTTCATCATCCGCAAGACGAGGATGATGCCGTGGAGGATGACAGCAAGAGATAAGTATAAAGGCGATTGGAGGAGATGGAGAAAGAGTGAGATAAAGGGAGGGTAAAGAGTTTGAGAAATATACTGATTGAACATAATGGGAAGGGTTGGAGCAACGTGAAGGATACGGGGCGTGAAAGGGAGTGAGGGTTATACAGAGGAAAAGATTTTTAAAACATAAATAAAAAGCAGGGAGAAAATAAAAGAAGGTGAGACACAGTAAGTGACCATGGTGACAGAAAAGGTATTCGAACTGACATGACTGATAAAACAATTCAAAATTTTCCTTCAAACCAAAAACCGGCGATTTCACCGTTCAAACCATTTTCAAAGAGGATCTTTTGTGATGTGCGTAATACTCAATTCGCCTATAGTTGAGGGGGGGGGGGGGTTGGATTGAGTCCTTATTTCATCTTTGGCCCTGGTGAACCGATTCATAATTCACGTCCTTCTATACGCTAGATCGCGATTGAGAAGGACGCAATTTCGGCATGGTTGCGTCGACTGAGCCGACCAACCCCTAACCGAGTTCCGCATGGATTGGGAACATCAGAGGCGAAACCGAGAGACCATCCATCACTAGTCATGCAACCAATCATCTTCCTCTTCTTCATCTGCTTGTTTCTTCTCTCTCTCTCTCTCTTTCTCCCTCTTCCTCTATCTCCGTTCTCTTCCCCCTCATTCTCTCTCCTTACTCACTCTCAATGCAAAACAGGCCTATGGTATTTTTTGACAATTGCTCCGCTGCAAAATCCATACACTAATCGATAATAACCAACTTCAACTATACCCTTTCCTAAACCTAACCCTAACATAAAAGCCTATTGCTACTCTAACGATACATCTTAGAAGAAATGAATCCCGGAACAATTGTTGCAATGTCGTGTCACCTATTTTCTACCTTAAATTAAGTAAACACCTAAAAGTACAAGTACTGAAATCCAAATCGAGTCTCTATTATTTCATTTTGCCCTTGACAATCCTAATTGCAGGCATGAATTAGGTTTAGGGTTAGGTTGAGTGTTATGATAACGACTCGAGTTACTGTAGATTTTCAATTAAGAACCTCTATTTCTTTTTCCTTTTCAAATGACTGAACATGGATATACTTTAAAATGATAACATTTCAGTCACATCACTCATTAATATTCTCTATCGTGTCTTCTCGTTCTTGTTTACCCACTCTTTCTTTCTCTCTTCTCCCTTTTTCTTCATGACAGAAAATGGATTCGAACAAAACTACTATGTTAAAATTCAGTCACGTCACGCATCACTCATAAACATGACTGTAAACATGATAAATATTCGAGTCTCGTGCAGGGAGCGTCTATTTACCGAGTATGAAAATTCAGAATGAATTGAAACATAAACTGACAAGCATGAGAAAGGATGTTGCAAAAACGTTTCTTAAAGTTAGTAATTAATTCTTCCCAAAGAGTTGATAAATGTTACAAATCTTTCAAGGGTGTATGCGTATAAAACTGAATAAAATAATAATGAATAAACTAGCCAAAGCCAATTTGGACCTATAGTGGAATTATCACCCGCTCAAATTGATTCTGCAATGTTTATGTATTTCATTAAATTGTTTAGACAAACAAAATACAAACAAGGTTACGAAACATGCCGAAATCACTTTATTTCATTACTTAGCCAAATCTTATATACAAATTGTATGGTATATTTTTGTTATTTTGAGCATATATTTTGTTAAATTATGTTAGAAGTTATACCAGAAAGCAGAAGCCCTCCGCTGCTTGGCATAAGGTTTTTACCCAACCCCTTCCAACTTACTGTAATCTATCTCCTATATATTACCATGATTACCAGCAATTAAAACAAAAATAAAAATTAAAAAGAAAGAGCTAAACCTTCCACCCATCGTTTTTCTATTTTCCTGCAGGAAAAATTGAATGGGCTTCCGACGTATTGATCTTTTAAAATATACCATTGCATTGATTTCGGATCTTTTGTCGACCTCCACGGATAGATAACCGACAGACGGAATAATGGTTTTCTGAGATGATCCCTTCTATTCTACACGTTTCTCCTGGCTAATGATATGCCATATTATCAGGCACTAATAGCCCTCTAGCTATTAAACTTTGATGTTTACTTGTATGAACGTGACGCAAGTTACGGTCAAACATTGACTAACACTTATTTGATATTCTGTTTTCTCTCTTTATGGCCGATCAAAGCCATATTATCGGCGATGATAAGGACTTTTAACCTATGGGAGATGCATAAACTATATGGAGTTTGTACACATCGAAGATAATCCCTTCACATGATTATAGGCCTATAGATTCATCATTCATCATCACACAAATATAAAAAAATCAAATGTTATAGCCCGATGATTGATTTTTGTTAAATCCAATTCCGTTTCTTGAATAATATTAATAAAGACTCGCAGGGGTGGGGTAAGATCACGGATGTGGACGAAGGAAAGCCACCCAAAGAATGCATTTCTTATGGGGGTGGGTAGAGACGTAAAGTAGGCCGTCCAATATATCGAAATTCCCTATATTAAATAAGATATCTTTTTTCTAATTTATGAGTTATAGGGGGTGGGCCCGCAAGCCCCCCCCCCCCCCCCCCCCCCCCCCCCCCGATCCTCGCCAGTCTCCTTTACGTGGAATTTACTTGGTCGTTTGCATCCGCTTGGCATTCTTGCTTGACTCTGCAAATTACCTCATGTCCACAGGACGCATTCAGGACAACTATCGATCAAACCGAATCAACGCACATCCACTGGACAAGGGACGATCTTGCTTTCCGTTTCTGTTGATAATTTTGTGTGTGACATCAAGGAGCGGCTGTAAATGACAGGCACTACTTTGGTTGCTTTGACAAAGGAACTTCTTACTTTGACGGACAACACCTGACAATGAACGTCCAACATTGTATGACAGCCATATAGTAACATCCGTTCTTGTACGTTTTCTGATCAGGGTATGCAGGGAGTTGGTCCCAACTCCCTGGGGGTGTGTCTGGCAGCGGAATTATATACAAATGGGGGAAATATTATCATTATTGTTCACCCCCTGTATTTTTCTTTCCAGGACTTTAAAAAGAATCTAGTGTAGTGGGAGAGGTGAAGAAATGTGAAAGACACTGTCTAAAAGTGATTTGGATAGGTTGATAACAGTTCAGCTAAGCATTATTTTGTGCTATGAGGTTTTGGAATCGCCAAAATGATAAGAAATTACCCAAATTCAGCTCTGAGTCACATGCTTTTACACGGAAATTAATACGTAGGGCAACACTAAATGTTCGGGACCCAAACATACAGCTGTTTGGGTATATTTCGGGTCATATTATGACTATTAAGGCAATTGAAGAGCAATCCTTTATTGTGGAGCTCTTTATCATGATATTCTTCCCAAAAAACATGAAAATAACAGGAAACCTGGCAAAAATTGTCTTCATCTTTACCAGACCTTCCCACTACACTAGATTCCCTTTAATCTAATGGCGTATTATGCAACCTTTATATCTTTATTGTGTCCTCATCATGCTCATGCAATATAACACTTAATAACCCCATAGTAACATGAGAAAATTTCACGAGTATCAAGATCATTGCACCGTCCCATACTTTCATTTGAATTTCGATATGACAAACTACTGCTGTGAACAACTGCAGAGAGGATCGAGTATCTGTCGGCCTGCGGTGTCTCTTCAGTATCTCCTTTCTTCGGACCGATTTGATGTAGGTTTCTCCCGAAAGGTGTGTGGTTTATCCGGAGATGCTTCATTCCGTATTAGTGGTATGTTTCCATTGTCTTCCGAAACGGAACTGTGGATTTATAACGACGATCATCTTGGATGAATGAACGAGAATAGTGTCAACTTGTGGCCTTTTCTTTCCTGGAAGAACTCGTTTTCGCGAACGTTCGTCAATTCGAAGCCGAATGATATTTTGTGGTTTATCTGAAGAAAGGTTGTTCCGATCGTGGACCCTCGATGGAACTTACACGGGCTTTGAGGTGTAGTGTGCAAGTATACGTTTGGTTTGACCACTATGTAGCAAAGGCTAGTAACCATCAGTTCTTTCGGTCACTTTTTGAAGGAGCCATGATAATTATGCTCTAGGGCCCATATTTTGTATAGACATGGTACTTCACTCTTGCCTGGAAAACAAAGCAACTCCCCGAGTCCAACGCAGGGATTTTCTGAGCTATCTGACCATTTTGCCTGATCTTGAGTATTTTGTCTCATCACTTTCAACGTCTATAATGTCGCCCTGCTTTACCTCTTTCTCTTTCCTCCCCTTCATCTCATTTTCGTTGGTCCTTCCTCATTTTTCACATTTCCCCAGATTGACTGACATCTAACGGCAACATTTCACGTCTCCCGATTTTTTTTCTCAGATCCGTAATTCGATTAGTCCTCCTCAACCTCCGCATCTTATCCACCCATCGTATCCTCATCCCCATCATTACATATCAGCCCCGCCATCAATCGCTCTCCTTGCTGTAAATGTAGGCCTATATTATGGTTTTAACTTCTTTGTGAAGCTTTCTCTAATCTCTAATTTGTGTTAAATAGTAATAGCCTATTTAGTAATAAAATAAATGGTAGTAAATTTTTTCTCCGTCGCCTTCTTGTTAGGGTCGGAAGGGTAATATCGAGGCGTTTCTTCCAGTACCCCGAGTCCTATTATTTTCCAAGATATAAGTATACCGCTTTATTTGAAAGTTTCGAATTACTTTCAATTATTCTTAGCGAACCAAATTCATCTCTGTTCCAAGAGCAATAGGCGGTTCATCTCCATTTCCTTGAATTTGAATTTCAACATCACCTTTAAAATTTATTTCTAGATGTCTGCTCCTCCTCACAATTTACCGTTTCCTTCATGTCCTTCCACCATATCGTAACTGGTAATATGCGTCGGTAAAGGGGGAAAAGGTCTGCCTCGGGGTGACGCGTGGCGCAGGGATGGGCAAAGATGCTATGATAATTCGGAATATGGAACAGCGGACGACGGATAAAGATAAATGAAATTTGAGACAGCGAAAAAGTGGGGGAAATCAGATGAGATGGCGGGAACGAACGCGAGGCAAGTGAGGCAGAGAGAGGCGAGGGAGATAAATAAATAAAGAAGCATTAAGCACGATGTAATATTTGGTAAAAAGAAAAGAAAAAAATCTTGGAGCGGATGAAGATAAAAAAAGTACGAACGGGAGAAGGAGGAGGGATGAGGGAAGGAATGCCAAACGATAAGATTCAAGAGCAAGACATGAAGACCGCGGCGAATCTTTCGTAGGAGCGCATCTTTTGAGATCATTCCGCCGATTGCCCGCGCTTGCCGTATTCGATATCGGATAACGCGACCTCGCTCTTGCCACGTCTCTGCCATGGTTTTAACGTGTTTTTATTCCTCCCTTCTTCCTTTCCTATAAAAGAGATGTGATACCCCGATGACTGTCGGGAAGCGAGAGGTGCAGGGCTCGAGTGTCATCAAAAGGTCCCTTTCACACCTCAAAACCTAACCACGTCCCTGAACAACGGACACATCGCTGATTGTATCAATGCCTGACAAAATCTCGACCATTCGGGCAAAGGAATTTTTTTCGGGGCTCGCTGATGATTGGATGTCGTTGGTGTCGGTGTGACAGTGCTATCTAGCGCCAATACTTTGAACTGTGACGCGTGGCAGGGTGAAAACTTATTCACGGTTTTCACATTCACAAACCACCTAATCCCGTACTACTCCTGCCTATCCTCGATACTGAGAGCCAGAGGGATCTATGTCACAGGGTACGACTTGGTTAACTTCCTTATGACACAAAACGGACGCCAGCATTGAGACACTCAAACTGGATTAAATCTCCTGCATGTGATGAACACAGGACTCTCATTTTACTGAACATGTCCTGCTGTGCCCATTTGAAAATTCATAATACAATACATGTTTCTAAATATCAAAACACCATTTTGTTTTCATTCAGCAATAATTACATACACGTGGCTAGCCATTATCGAGTTTAGCAAAATCATTTGCGAGTTGCTTGTTCAGCAATTTACTATTTCATTTCAATACATGATAGGGACAGACACCTTTCACGTCGAAAATCATAGTTCAATTTATACTTCTATTGTGAACAGCACCACTCGGGAGTATATTGCCCATGTGAACACGACAAAGGCTCGCCGACCCTCTTTGCAATCGCTCTTCGTTGATATTAACGTTAGTAGTATACATAAAATAGACATTTTGAAAGGTGCACGACAACTAGTGTACAATCGATATGCCGCGCGATGGCTGATACCAACCCAGAATACCTGACAAGGCATGTCTTGATTATGATATCAAGACAGAAACTTATGCTGGTTATTGGTTTTATTTTTAAACGGTGTATTTAAAAACTACAATCGCGCAAGTTCGTGAAACGTCTGCTGTTACAGACTAGTTTACCAGTTGATGTCTACGCACCCGCCAATGACACGCAATCGCACCGTCTAACTCGTTAAAGGGATTGTTTAACTTCATAGTGAAACCTGAAAATAAAAAACGATTTCAGCCAATGCTGTAATAATAATTGCAATCTGTTGGGTCAGACAGGAATAGCCTGAATTTTTTAGACCAATCGGATGTATATTTCTCGAGATATCTATGATTGAACACTGATCGAGCGTTAGCGTAACGCGTTACGCTAAAAAACTAGAACGGGTGAAATTGCCTCTCTCTCACACAGCGAGCTTCTTCTCGGCCAGAGTGGGCTGGAAACCGCTGCTGAAATCGCCAACTCGCTGCTCTCGCTTTTGTGCGGTTTGTGCATGGCCGGCTCGGCGAACTAGAAGCGGCCAGTGATTTTCGGGTATCGATTGAAAGAATCGCGCATATACTGCACACAGTACAGCTAGCTAGCTCACGTACATATCACGCCAGCCATTCTTCTTACATGCATATCTACGATCGTCGCGATGCCGAAAGCCAAACAAAGTTCGTCAGCAGAAAAACTTCTGCAAAAAATTAGAAGAATAAAGTATGAGAGAAATCATAGAACGGTGATGTTAAAAAAGGAGCAGATTGAGGATCTGAAAAGGATTGCTGAGAAGGAGAATCTGCGATCTGTAAAAGAGGCAGTTTCAGTGGCTATCGAATCATACCGGTAAGTTGAAGTCGATCTGTTTTAGACTTTTCCTTTTGTTTTGATCTAGAATCTAACTCTAACTTATGTTTATCTGATATCTCCGACTGATTTCTTTTTCACTGGGCCTTTGATTAAATGTCTGCTGACAAATTTAGTATGAAAGATTAAATCCAAAGTTCTCTGGGGCTATATTTTGGTTAGATGAGCTGGCAAAACTCGGGTGCTTACCGCGGCGCTGTATCGACAGCTGCCCTGTCGCACCCGGCTAGCCTCCCGTGGCAATTTCGCTTGCAAATATCTGCTACTGCTAGCGGCTCTACGAGATGAAGCCGCTAGCCGATGTAACGTTAGGTTTAGGGCCTATTTGTGAACGAGCTATCGCCTAATCCGCTTGGTCTAACTGTTAGACTTCCTTTTGTACCAGCCACTAAAAGTGAAAAAAAAAAATGGATCATATGATGTATAATCTAATTGATAAATAAATCGTTTTTAGGATAGATATTGCAGCAGAGTGTGACGACGGTAGGCCCTTCTAACGTTAGAAGTCATGGTCGTAGACGTCTAGATTTCTAGATTTCTATTTTCTAACTGTTAGTACTTCAGTTTTCGGTTGACATAATTTCAGATTCACATTGATCAATAAATAGTTGGTCTGTCAAACTCAAGGCTAGCCTTGTAGTCTAATCAACCGCTTGACAGCGTTATAGGTTATTTTTAAAAAATTATCCAACGTTAGACTATGATATGAAACAACAGAATGGCTACGTCCAGGCCAGGCTCATTGCAATATGATTATGACAATAAAACTTAACAGCCACATTTTCATCTCTGTCTCTTATTTTTTTTTTTTAATTCTTTGTAATAAACATTTCACAAAGTGTTGAAAGGTTTTGACATCAGTTTCATCTCAATCATAGTTATTTAGTTCTGTGTAAAATTAATTTTGGTGTTCCATGTGGGTTTAACATGCCAAAATTATGTGTAGTACTACAACTATTGTTATTTAATCCCCTGGTCCAGCTGCACTACTTAAACTGGGCTTTTGTTATCATGGTATCATTTGAATAGGATGAGCTAGCATTGTGTTTCGTGCACCTCAGCCCCTTCAATCTATTGCTTGTTGAACATGGTACATGTATGTTGGAATGGGGCCTGTTAGTGTTTACAAGAAAAATTTATACCCATGCGAGGTGATAGAATCTCCCATTCTTAACCCATGCATGCAGAAGGCACTACCGTAATTGTCCTTGCTCCCTCATAAATATACACCCACATGAATAACAGACAATGAACATAAATCAACATGGATTTTCAATCTTCACCTCAACAATCAATTTCGATACAGAAAACAGTAAAGATCATGAATAAACAAGGAGATTTTCAGCATGTTTTTTTTATTTCTACCCCAGAAATTTTGTGTACATTGTTTCTAAGTCTGAAACTGATTAAATTAAAAAAGTTTGGACCGATGGGTGCTTTCTAAATTGGCAACACAATATTACAAGCCTGTTTTATTTTTTTCATGTTTATTTATTTATTTCAAAGAAAAAAAAAATTAATTGGTCATATGAATATAAAGAATAGCATAATAGTTGAATTTCAAAATGGTATTTATATTTGTATTGAAATCAAAATCTTATGGTTGGAATACACACTTCCATCATATTTATTGACTGATATATCTCCTTGTGCTTGCTTCCTCTCTTTCAGCTCATCTAAAGCTTCAGGATTTACCTCTCCCAGGCCCACCATGCCCTCCAGGTCACAAGCCCCTCCATCTTGGAAAAAGTAAGTTTGAATAAAGAAAATGTTATACTCTACAGATATACACAAAAACTAACAGGAGCAATCTCTTTGTATTTCTCTTGCATAAATTGTCTTTAGGCGATAAACACACATATTGCCAAAAAGAGTATTGAGGTTATACCTAGTACATGTGCATCACGTCGTAGTACTTACAAACATATTATGTATTGTTTGTGGTGATAGAAATAGATGCCTTTCCTTTTTAGCTCATCCGTCACAAAAATTGCTTCTCCTTCATCATTTCAAGTCTGATTTTAATTCTGTTTGCTTTATATGATAGCACTAGGTAGGGATTCAAAACTTCCACACAGAGTTTTGAAACTCATAAAATATTCTAATTTATGCACAATTTTAATAATTAAATTATTTGTTACCCATTATTTTTTTTTTTTTTTTTTTTTGTGTGTGTGTGTGTGTTCCATCTGGTTGACTTGCATGAGGTTCACCAAGTTTCTACACATAATTTTTGAATTTTTTCAAGAAAATTATTTATGTTGATGTATGCGAAATAAAAAAAACATATTTATTTCTGATTGATGCCAGATAAGCACCACATCACTGATATGCAAGTTTATTTTTCCTTTTTTTTTTTAGGTTGCCTTTCTTCAATTCCCCACGTGTGGCAAGATGCAACAAATCTAGAAGCAAGAGGTACGATTTTTTTTTTCTTTGTAAACAAAGAATGGCATGCCATTGTTGAATTTTGAAATGATATTTTACTTTGTTTTTTTAATTAAAATGTTACGATTACAGACGTACATGTAGGCACCACTATCGTACATATTAGCTCATATTGAATCCTATTAAAAGAATCTCCTTGTGCTTGCTTCCTCTCTTTTAGCTCATCAAAAGCTTCAGCATGTACCTCTCCTAGGCCCGCCATGTCCTCTGGGTCTCAAGCCCCTCGGTCTTGGAAAACGTAAGTTCTAACAAAACAAACATTTGTGAATTGAATTTTTTAAAATGTTATTCTTTATAGGTATACATAAAAAAAATAACAGGAGAAACCTGATTTTATATCTTGCACTTTTTTTTATTCAACACATCCCTCCACTCATTTTTGGTTTTCTTTTGTGTTACAGCGTTATTTTCTAAAGTGTGTATTTAGACCAAAATAAAATAATTAAAAAAAAAAAAAAAAAAAAAAAAAAAAAAAAAAAAAAAAAAAAAAAAAAAAAAAAAAAAAATCAAAATTTCTCTAGTCTATGGGTAAAGACACACATTGCCAAAAATAGGTATTACCTAGTAAGCTACATTTGATGAGTGGCAGTTCAACGTAGCATTTACTGACATATGTCTTGTTTCTGTTGATATAAATAGATGCCTTTCATTTGTTATTTTTAGGTTGCCTTTCTTCAATTCCCCACGTGTGGCAAGATGCAACAAATCTGGAAGCAAGAGGTATTATTTTATTGTACTGTAAAACCTAGTAACTTTATTTGATATTTTGTTAGTTTACTATCATTATATTTGTTACTTTTTTCCATATCCAAGTCCCCAATATGGGGGGGGGGGGGTAGAAAATACATAGAAAATACAAAAAAATTGCACAGAATTATGAACCAAAATAGGCTTGTCACATATTGCTATATCGAAAAAAATAAATATGTACCTTTTTCCATTTTTTTTAGATTGCCTCCCTCCAACTCCTCTGGCGTGCCAAGATTCAAGAGGCCTGATGGTCAACGGCCCAAATGTCATAGGTATTTTTTTTGCTCTCAAAACCTTTTAGTTTAAAAAAAAAACCAAACTTCTATTTCCATTAGTTTGCAAGTTCAATATCTGTTTAAATGTATCTTTGATACAATTTTATAAGAATACACCATGGATCTGTATCTACCTACATGTCAAGTAGAGACTCAAATGTTTCCTAAAATTTCTACAATTATAACCATGATTAAATATTGAACAGAGCCTGAATGCAATTTAGTATTTAATGGTGGTGGTATGTTTCAGGTCATTTGTATTATATATATATATATATATATTTATTTATGTATTTTTTTTTTTTTTTTGCAGGAGTCTCAATGATGCAGCAACTGAAGGTCGTGGTACTCCAGTTCCTGACAGGTAAAGTTTCTTAGCACTTGCATGGGCTATTCTGCGTCAGCTACGACATTTACCATAAAACAGCAATGTCTCTTTTTTTGTGTCTTATTACGAAATATATTGCCATGGCTGTTAATAAATAATAAAGTCTTTAATCAACGAAATTTCTTTTTTCATAATTGTTGACTTCAATGAATTTCATTTATTTCCTCCATATCTAAAACCACCAACATTGTATGTGTGGACCGAGGGGGAAAACTCAATTAAAATGTGAGTTTAATAAGATTATTTTGTCATTGTTTTTCTGGACAATTTTGCCAAAATTAAAAATATGGACACATTGCAATATTTCATAAGACATAATTCAATAAAAAGGGGTGACAGGTAAATTTTAAACCATGAAATTTTCTTTGCTTCCCTACATTTATTTTTTAGTGTTGACATGTATGGAGTGGAGCCTATACTGGATTCAGATGAGGAGGCGACTAATCATCACTCTAGAAGGTACACAATAAATTATTTCTGTGATTTCTTTCGATCTAGAGTTAATTTTAAGCATTATGCAGAATCACTGCTAAACAGTAATATTGATATTGTGAATAAAATGTATGATTCGTGGTATAAGTTATTGTCACTCTGGTACTTTCCCCTGTAACAATTTCATGCATGTCACATGTCACAATTCAATAAACAAAAACAGACTTTTAGAATTATTGCCTCGCCAACCAAAGGTGAAGGCGAGACATACAGATTTAAAAAGTTTACATGCAAGACTCCCTTAAAAATGGGACATAACTTGACAACTATTCTACGAAATGTAGGGTGCTAGATGCACTCGGGTAGCATCATATTGCGTGCTGTTGGGGTCACATAGAGGTCAAAGGTCATTTGAGGTCAAATGTGAAAGGTTATTTGCAAGAATTTTGTGTGAACTTGGGGAATACATGTTATGTGCATGTAGCCACAGGTGGGCTAGACACAATCTGGCTTTGTACAAATGTTGAATCAAATACCAAATTTATATTGTTTCATTTACTCTTTTCGTTTCCTCTCTCTTTCACTCTCCCACGCCTTGTCTATATCTCTCTTTTAATTTTTGACTAGATGCAATAAACATCTCGTAAGAGGGGGAGGGGGGGGGGGTTTCATGCACGTCAAAGATTTCATTCCTTATGCAATAAAAATTCAATACATATTCTCCTTTTTGTTTTAGATCAACTATGTTGCAAGGACCTTCATCCACTGTGGACGAGTCCGATTTCAAGTAAGAATTGTGTTTCCTTGGTACTATTATTTTACACTAATCATTTGACATATTGGCAGTCGTAATTGCATAACTATTTAACCTAATTTATAGATGTGGACATGAGTATTATTTGATTATTTTTTTTAAATGTGAGTTTTTCCTGTATTTTTTTCAGTATAAGTGTTGATTGCATCGAGAAAGGGGACTTTGTCTACCCTCAAGAGAGGACGGCTGATATTGAGGATGATGACGATGATGATGAAACCTGGCACCCGTTTCACAAACAGAATAGGTAAGTGTGAACATAAGACCATACATAAACTATCAGACCACAACTTTTTGGTACACATGGCAACTATTTATATTTTATGGGTTTATTTCTTTGTAAATGTCTGTATTCCGTAAGGTTCTAGTAAAGGAAAAAGAAAACTAGAATGATTACACCCAAATCAATATAGAGGCATAATGATAAGTCTAAGCTCTATTTTTTCTCTCCTTATCCCAACTTGGATGCAAATATCTATCTTGGGATATGCATTCCTGACCAAAGTTTTTTTTTTCTAATTCTTTTACAGATCCATGTGCAAAACACTTAGGTCCATTCGGGCTGATGAGGAAGTGTTTGGCGAGATGGAGAAGGAGGAAGCACCTGAAATCACCTGTTCGGGATTGCACCATAAGGAAACTTCGGCAAGTGCAGCCTCAAAGACAAAGCTGTTCCTGGCCACCAAGACCATGCTGGTCTGCCTAGCCAAGGAGGCCCGACCTACATGTAGCAGGTGTTCAGCAAGGAACGCAGTAGATGTCGCCGAGGCTGGGACATCTGCTCATGTTATCTGGGTAATTTAATTATCTTGTTCAATTGGTGAAGTCATGTTTACTGTTGTTCATTAATTCATTCTATAGTGTTACAGAGACAATTATCACATAACTTGTTATCAGTTGTTGAAAAAACTATTAAATATTAATTGACTCATGTGTCTCTCTTGGCATATACTGTATAAGCAATAAGTTCCGCAGAGATTTTACTTTCGCGAATTGCGTAAGTGACAGAGAAAGCACAAATTTTGCACTACGGTAACTGGAATTAAAGGACATGTAAATATGCGCCAGCGTATATATGAGCTAATACACTACATGTACATGTAAATCATCTGTGTTTTTCTAGTATCGGGCAGTACAACATACAGTCACATAAACAAAATCAATATTATGATTTTTTTTAAACATCAATGTATTTTCTTCCTTTTGTTCTCTTAAATTTCAGACTTGTGAGAAAGGACATGCAAGTAGGCTCTGCATGCAGGAAACAGTCAATGGTTCTCATGTGGGAGACATGAAGTTAGCCTCGTCAATTCTCCTTTCAGGAAACAATTTCTGGAAGGTGAAGAGACTGGCTGACTTCATGGATCTCCACATGTTTTCATCTAGACTGTTTCATGCAATGCAGAGCCATTATGTGTGTCCTGTCATTGAGGCAGAGTTCGACGCCACGATCAAGGCCACAAGGACAAAGCTGGAAAACAAGGAGATTGTTGTGTGTGGTAAGTTGCACCCCCCTCTTCCAAGCATTTATTAAAAATTCTTTGTGTGATCTTCTTCCTTTCCATTGGGATGCTCAAGACAACTAATTTTTAATGTAATAGATGACTAAAGTGGTCATCTAAAAGAATTTTATAAAATGACTATTATGGTAACTCTTCTGTTTCGTAGAAATGTTGCATGTACATACCATATAAATTACCAGCTCTTTGTTGTATCCATGCTCATTATACAAGGAGTACACTAAAATCATATATGTACATGTAAGAATAATGTAGTAGTTAATCCATACACCTTTTATTTCTTTGTGTATTTTGCATCAGGAGATGCCAGGAATGACTCGCCAGGGTTCTGTGCCCAGTATTGCACATATACGTTGCTGGATCATGATACCAAGGAGATTGTGAGTGCCGAGTTTCTGGACAAGAGGGAAACAAAAGACCGGAGCGGGGGGATGGAGCCAGAAGGTCTCATAAGAGCTCTAAAATCCCTCAAGGATGGGAAGATCAAGGTGCGAGAGGTTGTCACCGACGCCCACCCCACGATATCGGCCATTATCAGTAAGTAGTAAATCAACTTGAAAGTATTCTATGTTATGAACTCATGAAGATCACTACAGCCAAAGGTTCCTCATGGTATACTCAAAGATTAAATTTCCACTTTTAAACATTTCATGCTTTCATGCCAAAATTAATACATATCTACGTATTTAGGATTGCATAATTTAAAATATTAACTTCCTCGCCTTCACCCATTAAACTCATTCCACAAACGTCCTTTTTTTTAAAGAAGATGGTTTAATTTAATGCTTGTGATATATTGTTCGTGAAAGGGATGTATTTATTCAATTTCTTTACTTCTTCCTTTACAGAGAAAGACTATCCAGAGATTGCCCACAGTTGGGACATTTGGCACGGGGCCAAGAATCATGGCAAGAAGATCTCCAAGGTAAGAGAACATGCTTAATGTAGATGTAAATTTAGCTTTCTTTGCACTTGAATGTGAAGAACAGTTCACCCATTACTACAGGGTATTTTGATTCTTGTCCTTCGGGGGGGGGGGGGGGGGGGGGGGGGGGGGGGGGGGGGGGGTTTATCCCCACCCCAAGATTTGGCACGGATCACGCGATCGCGGCAAAAATATCGCGGAAAAATGTTGAGGGGATTATGGCCCCCACTTCCCCCCCCCCCCCCCCCCCCCCTGAGTATTAGGGTTAAGCACATAAAATTATCTTGACTTCATAACATACCTAGTTAATTTGCAAAGGTCATTATGGACGGATTTGTTGACATCATGCAATCACTCAAAATACTATAGAGAGAGATTTCTTGAATAATCTGGCTTTACTTTGAAATTTGTCTCTTATTAATTTTGAAGGCATCTACTGTAGCTGCAAATAGAGCTCTAAAAAAGTGGACGAAAAAGGTGGTGACCCACTTTTGGTTCTGTGCTGAAACCTGCGAGGGCAATGCACAACTGTTCTTGGTAAGAGTACTCTTGATGCTTTTATGGCACATGCCAAATGGCTTACATTTACTTTTGTCTTTTGGAATTAAATTTTTTTAAATTATGATACCTGAAAGGGAATAGGCGTATTGCCAGGACATTCTTATTTTGAAGAAAATGAAAGGTTCTTGAGCAGAGGAAGTTGTTTATATATGAGATAGTAAGATGTCCTACAGAGACTTTTGAATTCAAGGGAAAAACATATGGAACTAAGAATATAAATTGTGTATCTTTGATGTCATTGTTAGTGATTTGACTGAATGAAAAGCTGCTCTCTCCCCTGAACAGTTTGGGAAAACAAAACTAAGCCAAGTATATGCATTGTTCTATGTGTACACAAACATGGATACACACACCCTCTATCTAATTTTCTTTTACACACTCACATCCTAATCCGGATGTGCTTATTGTACTGTTGTCATGTGACAGAAAGGCCTCGTTTGTCTTCAACCACATAGGAAGTTAATTCGGAATGAGATACAAAGGCGGTCTCACTGCCATTTGGGAGTATAGTCTGTAAATGTATGCGGTGGAGGTTTTTTCCCTGAGCTCCCTATTCCCTGTTAATTTGTTATATTAATTTTCTTATTTTACAGAGCAAATGGAGAGGACTGGTGCACCACGTCACCAACAAGCATGACTGGGGCATAACTGGTGGGCTTGGAGGTGTTGCTCATTGTGAGCACAAGGAACTTGACGAGGAGGAGAAGGTGGAATGGCTGACATCTGGTACAAAGGCTCACGATGCTTTGGTCAAGATTGTACTTGACAAGCGATTCTTGAATACACTCATCAAGTACATCAATTTCAGGTAAGGATCTAGTACATGATCTCTATGATAATTAGAGGAGTTTAACCCTATAAATCTGTACCAATTTTGAAAATCAGAACATTTGCAGACGTGCCCTTGTGTCTAAACTTATAATAACATAGTGTTATGAGTACATGCTTGTATAATTGATATTATACTAGTGTTCAAAGCTGGAAAATAATATTACAACATAAAAACTCACTATTTGTGTAGGCTTCATGTAATATTAATAACAGTAACAAGTCATATACATCTCTTGAAAAGTACTGCCTTTTTATGCAAGGATTGAAGTCTATTTGATATCCCTGGCCTTTTGTTATCCTAGGCACACTGGTGAACTGGAATCTCTGCACAGTCACATTCTTATGTATTGCAGCAAGCGATTCTCTTTCGGGTTAGTAATATACATTAGCATTTTTTTTTTTTTTTTTTTTTTAAACTGGCTTCTCATTATTATACAGTGCATATAAAAAAACAAAGGTAAACCATTTTTAGTTTGTTGTTAATTATATGATAGAAATAAACATCCAAACTATATGACCTTTTTTTTTTTAATATGCTCTGTATACCATAACACAATGATTTAATAAACTGTACGTTATATTAATTTTTTTTTTGGTACTTGCAGAACTTGGCACATATTCTTATCCCATAACCTTAAAAAACTTGAAACTTAAGTCAAGATTTTAAACTCTCATGTGTTCTATATGTATTTTTGTAATTGAGTGAAAATCAAGGAAAAATTAGTTTAAAGTGATGGGCCTCAGCATGTCTATAAAATGTTATAGATAACTAATTAATGCCAGTATTCACTGAAAGACTTTCATATTGTATTGATCTGTTGTACATTTAGGTATCAGGCATACCGGGCGAGGAATATGCTGGCTATGATCGACTACAGCAAACACAAAGACAGGCCAATTGCTACTGATGCTGAAGGACAACCTATGTAAGTATTGCTTGGCATTAATTAAGGTAGATTTTATGTTGATCTGCAAGTATCAATCATAGGTTTACTGGTACAATGTACTCAATCATTGTAAATCGCAACTTCATGTTGCATTCTTAAATCTGAATGAAAAGAAAACAATTTCAAATGACTTTGGATAAAAACTTTATTAAAATAGATTTTCTTAACTAATACAATATACATGTATATGCAAGATGAAAGGCAATAACACTCAATTAGAGACACTTTCTGCCTAATTACAGTGGAGACTCGTTATAACGAGACCTGATATAACAAGGTTCCCAATATGATTGGTCACTTCTTTGGTCCCAAAGGCCTTGTTATTAAGAAGTTTCCACTACAACATGACACTATGGAAGACAAAATGTATCTACTCTTGTATAAGAAACACATACACAACATGTTTAATTGAGATTTGCCTTTTTTTAAGTTCTAAGTACCAATTACAAATATAAGCATGTTTTTATATGTCTAGAAGTGTTGTTGTGTTTGATACTTAGCACTGTGTTATAATGGGAGTAGACTGTACATTCACATATGTTATGAAGATGGCAAGTTATGATGACAAGAAAATGGGAACAAACAACATTGCTGGGGTATCGAGATTTTTAAAACAGAATTGTACTTTAACAACCCCATTTTACGCAAAAAAAAAAAAAGAAAAAAGAAAGGTAAACACAGTTAGGTATATATTGGAACTCAATCCTGTAAAGATACATTGTGGCATAGAAAAATCTGTCTACCTTTATAGTATTTAAAATAATGCTTATTCTACAAACTAAATGAAAAAAAAAAGAAAATAGTTGCATACAGAATCATTCAACCACCATGGCATAATAAATATAAATTTCTGCAAGATCTTTAAGCTTGGTTCTTTATGTACAAGATAAGACCCTTTCTTTGGTTTAATCGTATGAATCGTATTCATTCATGCATGAAAAGATTGATCATTATCGCCATAGGTTTTCTATTCTTAGGAAGAAGGATTTATGTTTATGTACGTAATGTGAGAAAAAAATTCTTATAGTGCACATAATTTTAATCACTTTAATTTTCATTTCCTGAAGGTGCCGATCCAAGTGGTCGAAACACTCTGCGGACTGGGTCGTATTTGAAGTTCGAGAGAGGAAGGAGTACGCGTACATCCCGGCCATGATGGAGGAGATCCTCAACCGCAGGTTGCTTGACTCCCTTCCCTTGTATCGTCCTGCTGATCCTCTGCCCAACGATCCCCGTAGCATCCGTCCCAGACTGGCCCCCATCCCACCCCCACCAATTCAAGAGTTGCGAGACAGACGACGCAGTAGGTTCAGCCAGCAGACATTATAGGTTTGCAGCTATGAAGCCAGTGTAGTGGTCATTTGGATCCGGATATTCATTTCGACAGCGGCATACCACACAGCTCGGTACCACCACACGGTTACCGATACCCAGCCTCCCATGCTGCCATAGTACAAACGAGCGGTACACCTGCCATCGTGTTCTGGTGTGCTCTGCACCCGGGCCTTGGTCGTTTCCTTCTCTATTTTCGAGGTTGACCCACATTCTTCTCTGAAGTGCATTAAAGAATGGGTCCATCATGGACAAGACGTACTGTAAAAAGAGACAAAATAGCATTTAGTTATAATTTACTGTTGTCAATGTTCATGATACATGTATTGCAATGTCCTGAATGAAGATTATTCACAGTCAAATACATGAAGGTATCTATCTGAATGTCTGAGCATTTTTTTTATTTTATTTTATTTTTTTTTTTTACTGATTAATTTAAGCTATTGGTTACTGGGAGATATATGTTAAAATAAGATGGTGGTCTATGACCATTGTATCTATATCTTTATATTTTTTGAGTAATATTTTTTGACAAAATTTAAAGAGAAGTGAATGAGTGATATCTGACATGATAACTATATTTTAAACTGGTGATCCCACATACATATTTGATTAACTTTTTATTATTTCATAATTATTCATATAAGGTATTGTTATTTGTGCATACCCATGGTATAAACGAAATAGTATTTTAAAAAAAGCAAAAAAATAATGGAAATAAAAATAGTACTGAGGTACATGTACTACAAGTATTACAGTCCACTTCCATTAAAACAAGATATTGTGTAAACTTAAACTAAAATTGTGTCCCATTGCTATAAATAGTAGACTATGTATGGGCACTGCAGATGCTGTAGGGAGTAAGATAATAAGAAACTGTGACATATCCTGCCATTCATATTCCAAACATTATTTGTAACCACTTTTATTTTGTTTTCATTCGTTTTCTTTCAAAATTCACATTGGATGACCGAAAACATGATTTTCATTATAACATTTCAGTCTTATATGTATGACAATGGATAACCATGGTTCAAGTTAACTTCAAGTTTTGTTTAGAGAATAACGGTAGAAGTTGCTTAATGATTGCCAACTAAGTGTATCAATTATGGAAGAAAAAAAAATGTAAATAGCTTCTGGGCATATTATCAGGTCTGTGAATATGTATATATATGTATATTTATGTTTTGAATTTGAAGGGTCTAAGATTTTTCACAACAAAGTATTATTTTATCTTTTATGAACCATGAATTTTTGAATACTGACCTGTGATCGAGAAAGGCAGTTCTCGGGCTCCATCCCACAACATAGGGCCTCCACATCCCTTGGCATTGGCTTGCAGTTGCCACAAGTGCACCATCCTGGCTCGGTGCTTGGTGGCAGTTCCTCGATTGGGGGGGCTTCCATGAGATCAAACAGGAGGCCACTCTCCCTCTCTACAACATTCAGGAGCATGGTCCGTAATGCTTCGAAGTCCATCGCATTGATTATTTCCTGAAATAAAAGACATCAATAAATTCTTTGTATAATTGAATTTCTCATGTCAGTCTATTTCTGTTCATTGTGCATGTATATTTTATTCAATGATATTTGCTTCAAAGAAAGTGCTCCACTGTAAATACCTTGCACTATTTGAGTGATTTAGTTCAGCCGTGGTCATAACACTATATCGGATGGTATCTTAAACCTTATCGTTAACATGATAACCTTTTTGAAACCACACATCTTAGAAAAAATAAAGCCCATGCATGATTTGTAGCAATTGCCACAAGTACAAATGTAGTACAAATGAAGTTGATATGGGTAAATTAATTCCAACTTTAATACGATATCATGTTAGGGAGCAAGCGATATAAATAAAAAAAATTCTTTAGTAAAATCAGTTTTAGGTTGAATTGATCTGTTCTGAGATGAGGTAGATAGCCCCCCCCCCCCCCCCGGAACGTTCACAATTGTTTATAGGAAAATTTTGAACTCCTATACTTACCCTGAGTTCATTCAATCGTTCTTCTCTCCTCTCTGCAATATGAGAGGCAACATGGCGACCTGTTACTCCGTGCTTTGTAAACCTGGATCTTGCTTTTGCCTTTCTTGCTTTCTTGTCTTTAGTGGTTCTTCCCTTCTTTCCTTCAGAGTTCTTGTCAGTCTTCTGTTTAGCCTTTCCTCCTTTCTTCTGTTTAGCCTTTCCGTCTTTCTTCTGCTTAGCCTTTCCGTCTTTCTTCTGCTTGGCCTTTCCGTCTTTCTTCTGTTTACCTTTGCCTCCTTTCTTCTTTGCCTTGCCACCTTTCCCATGTTCAGCCTTTCCACCAGTCTTCTGTTTTGATTTTCCATCCTTCTTTCTTTTGATCTTTCTTGCTGGCTCTTCATCCATCTCCTCTGTCGCTTCTTCTTCTCCTGCCTTGCGCTTAGTAATGCGTTTAGTTTGGCGCTGATCCGATGGTCCTGGTCTTTCGTCGTCTTCAACCTGCGGGGGAAGCAAAACATTGATAATTACTCAGAAAAAAACACAAAAACATAGTATTATGCATTGCATTTCCATTTTCTTTATTTATTTCTTCCTTTTGTGGGGGGGGAGAGGGGTCGGATATGTCGATATGATTGCGAAACTAAAAATAGAAATATAATTGGAACATTCTTATTAATTGTGTCTGGAGGGCTTATGATTATTGGATAATTCTACAACAGTGAACTTTATCTATCTCTCTCTCTCTCTCCTCTCTCTCTCTCTCTCACTCTCTCTTCTCTCTCCCACTGGACGTTATTTCTTCCTCTGTTATATCTTCTTATCTCATTTGTTTCGTAAATCACAAATTGCTATGATGGTCATGATGGTACCTACCGACGAAACTTCACTGAACGAGGATGTCGTGATTGGCTTGAATCTGGCGTTGCTTCCGGGCGGAACGATGGTCCTGGTCTTTTCGTCTTCTGCGACCTGTGGGGGAACCAAAATATTGAAAATCACTCAGAAAAAAAAAGACGAAGAAAGTACAAAGTATTATTTTGTTTGCATCCCCCCGTTTTTTGGTATTTTTTTTGGGGGGGGGGCGGGGAGTTTGGGGTCTGAATGGAAACAAAAGATAAATAAAATTGAACATTTTTTTTACATTCGTGTTTTGGAGTGCAACATATGAAAATCACTCAGAAAAAAAAAACAAATTATTATATTATATGACATCCCCCACCTCATTTATAATGGGGGGGGTGGGTTCTCAGAAGGAAACAAATGATAGTAGATCAATAGAAAAAAAAATCCTAAAAAATCGTTGGGGGGGGCTATAAATTGGTATATTATAGCAATGTCTCTACATTGAACTTTATCATTCTCTCTCTCTCTCTCTCTCTCTTCACTCTCCTCTTACTCTCTCCCACATGACGTTATTTCTTCCTCTTTATTTCTTTCTTATCTCATTTGTTTCGTAAATCACAAATTGCTATGATGGTCATGATGGTACCTACCGACGAAACTTCACTGAACGAGATGTCTGTGATTGGCTTGAATCTGGCGTTGCTCCGGGCGGAACGATGGTCCTGGTCTTTCGTCTTCTGCGACCTGTGGGCAACCAAAATATTGAAAATCATCAGAAAAAAAAAGACGAAGAAAGACAAAGTATTATTTTGTTTGGCATCCCCCGTTTTTTGGGTATTTTTTTTGGGGGGGGGGCGGGGGGGTGGTCATGAATGGAAACAAAAGATCAAATAAAATTGAACATTTTTTTTTACAATTTGTGTTTGGAGTGCAACATATTGAAAATCACTCAGAAAAAAAAACAAATTATTAATATTAATGACATCCCCCACCTCATTTTTATAAGGAGGGGGGGGGGTTCTCAGGGAAACAAATGATATATGATCAATAGAAAAAAAAAATCCTAAAAAATCGTTGGGGGGGGGCTATAATTGGGATATATAAGCAATGTTCTCTACATTGAACTTTATCATTCTCTCTCTCTCTCTCTCTCTCTCTCTCTCACTCTCTCTTACTCTCTCCCACATGTGACGTTATTTCTTCCTCTGTTTATTTCTTCTTATCTCATTGTTTCGTAAATCACAAATTGCTATGATGGTCATGATGTACCTACCGACGAAACTTCACTGAACGAGATGTCGTGATTGGCTTGAATCTGGCGTTGCTCCGGCGGAACGATGGTCCTGGTCTTTCGTCTTCTGCGGACTGTGTGGGGCAACCAAAATATTGAAATCACTCAGAAAAAAAGACGAAGAAAGTACAAAGTATTATTTTGTTTGGCATCCCCCCGTTTTTGGTATTTTTTTGTGGGGGGGCGGGGGGGTTGGGGGTCATGAATGGAAAAAAGATCAAATAAAATTTAACATTTTTTACAATTCGTGTTTTGGAGTGCAACATATTGAAATCACTCAGAAAAAAAAAAAATTATTATATTATATGACATCCCACACCTAATTTTTTTAAAGGGAGGGGGGGGGGTCTTAGAAGGAAACAAATGTAGTATGATCAAATAGGGGGAAAAAATCCCCGAAATCGTAAAAAAAAATCGTTGGGGGGGCTATATAAAATTTGGATATAATGAAGCAATGTCTCTACATTGAACTTTACAAATCTGCCAATGCATTGGAGATTGGAAAACGATGTAAGTATATAGAATCAAAGTAAAACGAGGACCCTGATTTTGGATTTCTTTTCTGCTCTAGCTCAATATAAGTTTAGGTCTATGTGTGAAAAAAGAAAAGCTGTTTATACTTTGTGTATAGTATACATCTTTCTCTCTCTCTTTCTCTCTCCCACACGGACGTTATTTCTTCCTCTGTTTATTGCTTCTTATCTCATTTGTTTTGTAAATCACAAATTGCTATGATGGTCATGATTGTACTTACCGACGAAACTTCAGGCGAGCCTATGGACATGATGGAATTGGAAGACTTGGGCGGCGGAGATGATGGCTCGTAATAGTACGGAAATTCTTCTTGCTCATAATCCGAGCTATCCATGTCGATGGGATGCGGCAGCAGGACTTTGCTTCTAACAATGAACTCAAGTTTGTTTTACTAGTATACTTCTTTTCTCTATACTTCTTTTCTTTATACTTCTTTATGATTTAGGCCTATATGTAAAGCAAAACTCTAGACAGCTCACTTTCTATCGAGTGTGGAGTTAGCTAGAACACGTGTGACTTCTATTGTTTCGATCACCCAGCCCTTACGTAACAATATAAACACGGGAAGTTCAATTATAACAGCATGTGCCCATGAACGTAAACTCTTCGCGTACGTGCGGCCGGGGCGTTGTTGAAGATGGAGGGGGTTGGGGCGTACAAAATCGTTTAGGGTAGCCAATTTCATGTCTTTGTGATGTAAACATGGCGCTAATCGCGCCCCATCTTCATCCTCTTGGACAACTGATTATTTTACATTATTTCCCACCCTCCATTTCGTGTATAAATGTAATTTGCTCTTCTAAGAGTATTGCAACGATTGTTGTTGTTTTTTATGATTGTAAGCACCGCAATTCAGTCTCCTGACTTTGAGAATGGAATTCATTCAATTCAATTAATTAGGCTAATGTGCATAATATAAATGTTCTTTGGGAGACACGACACAAGCATAGTTTTCATTTATTCATTTATTTTAGTCATTATTTCCCACTACCACCCCCCCCCCCCAACACACACACTTATAAATGTTTACAAAATCCCAAAGAGATAGGTCACGTTGTTTCTGCCTGTACGGTTGATTTGTGTTTTCATGGCCTGGATGGGAATATCCTCCCGCACTTGTTTGCTTGCGACTAGTCTATGTTTCGCAGACGTATAGAGCACGGGTAAATCTTTATATAGTAACTCAAGACAAGTCAAAACAAAAAAAAAAGTGGTAAAAGAGAATATTTCTGATCAAATTAATTTTTTTTTTCTCGAAAATTTCAAAATGGAAAACCAGATTGTTGAAACTATAGAGAATTTTTCCAGAATCTCGGATAAAGGCGGAGTAGCGTGACCGTGTCAGACTAGTATGATATGTATGTTTGTAAAACTCTCGCCCACCGCACCCAGGCCAGTGCAAAGTACCGGTATGATGACTTCATCAGCATACACACAGCTCCTACACAGAATTACGTCATATACGTATGCACAATACACTTCTCCTCTTGACATCGCGACAGTTTTATTCATTTTGCAATCTTCCGATCCACGGCGACGCAATGTAAATCTCTCTCTATCTCTCTCTCTCTCTCTCTCTCTCGTTCTTTCTTTCGTGTCGCTTCATTTTTGTAGCTCTGCCTGCCCACTCTTTTGCTACCTCGGATCTACATCTCATGCCCCTTTGCCGTTGCGTTCCATCCTTCATACATGCATCAGATCCAGGGCAGGGACCGGTGAGCGTTTTTGAAAATGTCGGGGCTAAACCGAAATTGGAGGGGCTGACTTATTATGCTATAAATCATAAAAAATTGAACATTTTCACGTCTTTGTAAGGGCCTCTGCTTTTTTCCCTAATCCCCATTGCCTATGCAAGCGCGGATTCCGTACGGGCAGCCTATATATCATAAATTAAAATATAATAAAATATACATCCATTTTAGCTAGATACATGGCTAACCCAGTGGAATTATCCCCGCCCCCCCCCCTCCTTCATAATGATGGTGAGATATGGGTTGGTCAAAGGGAGGTTAAGCGGTTACAAATTTCTGAACCATCGGCAGATCAAGTCAGCGATCACGTATCCATAGCGGTCACCAATTTTCTTTTTTCAGTTTTTTTTTTGGGGGGGGGGTTAGGGGGCGTCGGATACTCGAGCGTGTGTGTGTGTGTGTGTGTTGTGTGTGTGTGGTGCGTATTTTGCCAAAAATCTCTACATCTGAAAATATGAAATGTACCCCTATAAATTTATTCATTTACATTTCTATGCTCCTCAATGAAGGCTATCGTCTCCTTTGATTTTCATGCTCTTTCATAATGTTATCCTGCTCTCCATTTCTTCCTTTATAATCTTGAAAAAATTCCTAAATTTTCAACTTCAAAATCGAAATCAATTGACATTACTTGTTGACCTACATCAGTGGTGGATCCGGCCTGAAAAAAAGGGGGGGGGTGATTGGATCATGATTTTTGTTTTTTTTTTTTTTTTTTTTTTTACTGGATCCGCGCTTGCTAATTTATGAACAATTTTTATAAATTCCCGAAAGTAAGCTCATGTAAGAGGGTTCATCTGGCCTAATATGACCACTGCTAATGACCATAGATTTGAGATTTCTAGCCTGTTCAGCCCCCCCCCCCCCATTTTCGGTCAGCCCCTTCACTTTGAAAAACGCTCCGCGGTCCCTGCTTAGTACAGCATGATGCCACACATCTGTCTTTTTTTCATTATTTTACATCCTTTCTTGTTCTGTAATGTCTGCTTTCAAAAGAAAATTGGGGTAGGCCTATAATGTTGCCCTACTTGTATTTTTAGTTCTTGCTTAATTTGCTCCCTTATTTTGCTATATTTTTCCTTTCAATGTTTTCCTTCCTCTTACCTCAGGACTCTTTACTTATAGGGTATAATGTTGCCTCCTCTCTCGTTCAACATTTCATGCAGGCTCATTTTCCTACCCTCCCCCCCCCCCCAACTGCGGTGATGAACATAATATGCATGCTCGTTCCTGATTACTCATATGGGAGGGGAAGCGGTCAATCACCCCCCCCCCTCCCCTATAACAGACTTTTGGAAAGAGAGTTGTATAAAAATTCTCTCCCCCCCCCCCCATGACGGCTATTGAATTTGAATTGGATTTGTCCTCTAACAGGTTGGGTATAGGGATGCTAAAATTAGACCCCTATTTCAATGATTTTCGCCCGTCCTGAACTAATTTAATTTTCTCTTCCAGAGAAATCAGGAACGAACATACGTGTATGGACCCCCTCGCCCCCCAATCAGGGTGACCAGGTTCATCGGCCTTTTCTTTCAAATCAGCTTTCGTTTTTCCTGCTCTCAAACCTCAGCTTTTTCTTCTTCTTTTATTTTTTTGTTGAATGTTACATCCTCCACTCTCATTGAATTTCATGCATTTATATCCTCTTTTACGATCTAGGACACTACCCCCTGTACAAAAACTCTAAAAAAAATTTACTACCTAACTTTATTTACATAGAGGTAGTTGTCCTGGGGATAAAATGGTCATGATAGTTTTTCCCTTCCATTCCCCTCTCTTACTGTTTTGCTCTCATCTCTCATCGACTTTCATGCATTTCATCTCATGCGATCTCCCTCTTATTATTGTCCACACTCTCGAGTCTCCGTTTTCTACTTATTTGGGTGCTGTGCATCCATCTCGCTCTTTCTTTATGCTTTCATTCTCTTTCCACATTTCTTTTCATCATTTCCTCTTTTTTCACCAGCTCTCAATCTTTTTTCCTATTTCGGTAAAATGTTGCCTACTTCTTTCGTTCAATTTCATCCATTCGTTTCCTCTAACCATTGGCGGATCCGGGATTTGAAAACACAGGGGCACCCAGCCCAATAAGGGGGAATTTTACGAATTGAGCATGTACAGTCAATACGTTCCCCGCGCCCCCGCCTGGATCCACCACATTTTTTTTTTGCGATCTTTCTTTCCTTTTCTCAGTGCTCTCATTCAATGACCCGTCCCTCTCTTTCCTTTTCAAACAGATTCTTCTCCTTTTACATTTTTTTTTTTTTTTTAAATTATTATTTATATATTTATTTTATTATATTTTGGAATAAATGTTGCCCCTTCTCTCTAACAGTTACTATGTACTTATATTACCCGATGTTTCTTTTTCTTCCTTTTATACTTTTCTTCTCTTCCCTATGTTGCTATGTCCATTTCCGCAAACAAGGACCCTCGTATCATTTTCATACGGATTACCCCACACCCCCCAAAAAAAATAATAATAAAAAATTAATAATTTAAAAGTTTAACCCCATATCCCTGTCCCTTCTCACCTAACCGGAAACCACACACAAATACCAAAAAAAAAGGGGGGAAGAAATATAAATGAATTTTCTATCTAAGAAAACTTCATAACACTGACAAGTATATGCCATGGGCTCCGTGGGGAGGGGGGGGGG